>JACEFZ010011432.1:0-177500 GCA_014155875.1 Cepaea nemoralis
GACATAGGTCAGGACATAGGGCCACGACATAGGCCACAACATATGGCACGACATAGGCCACGATAAAGGCCACGACATAGGCCACAACATATGGCACGACATAGCCACGACATATGGCACGACACCCCTCTGCTGTGTGTCCACCGTGACGAGGTAGAGGGGCTTGTGCGTCCCAATGACCCCAAGAGCTATGCCGACGGTAGCACAGCTACTGGTAGGGCCACCCATGTCGGACAGGTCAAGGGAGAGGGACCAGACGAAGAGACACACAAACCTGGTGCCTTGTAGGTAGACTGGGGACAGTCAAAGGCTAGGGAAAGCACCCAAATAAATGCTTGTCGAAATCGGATGTACTGAGCCACAGGCTTGACAAAGCAGTGCAACGTAACTTAATTCATGATGTCACAAATCAAAATTAATCGTATGGTGCTAATCCCGTGAAGTCCCATCAGGCGGTGATAGTGCCGGGCCCCCTGCCTCGAGGGGGTCCACCCATGACTACTGGTGGTCACCTTCCCTGTGCTGTGGAGTCAAGGCACAGAGGAGTAGGTTAAGAGCTATTGACCAAATACCCCGGACACTCAACATACTACAGTGGAATGCCGAAGGAGTTTACAAGAAGAAAGACTCCCTAACACAGCGTCTTCATAAAGATAGAATAGATGAGGCATGCATTCAAGAGACACACCTCAACGCCAATCACAAATTCTCAGTCAGAGGATATCAGGCCACACGTTTCGACCGCGAAGGACACAAAGGAGGAGTTCTAATACTTACACGAATACAATACCTTGCAGCGAAGTATCTGTGATCTCTGACAACCAAACGGAAATTATAGGTGTTGATATAATGATAAAGGACGTGAAAATAAGAATCTACAATCTGTATAGCCCAGCAGATAAGGACCTTACACTCTCAAAAATGAAAATAACTGACACAAACTGCATTATTGTCGGAGACTTTAATAGCCGTTCAGAAAGATGGGGATACCCAGATACTGACAAAAGAGGAGATGAATTGGAGGACTGGGAAATAGACTCAATCTCCATCTACTCAACAAAGCGGATGACACACCGAGCTTCTACTCCAGAAGATGGCTTACCACTTCTACTCCAGACTTAGCTTTCTGCACAGGAGACATCCTCCACAAAATCGATCGCCATGTGCTGGACCAATTAGCAGGTAGTGACCACAGACCAATCAAGCTTGAAATGAATATGGAGTATGTTCCACAGGAGCAAAAGCCCTTGCCCCGCTGGAATTACAAACGAGCAGAATTGGGACAGATTTGCCATACTAACAGACAAATATTGTGAAAACATAAATACACGATATGGCAACATAAAGCAAATGGTGGAAAGTCTAAACAGAGCGATAATACAGGCAGCCACTGAGTCCATTCCAAGAGGTAGCGAGGAAAATTACAAACCATACTGGACTGAAGAACTACAAAGTTTGGAGGACAAAGTTGAAGATGCCAGGAAGACAGCAGAGAGAGAACAAACAATTGAAGCAAACATCTCTCTCAAAGCCATCTCAGCAAAATATAAAGAACAGTAAATCAAACAACAAGAGATTGTTGGAGGGAAAAAACAGAAAACCGAATTTTGACAGGATGGAAACAAACTATGGAAACTAGTGAAAGCCATGAACAATGAAGGACCTAGAAACAAACAAATAACAATTAAACAAGGAAATGCCTTGCTTACAGGCAAAAAAGGCTGCAAATGCACTAATGGAACACTATGCAAATGCAAACCCACATTGATATTACAACCGAACAGAAGAAAGCAATCAAAGACAAACAGATACATCATAGAAATACAGAGACAGCAGCAGAATATATGATGGCAAATCTAACAATGGAAGAATGGAACAGGCAATGAATACCCTAAAAAAGAAGAAATCACCAGGAAAGGATGGAATCACAAATGAAATGCTAATAGGACTAGGCACCAAGGCAAAGAAGAAGAAACTACTAGCAGTCCTAAATAACAGCTGGAAGAGAGGAATAGTCCACAGGCATGGAAGGAAGCTATACTAATACCAGTCCAAAGAAGGAAAAGACCTGGAAGAACCAAATGCTATCGACCTATCAGTCTACTTAGCCTGTGTAGGAAAATAATGGAACGCATTATCAATGGCAGCGCTAACATGGCATCTGGAAGAAAACACAAACTCTTAACACCTCACCAAGCAGGATCAGAAAGTACAGATCCACTGAAGATCAAATAACCTCTATAGCTCAGGAAATAGAGGATGCCTTCCAAGAGAAAAAAGCACACACTAGCAGTCTGGATAGATTAGAAAAAGCATTTGATAAAGTATGGAAGGAAGGACTGAAAGTAAACTGCAAAACATGCATGTTTGTGGAAAAATGTATAAATGGATCAGCCACTACCTTGAGAACAGAACTGCCAGGACAAAAGTACAAGGACAAACAAGCAAAATGATGCTGCTGGAGCAAGGTGTCCCCCAAGGAGGAGTTCTTTCACCAACATTATTCCTAGCATATATAAATGACATCACAGAAAATTTTCCAGCCAGAGTACACACATCCTCCTTTGCAGATGACCTAGCCATATGGACATCTGAAGAATATATTAGTACAGCTAACAGCAGATACAGCAAGCCTTATTAGCGCTAGAGGACTGGTCAAAATCATGGCTAGTGAAGATAGTGAGGAGAAAACAACATGCACAGTGTTCTCCCTCTCAAATAAAACTCAGCAACCTAAGCTGGTATTGAATGGAAAAATATTGCGCCATGAAGAAAATCCAAACTATCTAGGAGTCACCTTGATCGTCGCCTGACATGGAAGACACAGGTTGAGAAAATCGAACAAGAGCAAGGCAGAGAATGGCAATCATGAAAAAGCTTGCTGGTACAACGTGGGGAGCAGATGAGAAAGTTCTCAAGAAGTGTATATACTGGACGGGTGAGGCCAGTACTGGAATATGGCATTGCAGAGCCAGCAATCAAGCAGAACAATTTAGAAGATGACAGACACACCCTATGTACAACAGATTAATGGTTTTGAAAGGGAAGACTGAAGCGTAGCAACTTTGTAGAAACTGCAAAACGAAGGATTAGGGCAGATCCTATACTTAACATATCAACAGTCAAGCCCATACACAATGCACACAACTTCCCAGCTTGGAGACAGCAGCAACTGCCTGAGATGATAGAAAACATTCCTGGTATTGAGAAAAAGAACACTCAGCATGAAACCGAAAGAAGAGAAATAACCCTAAACTACATAAAAGAACATTACCCAAGCAGGAATTGGACCCATGCATATACAGATGATCAGCAAAAATTCAATAGAGAATGGAGGAGGAGGAATTCTCCTAAATTTAAAAAATGGAGTGAAAAAAAACACATTCAATGGCACCTGGAAAATTTTCAAGTAACTTCAAGCGGAGGTAGAGGCTTTGAAAACTGCAGCAGAAATGCTCCTGATGGAGGAAAAATAAAGAGAAGCAAATAGCTATCTTCACAGATGCAAAGTCAGCTGTCTCAATACTCAAGAGCAATAACAGCACAGAACTAACTGACCTAAGAGCAGCACTCCATGGTCTATGCCAGAAATCCAAAAAAGTTGTTAATACAGTGGATCCCATCACATTGCAGTATACCTGGAAACGAAGAGGCTGACAGACTGGCAAAAGAGGGCGGACGACTACCACAGCCTGACATAGACATAACCTATAATGAGGCAAAGAGGTTGATAAAAAGCACTTATAGAACCAAATGGGAATCGGAGCATCCAGGCCATCAGAAGGATGATGCATATTACAAACTCGACCGAAGAGAACAAGTAGCAATCTTCAGACTCCGCACAGGACATAACAGGCTGAAATACCACTTGTTCAATAAACTAAAGATAGGAGATACTGATGAATGTAAATTGTAGAACTGGAAAAATGACAGCAAAACATTTGCTGCAGGATTGCCCAACGTTTGCAGAACAGAGAAAGATATTTTTGGCCCACACCTGCTTCATTTGAGGACAAGCTCTATGGAGATATCAACAAGCTCAAGTTGACCGCAGCTTACTTTAACTACATACAGGTTGACATTTAAAGGTGCATGAAGACCCAGAGGCATGAAATGGAATATTGCTTGGATAGCAAATCCATTATGTGGAAAGTCCAAATCGAAAGCTCGCTGTGTGGGCTTCATAAAAGGTGGAAAAGTGTCCTAGTGGCACCGAAATGGAATATTGCTTGGATAGCAAATCCATTACGTGGAAAGTCCGAATCAAAGCCCATTGTGTGGGCTTCATAAAAGGTGGAAAAGTGTCCTAGTGGCACGAAATGGAATATTGCTTGGATAGCAAATCCATTACGTGGAAAGTCCGAATCGAAAGCTCACTGTGTGGATGTCATCTGCAGACTGCATACTTCTGGTTTCCGGAAGAACAGCCTATGGTGAACGGAAGGCCCAATATACGGAAGTGAGGCTAAGCAGCCATGTGCAGGACGTGACGATTCCTTGGGTGAGCCCAGTACCAGAGCGCTATGTATCGGCTCTGCAAGTATGGAAGCCTCCTTGGATGGCGGGGAATGCCCATGGTCTGCCCCTGCCTTCCCTTGAGGGCTGACCAGGATCTTGGCTGTTCTATATGGACCAGCTGGGATGGGGATAACACCACAACAGTGAGAGTCAAAACGTCCTAAGAAACCCCCGGGAAGGTTAACCCGGTCAACAAATGCCCGCAGAAGTCGGATGTGTCGGCCTAACGGCGCAAGAACGCAGCTCTGCTGTAAACAGGCACAACGCAATCACATCCGAAAAAAAACTCCGGATGAACGAAGAAGAAGAATATGGCACGACATAGGCCACGACATATGGCACGACATAGGCCACGACATATGGCACGACATAGGCCACAACATATGGCACGACATAGGCCACGACATATGGCACGACATAGGCCACGACATAGACCACGACATAGACCACGACATAGACCACGACATAGACCATGACAAAGACCACTGCACAGGGCACGTTATAGGCCACGACATATGGCACGACATAGGCCAGGACATAGGGCACGACATAGGTAACGACATATGGCACGACATAGGCCAGGACATATGGCACGACATAGGCCACGACATATGGCACGACATAGGCCACAACATATGGCACGACATAGGCCACGACATATGGTACGACATAGACCAGGACATATGGCACGACATAGGCCAGGACATATGGCACGACATAGGCCACGACATATGGCACGACATAGGCCAGGACATAGTGCACGACATAGGCCACGACATATGGTACGACATAGGCCAGGACATATGGCACGACATAGGCCACGACATATGGCACGACATAGGCCACAACATATGGCACGACATAGGCCACAACATATGGCACGACATAGGCCAGGACATATGGCACGACATAGGCCACGACATATGGCACGACATAGGCCACAACATATGGCACGACATAGGCCACAACATATGGCACGACATAGGCCACGATAAAGGCCACGACATAGGCCACAACATATGGCACGACATAGGCCAGAACATATGGCACGACATAGGCCACAACATATGGCACGACATAGGCCACGATAAAGGCCACGACATAGGCCACAACATATGGCACGACATAGGCCAGAACATATGGCACGACATAGGCCACGACATATGGCACGACATAGGCCACGATAAAGGCCACGACATAGGCCACAACATATGGCACGACATAGGCCAGGACATAGTGCACGACATAGGCCACAACATATGGCACGACATAGGCCAGGACATAGTGCACGACATAGGCCACAACATATGGCACGACATAGGCCACGATAAAGGCCACGACATAGGCCACAACATATGGCACGACATAGGCCAGGACATAGTGCACGACATAGGCCACAACATATGGCACGACATAGGCCACAACATATGGCACGACATAGGCCACAACATATGGCACGACATAGGCCACAACATATGGCACGACATAGGCCACAACATATGGCACGACATAGGCCACGATAAAGGCCACGACATAGGCCACAACATATGGCACGACATAGGCCAGAACATATGGCACGACATAGGCCACAACATATGGCACGACATAGGCCACGATAAAGGCCACGACATAGGCCACAACATATGGCACGACATAGGCCAGGACATAGTGCACGACATAGGCCACGATAAAGGCCACGACATAGGCCACAACATATGGCACGACATAGGCCAGGACATAGTGCACGACATAGGCCACGATAAAGGCCACGACATAGGCCACAACATATGGCACGACATAGGCCAGGACATAGTGCACGACATAGGCCACGACATATGGCACGACATAGGCCACAACATATGGCACGACATAGGCCACAACATATGGCACGACATAGGCCACGATAAAGGCCACGACATAGGCCACAACATATGGCACGACATAGGCCAGAACATATGGCACGACATAGGCCACAACATATGGCACGACATAGGCCACGATAAAGGCCACGACATAGGCCACAACATATGGCACGACATAGGCCAGAACATATGGCACGACATAGGCCACGACATATGGCACGACATAGGCCACGATAAAGGCCACGACATAGGCCACAACATATGGCACGACATAGGCCAGGACATAGGCCACGCCATAAGGCAGGCAATGTTTCCAGGAACCATTGGTCTCTAATGATATCACACGTGCCCTGATCTCGGGGGTTGTGTATGGGATGCCTAGAATGTGTATATGTGTCTGTGTGTACGCGAGTGTGTACTAGCGTCTTTCAGGCTGTATATGTTACATGTTTAAAGACACATAAATATGATCATGTATGTTACTTATTGAAATATAGAATTTGTACACATAATTAAACTATAATACGCTGTTGAGTTCAGTTGAGTTAAGAACCGACATCACTGCACTCAGGACATTCCCATACGTGCTCCGTCCCCTCGTTCAACAGCCAGCGAAGAGTCATACTACTAATCGTTCCCACTGCTATCTGATTAAACGTTCTCCTGGTCTTCCCTCTCAGTTTTGACATTCTTCCAGAACCCCTGCCGATCCCCCGCAAACTCATTCTTTCCACATATTGGTTCTCAATTTGTTCCTCCGGCCTTCTCCACCTGGTCCCACAAGCGCACGACCACCTCCCCCTTGTCCATAGGCAAACTACCACCAAGAGGTGCATTCTCCTGCTAGCCTATCAGCCTGTTCATTCCCCCGTACCCCCGCATGGCCAGGGCAAAATATCCATACAATTCTCACAATCTTGACCTCTGAAGCGACGAGAGCCATTCCACACGAAACATTCCTTTCTCCACCTTACTAAGCATACTCTTTGAATCCGTAATGAATCCGTAATGACTATAATACGCTACTATATCATACCTAGGAATGTTTCAACGGAGAAGATAAGATATGTAAATCATGTTGACACATTTTAAGTCCATGTTCCAAAAGAGAACCTAAATTGTCCAATTATTTCAGTCTGTTTTATGTGAGTTAGCTATAACTTATGTGTTTATAATGTAGCGGACACATAAGCGAAGTTGATACGGAACTGCGCTGCTAATGTCATGAATTCGGTCAGACGTGGGTCCGAGCCTGGGATCGTCACCTACTAAATGAGATAAAGACTGATCACCCATTCCCGCGTGCATCCAGGCCTACAAGATGGATTGCACTAATCGCATCTGAGACCCCGCAGAAAACTGCTTCGGGATCATTTTGTTTTAAAAATTATTAACATTGTGTCCTAAATTTGGTTTTCCATCATTTATACTTCTTTTCTTTCATATTGTACAGTGTTATGCTAGTCTATCTGGAGGATTCTGCAATATGGTGCATGTGTAATGACTGTGGGTTGTTGAAAATATTGACATTCCAACTTTTGTATTTACCCTCTGTGAACTCGTGTACCATAAAAGGTTAATACAAAACGTGGAACGCCGTTATTTTCAAAATCCCTAGTCATTATAAAAAAAAACTGTCATTTACTGCCAATATAGTACCTTGCGGTGTATGGCAGAGGGGTCTTTGAGCCTGAGGATATAAGGCCGCCTGGCTAGTGCAGTCGCCGCGAACTGTGCAGGTTAGGATTTTCTTTTTGCCCCCGACAGAAACAAATCCCACACCTTACCGAGGATTCGAACCCAGGTCTCCCGAATGAGAGTCCGGCGTCTAGCCACTCGGCCAGCCGCTCCTATTACCGTGGACAGCATCTGTATGTTTTGTCCCCTCTTGCTTAAATTTTTTAGTCTACTTTATTATTTACGTTTGTCGTTTAGCCGACGTTGCATTAATAATTTTCTTAGAGTATTGCGCGATTATTTTGTTGTTGTTGTTGTTGTGATTTTGTCTTTTATTGTTTAATTTTAATATGATGCTTGTTAATTGCCTAGTGAAACTGAGTGTCTTTGTTGTTATTTTAGGTTTCTTTAGGTTCTACTTTTCCCACCTTTCTCCTCGATATTTCTACTATAACTTTAACAGTAGATTTGGGGAAAAAAAAGATGGCGGAAATGGGAACTAGGGGTGTATCACAGTTGTGACTTCAAAGTTGTTGATATGGTAGCAGACATGTTGTACCTATTATATATATAAGCCCCGCAGAAGTCGGATGTGTCGGCCTAACGGCGCAAGAACGCAGCTCTGCTGTAAACAGGCACAACGCAATCACATCCGGAAAAAAAACTCCGGATGAACGAAGAAGAAGAAGATATATATAAGCCAACGACAGGTGTGAGAGGTCGCTTAAGACGATTAATTATCCCATGGTACTTTATCAGTTAATATAAGTATGCATTCATAATGGAATACTTTTCCGTTCCTAGTTTTCTGGATCGGACCACCTCTTGAACGTCAAGATAAGTATTGTTTTGGTTTCTCTGTTTTCTATTGCTATGTTTTTCTCGTTCGTTTGCAAATACTTAGGTTGAACCGTTCTCCAGCATGTATATGTTTTTCCGTCGGTCCAGCATCTTATTAATATTGTGTGCTTTTATCCTGGACTCTAGCCGACCTCTAGCGAAGGGATTATCAGTTCTCTATCCTGCATACCGCGTTCGAAACACAGCTGTGAGCGATTTCGCAGCAGACCGGCTTGCGTGATTTTTATAAAATGTATGAGTGTGCTGTTCAGAAAAGCGACGGCAAACTACTGAACGTAATTTGGCCCAGGAATCACACACAGCCTTAGAAAGGTCGGTTCTAGTCGTAAAGACATATCACTCTCATAAAAACCATACTGGAAGGTAAGATTGAAGGCAAGCGAGCAAGAGGCAGACAATGATATAAGTGGGAAGATAACATTAAGAGATGGGCAACCAGCAGTCTGGCAGAATATACAATCACGGCGAGAGACAGACAGTGTTGGAGATCCATTGTAGCCTGTCTTCATTGTGGAGACGGCACCTGATTAATTGATTGATTGATTGATTGATGGACTGATTGATTTGGACTCCAGTAACAGCCCTGCTCTGTGGAGAATGGGTTACGGACGCAATTCGTAATCCCGCATACCGTGTTCGAAACACAGCTGCAGGTGATTTGGCAGCAGACCATCTTGCCTTGGTCTTTATAAACAGGTAAGAGTGCCAGTCGTTAAGAAAGCAACGGAAAACTTCTGAACTTGCCAGGAAATCACAAACAGCCAAAAATGCTTGGGTTGACTATGACGCACTGTAAAGGATATGCAACTAACTTTTTTTTAACAGCTCGACAGCAGCCACTACCACATAGAAAACCAAAACATTGTTGAAGTCCAACAACTGATGATGGAAGAAACAAATCTGATTAAACTTTGCTTTGATAAGGTGTGTTTTATCTGCGCCGGTTCTCTTGAAGTTTCACTTAGCCAGCACAGCTGGTTCCACTCCTGACCTTTCTTGCCCTCGCCAAGACCCTGGTCATCCACATGGACAAGTTCGATAACTGACTGGTCAGATTGTCATCGGGCCACCAACTTCGAAAACAAATACGATTTGCTTGCCCCTTTGTCTCGACCTGATGCCTTTTATCCACAGCCTTCAACCATTTAGACTTCCTTCCGGTACGTAGAAGTGTGTTTGAACACGTGACTGAAATATACCTGGTTGTCCATATACTAGAAATCACTGGCACCTGGTAACGAGATACTAACACCTTTTATTCCCTCTCTTTTAGTGGATAAACCATCTTAACATGAATCTGCTCTGCTGACTTTTGTTTGCCCTGCAGGGAGTAGGGGCTGAGGCTACTTTGTGTCTGCTGTTGAAAACACTACTTGTATTTGACATTTTCACCTTCTGGCCGGAATCCGAAACTTGCTTGAGATACAACATTTCTGACTTGACTTAAGTCGTTTTATTTTCTGATGTAGAGTGTAATACTATAGCTCTTACTGTTTAACGGATTGTCTCACTTTTTGTCTGAATCTCGGGATCTTTCCCCCTTCATACACACACGCGCGCGCGCTCACACGGACACACATTTCTGACTTGACTTAAGTCGTTTTATTTTCTAATGTAGAGGGTAAAATTGTATGAGGTTCCCTTCGTTCAGAAAGCAATGGTGAACTACTGATCGTAAATTTGCCATTAAATAACTAACAGCCTAAAAATGATGGGGTTGACTGCGATGTCCTGTAAAGGATATGCAACTAACGTTTTTTTTTTTTTTCAGAGTGCAATGTGAAGAAAACGTCCGGGGTTGCCAAGTAAAGTAATATCGTTTCATCACAATAACGCCAGACCTCATGCAGCTCGTTTAATCCAGATGAGAATTGAATAACAGGGGTGGTAAATTCTTTAAAATCCGCCTGACAGTCCCGACTAAGCTCAGAGTTATTTCCCCCTATTTGGTTTACTTAAAGCTCACAATGGCGGTCACAGTTTGGAAGTTAAATCATCAACATGTAAATGTATATTTCCACATTCTCATTGTTTTTTGTTACGTTCGCTGGCTATGAACTCAAGCATAGTTCATACTCTTGCTATCTCTTGTGCACTGAACTGATTTGTGCATGTGGATTAGTTGTCCCTATTACCAATGTACCTCGCCATCAGGCGAACCCATTCGTATTTGTAATTGACATGAAAAGACATGCTATAACGTAGATATGCTTAGGTATTTTTCCACGTCTTGTCTACTTTGTCATTTATTACAACACGATATTAATTACTACCTAGAAAATATGCAATATGTTTATCTTTTAAAAGGCGATTAAAATACGATTGAAAGTAATCTTTGTTATTTTTTTTCGTTCTCTCGCTTGAGCTTAAGAGTAGCCTATACTGATTGTTGCGCTTGGATCAACTTTCATATTTCCAGTGTCCCTCGTCCTCAGACGAATCAACTCAGTCTTCTGAAGTATTTGTAATTTACGTCCCTAAGTCAAGGACGAGAAGTCAATGTTTTATTCCAACTGACTGGTGTAGGTTTTGAGACAAGAGCAGAGCGCAAGAAACGTCGCTAACACTTTTAAAATAAAGTTCTTGGGCTCTTTCGTTCTTTCACAGATGATGAAGATGTTGAGTGTGAGGTGCGAATGTGACCGAAACGTGTATGGAGGACGTAGTTCTATGCTACGGATTTTCCAGCATTGATAGAGAGAGAGAGAGAGAATGTGTGTACGTGTGTAGTCATTGGGATGTCTGATGTGTATATTCAGTCAGACAGAACAACATATAGCCAATAAACTAGCCACTTGGCTAGACAGCCGAGCAAATGTAAATATAAGCAGCCATAAAGACAACCAAACAGACAGACTGACAGATCGATAGATCAAAAGATGAATGGATAGACAGGCAGACACATGGAGAGACAGACAAACGGCAAACATATGGATAGATAGGTAGATGGGTACATATATACAATGTGTAGACATACTATTTCAACTTGAAAACCCTTCTTTATCTCCGCTTGTAAGATAATCTAGCCAACATTTCACGCAGTTTGATTTATTATCTTTTGTGGCATTGAAATTCAACAGGATCAGATTATGTCTGATACCAGTCTAGCATACTCTCTCTAGCAATCACACACACACACACACACACACACACACACACACACACACACAACACACACACATACACAACGTACGCACACACAATAAAGACACACGTACACAAACTTCATCTCTCTCTCTCTCTCTCTCTCTCTCTCTCTCTCTCTCTCTCTCTCTCTCCCTCTCTCTTGTTTGCTCTGACTATCCCTCTGTCTGTCTGTCTGTCTGTCTGTCTGTCTGTCTGTCTGTCTGTCTCTGCCTCCCACTTTTCCACCATATCACTCTCTAGCTCAAACAGTTGGATATCTTCCAGAAAGACATTACAAACATACTACTGTAGCTGAAAAGAAACACAGATCAATGGAGAACCCATTAGCCTCTGGACGGCCTCCCGAAACCGTCGATCCCAATCTCCCGCCATTAATCAGGCATTAGTATTGGGCCGGTCTCCAATGTCGCCTATCTTCATAGCCAGTACAAGTATTCAGTGACCACACTGGATGACTAATACACATGGACGATGGATCAATGGTTCTCAGCGGGGGCCATATGATACCCATGAGGGCCCAGCCACATCTCGAAGGGGTTACAGGATGTTCCAATTATACAGAGGTGCTATATTTGGCGTTTTTTTTGCTTTGTTATTGGCTACCTGCTTGTATTCCCCTATATTTGTAGGAATTGTTTTCATTTGATGTGGTCCTCACCGAAAATATACTCACATGGGCTGATTATATTTTCTGTGAGGACCACAGAAAATATAACCCATCCTAGTGGGGACCACAGAAAATATATTCAGTTCCTGTGAGGACCACAGAAAATATAACCCACCCTAGTGAGGACCACATAAAATATAAACCATCCTAGTGGGGACCACAGAAAATATAACCAGTCCTTGAGAGGACCCATAAAATATAACCAGTCCTGGTGAGTACAACACAAGAAGCAACCAGCACCTGTGAGTTCTACTAGAGAAAGGAGCCAACAACTGGAAGGCTGCCGAACATTCTAGGCCTGACTACGGACCGGTCTTTAACAGGACCAACTGAAGTAACAGTGAAATTACCAGCCACAGTAAAAACCAACCTCTCCCGATAACCAGAGCGGGAACAATATAACCAGTCTGAGCTAGGACTCACTAGAAAGAGAGCACAAATAGGAACAGGATCAAAATCCACACAACTGCGGATCTCAACTCTATCCAACGTTGAAGAAGCAGGTTGAACGAGACCAAATTTGTAATTGTTTGTTTACTAAATGATTGATTGATTGATAACTTGATGTATGTTATTTAGTCAGTCAGATAGTTTGTTAGTTGGTTAATTAATTAGTTAGTTAGTTAGTTAGTTAGCTTAGTTAGTTAGTTACTTAGTTAGTTAGTTAGTTAGTTGGTTCGTCAATCAGTTATTTAATTAGTTGGTTGTTTAGTTAGTTAGTTTGTTAGTCAGTCAGACAGTCAGTCAGTCAGTCAGTCAGTCAGTCAGTCAGTCAGTTAGTTAGTTAGTTACTTAGTTAGTCAGTTAGTTAGTTAGCTAGTTTAGTTACGTTAGTTAGTTAGTTAGTAGTCAGTTAGATAGTTGTTATTAGTCAGTCAGTCAGTTAGTCAGTTAGTTATTTATTTAGTTAGTTAGTTAGTTAGTTAGTTAGTTAGTCAGTTAGTTAGTTAGTCAATCAGTTAATTAATTAGTTGGTTGTTTAGTTAATTAGTTAGTTTGTTAGTTAGTTAGTTAGTTAGTTAGTTAGTTAGTTAGTTAGTTAGTCAGTTAGTTAGTTAGTCAATCAGTTAATTAATTAGTTGGTTGTTTACTTAACTAGTTAGTTTGTTAGTTATTTAGTTAGTTAGTTAGTTGGTTAGTTAGTTAGTTAGTTAGTTAGTCAATCAGTTATTTAATTAGTTGCTTGTTTAGTTAGTTAGTTAGTTAGTTGGTTAATTAATTAGTTAGTTAGTTAGCTTAGTTAGTTAGTTAATTAGTTAGTTAGTTAGTTAGTTAGTTAGTTAGTTAGTTAGTTAGTTAGTTAGTTAGTCAGTTAGTTAGTTCGTCAATCAGTTATTTAATTAGTTGGTTGTTTAGTTAGTTAGTTAGTTTGTTAGTCAGTCAGACAGTCAGTCAGTCAGTCAGTCAGTCAGTCAGTCAGTCAGTTAGTTAGTTAGTTACTTAGTTAGTCAGTTAGTTAGTTAGCTAGTTAGTTAGTTAGTTAGTTAGTTAGTTAGTCAGTTAGATAGTTAGTTATTAAGTCAGTCAGTCAGTTAGTCAGTTAGTTAGTTATTTAGTTAGTTAGTTAGTTAGTTAGTTAGTTTGTCAGTTAGTTAGTTAGTCAATCAGTTAATTAATTAGTTGGTTGTTTAGTTAATTAGTTAGTTTGTTAGTTATTTAGTTAGTTAGTTAGTTAGTTAGTTAGTTAGTTTGTTAGTTAGTTAGTTAGTCAGTCAGTTAGTTAGTTAGTCAATCAGTTAATTAATTAGTTAGTTTGTTAGTTATTTAGTTAGTTAGTTAGTTGGTTAGTTAGTTAGTTAGTTAGTCAATCAGTTATTTAATTAGTTGCTTGTTTAGTTAGTTAGTTAGTTAGTTAGTTAGTTAGTTAGTTAGTTAGCTAGCTAGTTAGTTAGTTAGTTAGTTAGTTAGTTAGTCAGTTACTTAGTTATTTAGTTAGTTAGTTATCTCTTGGGGTATCCTCCTTGCATTCCTTACATGTCCATAAGGGCTCAATCCCCTCCCCACCCCCACCCACCCACCTCTACCCCACACCCACCTCTACCCCACACATACACCATATATAGTTGGCGTCCGGCGGCTAATAGTACCATTTCTGTGTTGACTGACGAAGTCCGTCATTCTCCGGACGTGCCTCTGGTGTCTGGTCGTGCTATAGTATGTCCAGAAATGAATGCCGTCATTCACGATCAATTATTTTGAAAACTGTCTGTTGCATCGTTACGAAATTTCTCCTGCCGTCTTATATTTACCCCAACCCAAGGAATATGTCTTTGATAGGTCCAAAAGCAACTTAAAACATCGAAAGCGGCGACATTTCTTTGATGTTTTGGGGAAAATGTAGTGAATTCATGCTAACAAACTAGTCTTACAGTAAACCACGTTATTTCTGGTAAGGACACAAGAACAAGGAGTAGCCAGATTCGTATGGGAGTGGGTGCAATAAAAAAAGTAGCTTAAAAGTCGACATGGTCGACTGAATTGCACCGGGTTTTTATCCCATATAGCCCAGTCTCTTTCCGCAGGGCGGAAAGCGTCGCACAATGCACGAACTCCGTAGCTCCAGCGACGACCCTCAGAAGTCTCCGAAAAAATGCACTCGTGAAATGAAGGACGCGGCCCGGAATAGAACATACAACCTTCGGAACCCGAGTCAGCCGGCTTGACCACTTCACCACGGAGACTCCCGAGAGGGGTGCAATGTGTAATATTAGTAAAGACAGAGAATTTACAGAGGCATGGGGTAAATAATGAGTACATTGACAGGAAAGTAGAAGGAATATATTTCTTATTTTATTTTTCATTTCCTTCTTGTTTCTTCAGCTCCAGGTTAATAATTGTACACAAGTATTCATGTTATTAGGATGCATTTAGCTTTTTATATTGAGTTCGTGAAAGCTTCCAAATAGCTGTGCGTTAATGTGCGTATGGAGTGACCAGAAATGATACCGCAATTTAGTCATCATGTGTCCATTTTTAAGGATCTGTTCAGCTGTCTGTGTAGTTTGTACACACGTACACATGGGTGACAGACCCGCTTTGAGTCTTTGTGAAAGATTGTCTACTCTGCTGTCTACCGTTCAGAGACGGAACATGATTACCTGTTTTGCACTATGAAAATAGTTGTCAGCGTCTCTGTAGTGGGCTTTCTTCTTAACGACCAAGATGTTGGTCCTCTTTTCATTGTAGTTTAAAGATTGATTCGTATGCACGTGTGTTGTCCCCTAATTTGACAACGTGTTTGTTCTCACGTTTCTTGTTATGGCACAATATGTCAATTTCCACCGCAATATTACTCTTCTGTTGGTATTCAATGCGCTTAGTGTGTGTGTTTTTTTTTTTTTTTTTAATTTCAATACCAGTTGTTTTTCACCGCCGAGGGCTTGCGGAATTGAAAATTCATCACTGTGGAATACAAACTGTTGCCATTGACATTGTGCTGATGCTGTAATGTTTAGGGCCTTTAATTCGTCTGAATGGTTGGAGCAAAATATCCCAGTAAGCGTGCACGCGGATTAAGGTCTGCGATCTGCTCATACCTTAATCTGTGTCGGACGATTCCAGTAGGTTGATGACTGCTCTCGGTTGCATAAAATTCAATCCATCCTTTCTCCAATAGTCCTCTTCCTCTTTCAACACATGGTCCTCACATTTTCACAGTAACTTTTATTAATATTTAATAGCGCAGACTGGATTAGTATCTTGACGTCAGACACTTTGAATACAGTATTGTCAGCTGCCACCTGTCCTTTAATTTTAGCCCACACAAGTTCTATAGGGTTAAAATGAGAGTGGTACAGCGGAAGTCTCAATCAACCATGACGATGCTCTTCTATCAACTTGTCGATTTGATATTTCTTGCTTTTTTGGCGTCTGTTTTACAAGGGACAACAATTCTAGCTAAAAATACCTTTCTGGAAATGGTATATTTTCCATTCGGGGCCATATCTTTATTGCTTCATTTGTGCTCGATGCTGTAGGTATTTTGTCTTCTTGGGCAACAACATTGATATCACGCATTGTCCATAATTGGACACGACGGTCTATCTAGGGATGAAAGCACAGTATTCTCGAGCCAATCTCTAAATACATTACCATTCATATTATTATGATAATCCATATTGTCTGTATGCCTTTATACGAACACGAGCCCAGCATTCTGTTGTAAGCCATTATGCGTATTACCAGCATGGGCCATGGGCAAATGCTGTCCTATACTACTGGGCACATATCGCTTTATCTGTCCATCCACTGATTGCCTTTCCTTATCACTTGTGTGGTGCGCATTGATCCACATTTCATCCAAATACACTATGCCATAATTTTCTTTGCGCATTTCCCTTATTTCACGTAGGTATCTGCTTCTCATGGCTCCTAAATGCGGTTGATCGCAAAGAATTTTTCTACCTCCCTTGTACTTTCTAAAAGTGAAGATAATGTCCTTATAATTTTCCACAAAGTTATTTTGGATAACTCTATGTTATTGTTGCATAGTGGAGGATGTGTGCGTGAGTGAGTGTGTGTTGGTGGATGGGTGGGAAATGCATGTGTGGGTGGGGAAAGGTGCGTGGTGTGTTGGTTGGTGATATTGTGTGGGTGGGATATGTGTCTGTGGGTGGGGGTATGTGGGGTCGATGGGTAAGGGTATCTGTGTGGGTGTGGGTGGGAATATTGTGTGGTATGTGGGTGGGGGATATGTGTGTGGTGTGTAGGTGGGGATGCATGGTGGGATGTGTTGGTGAGGGATATATGTGCGGTATGTGGGTTGGGAATAATGCGTGGTAGAGGATGTATGTGATGTGCGATTGGGGTGTATGTGTGTGGTGGGAGATTGGGTTAGGGCATGTGTGGGTGGGTGGAGGATGTATGTGTGGGTAGTGGGGTGTGTGTGAGTGGATTGGGGATGTATAGGTGGTTAGGGAGATGTGTGTGTGTGTGTGTGTGTGTGTGTGTTTATCGGGGTAGGGAGATGTCAGTTGGTGGGAATGTGTGTGTATGGTTTGGGGATGTTTGAGTGGATGTGCGATGTGTGGGTTGGTGGGAGATGTGTGTGCGTGGGTGGGGAATATGTGGTCGATGGAGATGTGGCTGGGGGATGGGTGGTTGGAGGTATGGGTGGGGGAGAGGATGTGTGGGTTAGGATTTGTATGTGGGTGGGCGTGGGATGTGTGGGTTGGTGGGGGATGTTTGTGGGTGGCGAATGTGTTTTGGTTGGGGGAACAGGTGAGGGCAGTGTGTGGGGGTGGGAGATGTGCGGGAGAGGGATGGGTTGGTTGGTGGGATATGTATGTGTCCCTTGGTGTGTGTGTGGGTAGGTGGGGTTGTGTGTGTGGGTGGGGTGATGTATGGGTAGGTGGGAGATGGGCCTCATAACATTGTAATTTGTCTTGATTATGTTTGCAACATTTATTTCACAATGTTTATCTTTCTTCCCATGTAAATGTATAATGCTCTTGATGAACGAAAGACGAGTGATTGGAAGGGCCGAATGTAAGACGGGCCTGGATGCTCAATTTGTTACCCTTTTAATATAAAGTTTATTTGATTTGATTTGATTTGTTCTTTCTCAACCAAACCCTAAGTTTTCTTACAGTCATTGTTTCTTTGGCATCGAGCATTTTTATAATGCTGGATAATCATGGATATAAAATCCAAAATGTTTATAATTTTAGGAGTCTCCGTGGCGAAGTGGTCAAGCCTTTTGACTCGTGCTCCAAAGGTTGTGCATTCGCATCCTTCGGTTCACGAGTTAAATTTTTCGGAGACTTCTGTGGGTCGTCGCTATAGCTGCGGAGTTCGTGCTTTGTGCGATGCTTACCGCGCTGCGGAAAGAGACTGAGCCATATGGGATAGAACCCGGTGCAATGAAGTCGACCCTTTTAAGCGACATTTTAAAGCATTTTTATAATAGTTCGCCTTATGACATCTTTGTCAAAGCTGTCTACAATAACCTTTCTACCTACCGTGTGGTTATTGCGTGGTGGTTTAATTCCAGATTCTTGCACCCATCGACGAAATGACCGCTTACTCAACCCAATGCAGGCACTGTTCTTTTTTCGGAATTTGTAATAGTATAAAACAGTTTCCTGCGATCAGCTTCTATACAATTATATATATATATATATATATATATATATATATATATATATATATATATATATATATATATATATATATATATATATATATATATATATATATATTATATATATATATATATATATATATATATATATATATATATATGAAGAAACTTCAAAGCGATGCTTTGAAGTGTATACACAATTTTGCATTCATTCCCATTGAAAAAATATTCACACATTTCAATGTTAGCGATAAGTGGTAAGATTTAAATAATAATAATAATAATAATAATAATAATAATAATAATAATAATAATAATAATAATAATAATAATAATAATAATTCAAAACAATGTTTTCCCGAAGTGAATTTGAATAACGAAGACACAAACAATAGATTGCACGATTTATTGCCTGGCATATTTCGCTGCATCTCGTCAGGTACATACTGCAGAACTCACACAACTTACGTGAAATTAACTAGATAAATCCTTCAAGTTGAAATATACACAATTTCGCACAGTAATGTCGATTGTCTACCACGGTAATTTTAAGCTGACTAACATGTCTTTCTGTTTACACAATTCTGGCTTGCGTTGATAGATCATAATTGCTTCTGCAAATTTTAACAAGCGAGTATTCTGTGTTCTAAACAACACGCGAAATGCAGTCTCTCTGGACACAACATGGCGACTGGCGACAATGTGCCTGCCGATTGAAGACGCCGGGAGCTTCCGGTGTGTCGGCTCCTCGTGGCTATCATCTCCTGTGTGTTGTATCTTGTTGACCCATTGAGGTATGTGTTCTGACACCCGTTTGTTAAGCTGTCTCTCCGTTCGACCAATGTAAACGGCCTGGCATCTACATGTGAATTGGTAAATACAATTGTTTGTGGCGTACAGAGGAACAGGCTCTTTGACTGTTGGTGTAGGAATGGGTACGGTTTTACATCTAATGACTGGAGTTGCCGCACAGAATGTTCGACCTACTGCTGTAGTAAGCCGGTCTTGTAGACGTTGCATTACGTCATCCCCTCGAAAGGTTAGCTGGATGAATACCTTGAGTTTAGGGACTGTAGTTACGTCTGCTTTGGGTTTGGGCTGTTGGCAATGGCGCTTTATAAATCCTGTGGAGTACCCATTCAGGTTTAAGACATTCTTCAGAGTTTCAAATTCCTCTGTCAGTGTGTCCTGGGTGCATATCTTTCTAGCACGGTCAAACAAGGTCCGTACTAAGCCCCGTTTGTACTGGACAGGTGTGAAGCTCTGAAAATTTAGGTATTGGCCAGTCCATGTTTCTTTGCGATACACCGATCTTTGAATTGTGCCGTCTGCTCTACGTCTCATTAGAATATCTAGGAACGGTAACGCTTCGTTGTGTTCGTGTTCCATAGATAGAGAGATGTTTTTATGCGTCTTGTTCATTGTGGCCTGAAACGATGTTGCTTGTAGCTCGTCTGTGGTGATAATTAGTATATCGTCCACATAACGCCGGTAAAAGGCCAAGTTGTTGATGTCTGAGGATCTCTTTTCTTCTAAGTGTGCCATGAAGATGTCCGCTAGAATAGGACCAAGAGGACTCCCCATGGCCACTCCGTCAATTTGGCGGTATGACTTAGTTAGAAAATTGAATTGGATGTTGGCGGTACATAGTAGTAGTAGCCTCTCCAGAATAGGTGTTGGTATGCCTAATTTTAGTTGTTTGTCTTCAATGCGTTCCCTTATTATTTTCACTGTCTCCTCTAATGGAACGTTAGTGAATAGGGAGGCTATATCCATGGATGCCATGTGTTTGTTATTTATGTCCATAGTATCCAATAATTCCACCAGTTGGAATGTATCTCTGTATCTTAGCTCTGTATCTCTGGTATCTTTAGAACACCAGTATCGCACAACACCCTCTAAACAGACGTGTCCGCTGACCAACGAACACCTTACTGCCTTAAAAGCGTTAAAGGCTAACAAAACCCTCGTCATACTGAAACCTGACAAAGGGAGCGGTACAGTACTGATGGACATGTCAGATTACCAGAGAAAAATGGATGTAATATTGTCAGACGAATCCAAATTCAGGATAGATCAAAAAGTAAACAAGTCGGAGGACCTGGATGCTATAATGAGGAAAGAGATCCAGTCACTTGTGAATGCGGGACTCATCAGTGAGGCCACTGCAAAAACGCTCACACCACGTGGCTCGCACACATCCTCAGATGTACGGTCTACCCAAACTTCACAAGCCCGGCATCCCGCTAAGACCTATCCTGTCCATGGTTAACTCTGCACAACACCGAATGGCGAGATGGTTAGCCGAAATGTTAAAGCCAGTACGACAGTCCTTCGATCCAAAAATACTCAGAGATACATTCCAACTGGTGGAATTATTGGATACTATGGACATAAATAACAAACACATGGCATCCATGGATATAGCCTCCCTATTCACTAACGTTCCATTAGAGGAGACAGTGAAAATAATAAGGGAACGCATTGAAGACAAACAACTAAAATTAGGCATACCAACACCTATTCTGGAGAGGCTACTACTACTATGTACCGCCAACATCCAATTCAATTTTCTAAACTAAGTCATACCGCCAAATTGACGGAGTGGCCATGGGGAGTCCTCTTGGTCCTATTCTAGCGGACATCTTCATGGCACACTTAGAAGAAAAGAGATCCTCAGACATCAACAACTTGGCCTTTTACCGGCGTTATGTGGACGATATACTAATTATCACCACAGACGAGCTACAAGCAACATCGTTTCAGGCCACAATGAACAAGACGCATAAAAACATCTCTCTATCTATGGAACACGAACACAACGAAGCGTTACCGTTCCTAGATATTCTAATGAGACGTAGAGCAGACGGCACAATTCAAAGATCGGTGTATCGCAAAGAAACATGGACTGGCCAATACCTAAATTTTCAGAGCTTCACACCTGTCCAGTACAAACGGGGCTTAGTACGGACCTTGTTTGACCGTGCTAGAAAGATATGCACCCAGGACACACTGACAGAGGAATTTGAAACTCTGAAGAATGTCTTAAACCTGAATGGGTACTCCACAGGATTTATAAAGCGCCATTGCCAACAGCCCAAACCCAAAGCAGACGTAACTACAGTCCCTAAACTCAAGGTATTCATCCAGCTAACCTTTCGAGGGGATGACGTAATGCAACGTCTACAAGGCCGGCTTACTACAGCAGTAGGTCGAACATTCTGTGCGGCAACTCCAGTCATTAGATGTAAAACCGTACCCATTCCTACACCAACAGTCAAAGAGCCTGTTCCTCTGTACGCCACAAACAATTGTATTTACCAATTCACATGTAGATGCCAGGCCGTTTACATTGGCCGAACGGAGAGACAGCTTAACAAACGGGTGTCAGAACACATACCTCAATGGGTCAACAAGATACAACACACAGGAGATGATAGCCACGAGGAGCCGACACACCGGAAGCTCCCGGCGTCTTCAATCGGCAGGCACATTGTCGCCAGTCGCCATGTTGTGTCCAGAGAGACTGCATTTCGCGTGTTGTTTAGAACACAGAATACTCGCTTGTTAAAATTTGCAGAAGCAATTATGATCTATCAACGCAAGCCAGAATTGTGTAAACAGAAAGACATGTTAGTCAGCTTAAAATTACCGTGGTAGACAATCGACATTACTGTGCGAAATTGTGTATATTTCAACTTGAAGGATTTATCTAGTTAATTTCACGTAAGTTGTGTGAGTTCTGCAGTATGTACCTGACGAGATGCAGCGAAATATGCCAGGCAATAAATCGTGCAATCTATTGTTTGTGTCTTCGTTATTTAAAATAATAATAATAATAATAATCAGGTTTCATGAAATAACCCAGAGTTTGACGACACCTCTGAACAGTCCCAGCTTAAATTGCGCGGGGTTCTTGGCATAAGGCCAATCCCGTGAAAAATGTAAAATATTGAACATTGAACGCTGATTGTCTGGCTACGCTGTAATACATTTACGATTATGAACTTCAACTCTGACCCGTAAATTATATACCGCATATAAACAAACTTTGAAATCTGCTGTAAAATCTCCAGAACAAAAATTGTTTTATTGGGTGGACATAATGATAAGGTTATATGCTAAATGTCATTTTCCTTCAGTTGGTTACTGAGATATGGAATTTTATATTGGGCAGACAAAAATAAACACACTATAATTATACCTTCCCATTCTATTATTCTGGACTTATATGAGAACTAAAGCGCAGGGGAAATGATGTATTTTATGTTACTAACACTCGTTTGATCATATTAGATAAATTCCATGCAGATATCGACTCCGTAAACTTGATTGCTACTTTCTTTCAATATCATCTCATCATGTTTGACAAGAGGAATATCAATAGCATATTGTGGGTGTTCTTCCCAGGGCATGCGAGAGGTTCCAAGAAATGAAAGGCTAGTAAACTGGCTGCTGCACCTTGGCCTGCCAGTTACTTTATAACAAGACTGATGTGATGAAGGCTCTCTGGTCCCGAGTTGAAAGTGCTGCACAACAGACAGAAGATCAACTTCTGGAATCACTTATTCAGCGGGGAGTGACAAAAGGGTCTTGACAAAACTCAACGCTCTGAGGGAAATGCAAGAGGACATTTCATCAGAGTGCTATTGGTCTCATCAGTATCATGCTTGCTTGCTTGCTTGCTTGTGTTCGTTGGCTTGAGCTCCAACGCGAAGTCCTGTATGTCGGATGAAGGCATCCTGTTGTCCAACATCAGTGTGATGTCATACAGGACCTGAGGTTTGCGTGAGTATCCGTTATCCCATGTCTGACTTATTGGTGTGCAAACTGATGGTTCCTCGCCGTACAGGCAGACACTTTCCGACTTCGGAGGAATCAGCATCATAACTCTGAGTTGTCTATTAAAGACACGGACAGAGCACGCGTAAGAATGTCCTGAGTGCCGTAATGTTGATTATTGAGCTCATAACTTCCAGTCTGTCACAACTTTCTTCAACGTGACACTAAATAACTATTGTCTTGTCCAGGTGTGAATAACCACCCCGTCTTTATGAATTTGGCTCGTTCAGTATTTTGCTATCAAATAACTTAGTCTGTGGAATTTTAACTACGAAACAAATCTACATCTCCGTGGCATGGAGTGTCTATGATTCGCGGCCATACATTAATGTCAGTCATCATCTCATCTCATCTTGTACTCTTGTCGAGGTGTAGCATAAACAGCGGGAGTTTGGCGAAGACAGAGCAGAATAGTGACAATGATGATTATGATGATGATTTATATAAAGATGACTGTGAAGATGATAATAACGATGATGGTGGTGGTAGCATAAGTGGTGATGACGTTAATTTTGATGATGATAATGACGATGTCAGAAATGTGCGCGTTTCATCTCATATTTATTACATCGCTAACATAAATACTTTCCCGACAAAGAACGTACTCTGCCAAGAACATATGTTTACATTAAAGAGATGCCAAATGATAAGAAAACATATTTTTCGCAAATGTTTGCGTTTTTTTTCTTTGTTTTAATTCATCAGACGTAGAGCGCAACTAGGGTGGAGGGTAGTGCCAGCTAAAGTAGCAAAACAAACATAGTTGTGCAAATATTGTTTCAATTGGCTATCGGGTTGTTTACTGCGTGCTGAATCCACTTGTCAGTAAGTTCCGTCATATGTCTGTTTGCTTGTCTATCATTCTGACTATCAGTCTCTCTGTCTGCATTTGTCTTTCTGTCTGTCATTCCGGTGGTCTTATGTTTTGTCAGTTCGTCAGTCTTTCCGTCCGTACGTCTGTCTGCCTATCTGTCTGATCCTGTTTCTGCGGGTCCTCTGTCACGATTTTGCATCTGTCTGTCGTTCAGTTAGTCGGCCGATTGAATTCTTCTTCTTCTTCTTCTTCTTCTTCTTCTTCTTCTTCTTCTTCTTCTTCTTCTTCTTCTTCTTCTTCTTCTTCTTCTTCTTCTTCTTCTTCTTCTTCTTCTTCTTCTTCTTCTTCTTCTTCTGCGTTCATCCGGAATTTTTTTGCCCGGACGTGATTGCGTAGTGCCTGTTTACAGCAGAGCTGCGTTCTTGCGCCGTTAGGCCGACACATCCGACTTCTGTGGGCATTTGTTGACCGGATTAACCTTCCCGGGCGATTGAATTCAATAACTGCTAGTTCCAAACAGCCCAAGAAAGAACACCCAGAGAAACACGCAAAATAATATACTTTGCTAGAAGTATGCTAGGGTGTTGCCTGGATCCATAAGGAAAGAAAAGAATGGTAACAGGAGCCGAATATAAGAGTGCTCGTTCTTAAACATCCGGTGTGCTGATGTCGAGGGAACATTTAAACTCCTACACCGGCCACTTGGACTAAAATGTTGACTTCTCGTCCTTGATTTGGGGACGTAAATTACAAGTACCTCTGAAGTCGTAGTGGATTCTCCAGATGGCTAGGGACAACCAGTCCAGTGCACTTGAAGTAGTAGCGTGTGTACAGATCACGCTTGAGTTCAAAGCGTGCGAGACCAAAGGCAAATGAGTCAGAGGCAACATCTTTGGGCATGACAAAAGACATGAATATCTGGAACAGTTTGAGTTAACTAAGGAGGGGGATGTTCCGGATAATCGAAGAAGAGAAGGATTACATCGTAGATGGACGCGGGTTGTGACAGATAATTAACACCAGACAGCAACAGAGGTAGGTCATCTGATTTATGATAGATTGATAGACAAGCATTTCGAAAGACCGTAATATCGGCAAATTTCTGGCCGCGACAAGCCACTGGAAAAAAATTTGTTGCGGCGCAAATGTACTTTCAAGACCTAAATTTATCAATGGAAATTTCCACTCGGCGTTTATAGTTTCAAGGAAGCGTGGGTAAACATTGTAATCTGCGTCTTCAATAGAAATGCATTCCTGGGTGTGAGCTAAGAATCGGCAGTTACACAAACAGAGGACGTTGAGAAGTTCAGGCGAAAATGTGTGAATGAGAAAGAATATCCGATACCTTGAGTTGAATGTTGGAACACCAGTCAGCTACCTGCGTGCAGTTATCTCATCACTTGTTCCTGATGTATCTTGCGGTGTCGAGGTGAAGCACAAACAGCGGGACAGTGCCAGTTTATGGTCTTCACGTAACCAGATTCCCTTGGACTCTTCTTCTGGTTCTTCTTCTGGTCGGTTTGGTCTGTACATCGTTGTTTCTTATAGTATACTGTTAGTTGGTAATCTAGTTATGTAACCGAACCATTTGATTTGCTGTAATCTAATGAAATATAGTGCTGCTATAACCCCCAACTTTAGTCTTGATTGATTGCTTGATGATTTTTCTCTCTTCTTGATGAATCTCATTTCCGTTGTTTTAATTATGTTTATCGTTTTCTCTCATTCTCAGGGTTTGACATTGTAGCATAGTGTTGTACGAACATTGTGTTATACAGTCATTTTGTAAAGTATGTACTGATACGTTTTTTTTTTTTTAGTATTGTGCTATCTGTCCAATGAGTTGGTTTGCCTTATTGCATCTATATTCGATCTCGTCTTCTGATTTGCCATTTGATGATATTATACTTTCTAAATACTTGAAGCTCTGTTAGATTCTTCTTCTTCTTCTTTCGTTCGCTACTCTGTTAGATTAATCTTTGTTGTTTTTTCTTCTTTGGTTATAGCCCTCTGTTACATATACCTCTGTTTTGCTGATGCTTATTGTCATGCTATGTTCCTTACACACTTCGTTTATACAATTTCTGTGAACTTGTAATTCTGCTTCTGATTTTGCTATTAGTCCTTGATCGTCCGCGTGCAGTGAGAGGTGTAAATAAAGTAGTTTCTTGATTAGTTGTCTGCCCTCGCACAGTTGCCAAAGATGATACTTAAGTCGGGTGAGTTGGTGAGTTGTGAGTTGTTGAATAAATAATGTCTAGAGCCGGTTAGTGTGAACATAATCTGTCTAGAGCCGGTTAGCGTGAGGAGAATCTGTCTAGAGCCGGTTAGAGTGAACAGAATCTGTCTAGAGCCGTTTAGTGTGAATAGAATCTGTCTAGAGCCGGTTAGCGAGAACATAATATGTCTAGAGCCGGTTAGCGGGGACAGAATCTGTCTAGAGCCGGTCAGCGTGAACATAATATGTCTAGTGCCGGTTAGCGTGGACAGAATCTGTCTAGAGCCATTTAGTGTGAATAGAATCTGTCTAGAGCCATTTAGTGTGAATAGAATATGTCTAGAGCCGGTTAGCGTGAATAGAATCTGTCTAGAGCCGGTCAGCGTGAACATAATATGTCTACTGCCGGTTAGCGTGGACAGAATCTGTCTAGAGACGGTCAGCTTGAACAGAATATGTCTAGTGCCGGTTAGTGTGAGTTAACTAAGCCTAAGGCCGGTTAGCGTGGACAGAATCTGTCTAGAGCCGGCTAGTGTGAATTAACTAAGTCTAGGGCCGGTTAGCGTGGACAGAATCTGTCTAGAGCCGCTTAGAGTGAACAGAATATGTCTAGAGCCGGTTAGCGTGAGCAGAATCTGTCTAGAGCCGGTTAGTGTGAATTAACTAAGCCTAGGGCCGGTTAGCGTGGACAGAATCTGTCTAGAGCCGCTTAGCGTGGACAGAATCTGTCTAGAGCCATTTAGTGTGAATAGAATCTGTCTAGAGCCGGTTAGCGTGAATAGAATCTGTCTAGAGCCGGTCAGCGTGAACATAATATGTCTAGTGCCGGTTAGTGTGAATTAACTAAGCCTAGGGCCGGTTAGCGTGGACAGAATCTGTCTAGAGCCGGTTAGCGTGGACAGAATCTGTCTAGAGCCATTTAGTGTGAATAGAATCTGTCTAGAGCCGGTTAGCGTGAATAGAATCTGTCTAGAGCCGGTCAGCGTGAACATAATATGTCTAGTGCCGGTTAGCGTGGACAGAATCTGTCTAGAGACGGTCAGCGTGAACAGAATATGTCTAGTGCCGGTTAGTGTGAGTTAACTAAGCCTAAGGCCGGTTAGCGTGGACAGAATCTGTCTAGAGCCGGCTAGTGTGAATTAACTAAGCCTAGGGCCGGTTAGCGTGGACAGAATCTGTCTAGAGCCGCTTAGAGTGAACAGAATATGTCTAGAGCCGGTTAGCGTGAGCAGAATCTGTCTAGAGCTGGTTAGTGTGAATTAACTAAGCCTAGGGCCGGTTAGCGTGGACAGAATCTGTCTAGAGCCGCTTAGAGTGAACAGAATCTGTCTAGAGCCGGTTAGCGTGAATAGAATCTGTCTAGAGCCGGTCAGCGTGAACATAATATGTCTAGTGCCGGTTAGTGTGAGTTAACTAAGCCTAAGGCCGGTTAGCGTGGACAGAATCTGTCTAGAGCCGGTTAGTGTGAATTAACTAAGCCTAGGGCCGGTTAGCGTGGACAGAATCTGTCTAGAGCCGGTTAGCCTGAACAGAATCTGGCTAGAGCCGCTTAGAGTGAACAGAATCTGTCTAGAGCCGGTTAGCGTGAGCAGAATCTGTCTAGAGCAGCCTAGTGTGTATGAAAGCTACCTAGAACTGGTTAGTGTGTATCAAAGCTACCTAGAGCCGGTTAGCTTGGGTGGATTCTATGTAAGGGAAGTAACCTACATAATTTGATACCGTGACGGAGGCACTGGACTGAGAGAAGAAGAAGAAGAAGAAGAAGAAGAAGAAGAAGAAGAAGAAGAAGAAGAAGAAGAAGAAGAAGGGGGAGGAGGAGGTGATGAGCCAGAAGGGGTGATGAAGAATATACCCACGTCATACTCTGAAACAGTTGCAACCGTGTCTTCTTGCTACAGCTTCTCTTAACTGAACTCTATAGTCTATAAGCCCAAAACAGTTAACACAAATCCCCCCCCCCCCCCCGCTCCCCCCTGTTACCCGCAGTAATGTTCACCCACGTTGAACACCAGCTGGCAAATAACTGAGATTTCTGCAGGCATGACTAATTTATCATACCCACATCTAGTTCAAGGTCCAGATATATGGCATAACTCTGGAAAAAAATGTCCTATTTAAGCAATGTTGAGGTCACGCTTGACATAAACTACCGGCTGTTGTTATGTAACTATCGTTAAATGTTAGCAACTAGCATGTATTTGCATAATTTATTTAAAGTTAGGTCTAAACATTCACAGAGAAAAGTCAAGAATAATGAGAATATATCCAGCGAATGATAACCTGATACTCCGGCGGAAATCCCCACTGTTTGAGACGGAGGCATTGACGAGTATAGGTCTTCTTCTTTCATCCTTTGCGCTCTACTGGGTTGTAGGTCCTCAACCAGTTCACCCCAACCCCTCCTATCTTTAGCTATCTCCAACCATGTCCTCTTCGTGTTTCTGTTTCTACTTCTCTTCTCCATGTGTCTTTATGTCTTCCTGTATTTCTTTTTCACTGTGGATTCCAGACAAAGGTCTTTCTAGTGGTACTATTCTCAGGTTTCCTCAGTGTAAGGCGTACCCACGGGCATATTTAGGTAGGAATGTGCATACTGCTAGGGGAGCAGACAAAGGTATTACAATAAGACAGAAAAAAAGCGTTTAATAAGAATCGATTTCATTACACCGGGTTTTTATCTGACATGGCCCCGTCTCTTTCCACAGGGCCTCCTGCTGACAGCGTCGCATAAAGCATGAACTCCGTAGCTCCAGCGACGATCCCCTGAGTCTCCGAGAAATGTGTAATCATCCAAAATATGCTTGGCTTGACTGCTACGTCCTGTAAAGGATATGCAATTAACTACCTACTTTGCATCACCATCTACTGTTTACTATCTACTGCCTACTATTTACTTTACATCACCATCTACTATCTACTGCCTACTATATACTTTACATCACCATCTACTGAGGAACTATTATTACTCTAGACAGGCCAAATCAAGAGAGACGTCAGAGATCGTGCTTTAGCATTGTAACATACCCGCAACAGATAACACAAGAGGTGCTGCGGGTTGTGTTTGGGGATAAACAGTATGCAGATGTTTAAAGAGCACAAACTCAGCCATTAAGTCTTCACCCTGGCCGTAAACAGCATTGGCAAACACATCACGTTCTTCCGACTCCTGTTACGGTTTATGACTTCCGGTCGTTGTAGGTTTTCATATCTGCCAAAGACATAATACAGCTCATAAATACATTCATATGAATTTAAGGACAGAAGCCACAAACATTAAATTGCACAATTATTGCCTGGCATGTTTCAGGTTTGCACAAATAGAGACACGCAAGCTTATTGCTCGTGAGTTATATTTGTAAGGGGTAATAAACAGGGTTAGGACGGCCATCTACCAACACAGGCAAATACAGAGCACAAGGCAATGGATTTAGTGAATGCAAACACAGAAGTCACACACAATAAGTTGCAGATTTATTGCCTTATACATTGTGCTGCATCTCCTCAGGTGCATACTGTAGAATTATTTATCATGTGAAGTGAATAAATGAATTATACTTTGGCTGAAGTTCTTAAAACACATAGTCAATGATATTGTTTGAATGTGGAGCATGAGTTATCGCCACGGTAATCACAAATTTAAAATGAAATCTTTCCGTTTGCACAAACAAAAATTGCTAATGCCTCGATGTATTGAGGCAATCGTTTATTGAGAGTGACTAGAATGTGAGAGGACACACTCTCTGTGCCAGTACAAGGTAATAAAGGACTTTTACGCACTATGTTTAACTGTTTATTTTATACAGGTATTGGAGAAACTGAAGGAACTAGGACTGTAGTAGAAAGCACACTCTTTGTGTCAGCACAACTGAAGGACTGTGTCACACACCTTGGGTTTGCTGTGTACATGGTACTTGCCATATAAGTACTTATTATCAGGCTTGCCCATGGGAAACGTCCCATGGGATGGGATGGGATGTGATGGGACAGCACACATTTGTATTTCCCATGGGACACATGGGACAGTAGCCATGTCATAGCAACTTGATCTACGTCAGAGCTAACCTTAATTTTATTTATTTATTTTTTTTAAAAACCTTTTTAAAGCCTTTTATCCTTCTTGTTTCTTTATATATTTGTATCAATTCTTTATCTCGTGGTGGGACCCCGGATAAATAAATAAATTCGCGCTGCAAGTCAGCAGTTGTTGCTATAGTTGTTGATTGGCACCTTTGGTGATTTGTAAATACGTAGTTAGTTTTAATCTGCCGTAATCGAAGTTGTGTTGTTGCTGAATTGCAGTATGTTTATTTGGTTGAATATTAGGTACTATATATATAGTCTATAAATATATAGTAGTCCTAATTTCAAATATTTTGAGAAGGCAATCACTTGAAGTCACGGTGTTACTGAGTGTAGACTGTGTAAGCCTACGGTACCCCAAAATGACCAACCAAAAATATGAGTTCTATGATCTTACTAAAACTGTTGTTGCTAAGATGTTGAGTGGGGGAGAATGCCACTTGATTGATGTTCCAAAATAACTTGTAAAGTCTTCAACAGTTGATGTTAAAGCAGTTAAAATATCTGAAGGTATTTTAGCACCATTTGTTTGCTGTGCAAAGTGCAAAACGCTATACAGTTGGTATAAGTTGATTAATGAAAAATGGGTTAATCAAAGTGGTTATGGAGTTGCAATGCAGCGCAGTATGAAATGTGGTTCCGGTGGTTCTACTAACATCAAATGATTTTTTGAAGCCAAGAAGCGGGAAGTAACAAACCCACCACCAACATTGTCAAATGCGTGACATAAACAGTTTTTGAACTAATTACATTACATCCAATAGTATCCATTTTGGCTGGATGTGACATTATATGTGATGCAGCAAACTTTGCTGCAAGATCTACTCACGTTGCAAACAAGGTATATAATTACACTATATCGCTGCAAACAGTGACTCGTTCTATTTTGGCGCAAGGAAAATTGGCCAAACTGCAGTTTCAAAAATTGTTTCAAAATATGGCTCAAGATCCAGAATGTGCAATTTCGGGAATATTTGTCTTTTGATGTGCAAGACAAACATATCTTTTGCTATATGGGGGAATTATTGCATGTGGACTAGATCAAAATTGTGAATGGATTACTTTTCCTCTGTCTCTTATAAACATTGATAGTAATCAATACCATACTGCACAATTTACGCAGTTATTTGCACGTGAATTTCTTGCCGAATCTACCTCATTCTCCAGTCCATTGTTTGTGGTGTACTGATAATGCAGCAAGCATGACGGCAGCATTTGACGAACGATTTTATACCGATACAGAAATGCACCGATCTGGTTGTACTGAGCACAGGTTATGAACATGCATAACTGACAGCTTCAGCAGAGGCGTGATTTCTGAACTGGATCGGTTCATGGATCAAATTTCATTTATTAAAACATATTACAATACACGTCAGGCAAAAGCATCACAGCTGCCATTTTACAAACCAACTAATTCTGTAACACGTGTATGGCGATCATATTACCAACGTTCCAATGCCCGTTAAAAAAAAAATTACTCGCATTACTTTAATGAAGATTATGAAGAATTATTAAACCAAATACAGAATATTGCTCAGATTAAAGGAATGCTGTCAGTTATTGTTGACATTGACGAAGAAACTTCCAGCAGCATGGTGAAGAAATATTGTCAGAACTTTCAGAAAATTATTGGAGAACAACGGAGCGCTTATGGGAATGTCCCAGATGCTGTGATGTCGGTTCCTGAATCAATCAATCAATCAATCAATCAATCAATCAATCAATCAATAAGATTCCTGAGAAGAATACTCAGTGTATCAAGAAGAGAGAAAACTATAAATGAAAAATAAAAGAAAATCAGGAATAAAGTGATTGTAATATTAGCGCTAGATTTCATTATAAAACAGCAAGTTAAATTGTTTGGCCGCGTAACTAGGTTAGCAACTACAGTATATCACAACAAGCTATGAAGTCAGACCAGATGGAACCAGAAGATAAGGCCGACCATGTAAATAATGGACAGAGGGAATAACAGAGTCCATGGGAATCTGGATATATGAATCCCACAAACAGACACTCTCCCGCTGTTTTTGCTTTATCTCGGCACCGAAAGGTACAAGAGGAACAAGATTAGATGAGATGAGATGAGATGAGATGAGATGAGATGATGATTGGTTTCTTCTCACACAGATCGTTATGTTCTCTTCTTTGTCCAAAGGATGTTTAGTACCCTTCTGTAACGCTCGAAGAGGTTAAGAACGCGATTCACAATCGAAACACAGTTGAGGGCCATTTGGGAGCAGACCACTTTGCCCTGGTTGTCATAAAATGGTATGAGCGTCGGCAGTTCAGAAAGTAATGGCAAACTACTGGACATAAACTTTCCTAGTCAATCACAAACAGCCAAACACATACTGGAGTTGACTGTGACGCTTCGTAAATGACTAATTCCCTGTATTTTGTATGATGTTTTACAATTCTTGACTTCGTCTTAACAAGTGCATTTGCTATGAAGATATCTATGTACTATATCGTGTTTACTGACAGTTCTATTTTCTGTCTAGTATCTTATTCGATACTTTATTATCTGCTTTGACTATTACACGTACTGAGTGAGATAATATTTTATTAAGATGTGTCAAAGACTCAGTTATATAGGAATGAAGACCTCCCCCGATGTGTCTCCACCTTGACGTGGTGGGGGAGCTTGCGTGTCCCATAGACCCCGTTTGCTTGCCGATGGGTGAAAAATTACATATCGGACAGCTTATGGGATAGGGACCAGACTAAGAGAGACACAACCTGCTGCTCTGCAGGCATAGACTGAGGATAGCAGTCAAAATTTAAATGAGGTGCACAAAGGCAGAATTTCTTGGTCCGGACAAATCTCTTAAGGCTCCCTGTCGAGGGCTGTGGCTGAACGCCTCTAAGCCACAAACCCTCGGATCTTAGAGCCAGGCTGATACCCGTCTACCGGAAAATAGAAACATGATACTGAGCAAGCTACATGCTCAGGTCTGATACATGTTCGAAGGCTCCCAGCTGGGGGATATGAGAGTTTCCCGGATGAAGGGGCCTGGCCGTTTCCCGTTCACCGCTGCACAAAGGTAAGGTGCTGAGCCGGCAGCACATGTAGCCTACCTCGTGAGCGAGTACAAAAAAGTCAGAAAAGTGCCCCAGTCGAAGGGTTACGGAAACTGTCTGTATCTAACTCATAGAGAGTGTAGACAAAAGTGGAAGAATGTCTCATCAACGCGAAATGGAACGCACGGCGAGCGAACCTATTGCGTGGTCTGAAGCCAGTCACAAGCAAAAGCTTACCGAGTGGATGTCACTCGCAGTCTGACCGCCCCTGGTGTGTGATTGAGCGATCAGTGGCAAGTGGGATGCCCAACACATGGAAGTGAGGAACTAAAGCAGCCATGAGCAGGACGTGGAAACTCCTTGGGTGAGCCCAGTCTCAGAGCAATATGTGCCGGCTCTGCAATTATGGAAGCCTCCTTGGATAGCGAGATAATGCCCATGGTCTGCCCCTGCCTTCCCTTGAGGAAGGTTAACCTCACTAAAAAATGCCCGCCGGAAGTCGGAAGTGTCGTCCTACGGGTGGCAAACTAAAAATTGACACTACGCATTTACGTCCGAGTGAAATGTCTCGTCCGAATGTCTCCCGTGCTAGGAACAGCTCTGACTACCTAGTTTCCGAATGCCGCTCTTGTTCGGAACAGCTCTGACTAGGTAGTTTTCCGAATGTCCGCCGTGCCTGGAACAGCTCTGATGGGTACAGGGACAAGCACATGTCCGAAAACTAGCTTAGTGGAAACCAACCACAGAGCTGACTGGTTTGTGCAGGAACGGCCCAGGGCGAGCGAAATGCCCAATATATTGAAGTGAGGAATTAAAACAGCCATGAGCAGGACGTGACGATTCCCTCGGTAAACCCAGCACCAGAGCGTTATGTGCCGGCTCTGCAATTATGGAAGCCACCCAGGATGGCGGAAAATGCTATGGACTGTCCCTGCCTTCACTTGAGGGATAACCGTGTAGTCTTCGACTGTTCCAACTAGACCAGCTGAGATGTGGACTGTACCACAAAAGTGAGAGTCTCCCAGGATTGCTAACCTGGCCAAAAATGCACGCTAAAAGTCGGATGTGTTGGCCTGAGGGTTTCGACCCGAGGGTGCCTAACCAGACACACCGCAATCACATCTGAAAAAATCACTCCGGATGAACGCAAAGAAGAAGATAGGAATGAAGACCACCCTGAAAGAGTGGTCTACCTCAAGTAGAATAGAGGTAACCCAGTGCCCCTACATGAGGGCAGGGTAGGTGTAGGGAATAAATAAGAAGGGGAACTATTAAATAGTTCTCTCATGGGACACGGAGGTGTCAACCAGAGAGTAAGCACTCTGGTCACGGCATAATCACGCCAACGTGAGAGTCACGGAGAACTAAACTGAAACTCAAGAGAGGCCACTACTCTAGCGTGCTGAATGATGCCGCACGCAAAAGCCGTAGTGCGCCCCAAGTCCTTCCGCGTACTGTGTAAACAGCACGGGAGGTATGATGAGACGGGACACAGACTTCGTAGTGAACGCATCGCTTAGCGTCGATGCTTATTTCGTTAGCCGAGTAGATAGATTAGCAGTAGGGTTAGGAAACGACTAGTGATAGGCAATTCTGTGCATTTATTCTTGTGTGATTTGTTAGCGACTGTTTGTTGTACATTGATGTGATGCAAAGAGCCAGTGGCAATAAAATGTGTAATCAATTCCTCTCGTACGACTAACAAGTCTTTTTATGTGGTGCGAGAGAAGTTATCCCGGAAAGCCTGTGACATCGGTTGATGACAGGCTAGGATAAAGTGGTGTCAGAAGTGTAGCTTGGACAATTGTTCAAGCTAAAACACTCACCCACGGCTCTAAGATAGTATTACGGCTAGATAATCACAGGGGTTAATTTATGTTAGTGATAATGGCGTGTGCAGACAGAACAAAGTGCGAGCTGTGCCCATCGTGACCAAGTTATGTTTATTTATGCTTACTGAATTATTTTGTGCTTATGAACATGTTTTCTTCTGATTTGTAAGTATTATTATTATAGTTTTGTATCATTTATTTCTACAATTACTTATTTATTTACTAGTATTTGTCAAATATGATTCACGGCGGAGCGATACACAAAAATGAGCCGACAACAATATCGATTTTTCCAATCTAAAAATAGCGCTGCGCCGGTGACGTATTGCGACTAACAAACAGCTGCGTTACGCCATTTGCAATCAGCGACTGATTGTTTACAAATCGCAAAGCGGCTGCTCGCCTGAATCGTTGGCTTATATCAAATATTATTTGTTTATATAACTTAATTATTGAATATATTTATTTATTTGAACATTATTATTACCTTTATATTTATTTCAAAGCATTTATTTAATTATTTATATACTTTTTCTATTTCTTACCGTCGCGATGGCACTACTTTTGCTATGCAAATAAGACGCAGTCTGCACAACACTTCCATAAATTAAACAGCTAGAGTTAGGGAAGGCAGAAGACGTTAGAACGAAGACAGGACAGTGACATTTATTATTAATTAAATCACATTGTATTGTCCTGGGGCATGTAATTGTACAAAATTGTCTAGAATTATATATCGTTTACAAGTGGTTAATTGTTGATGCTCTTGATAACCAGGCAGAACAACAGCTGGTCATAAGCATAACGCAAGCTGTGTGTGGTATTGCCAGACGATTGGACTTGAGGTGCCAAACGAGTGTACATGATTGATCTGGAATGTTAAGATGAGTATACCCAAATGATTTTGCATGCAATATGATTAATAATGCATCTCTTTTTCATGGTGTGATCTATTAGCATATTTTTTGTGATCTGTCTTTCAGGTTATAATCTAAGAGTATATTTTTTGTACTCAGCGACTTAAAAACCTAACATATCTAATATAAATAAGTGAGTAAATATTTGAGTGCCTATCAACTCTATCTAATTACCCAACAACATGGCAACTTTAGCTGATTTCATAAAAGCAGGCAAGGAATTAGAATACACAGGAAAGGACTTAGAGCAATATGCTGATCAAAAATTTAGGGAAGCAAAAGATGCTGAGAGAGATGAACGTGCACGAGAAAGACAACATCAGAAGGAGATTGTAGAACTAGCGGAGATAACAAAACAAAAGCAATTAGAACAAGATAAAGAGAATAAGCAAAAACAATTAGAACAAGATAAGGAGATTAAAGAAAAACAATTAGATCATGATAAAGAGATCAAACAAAAACAATTAGATCAGGAAAGAGAATTAAAGCAAAAACAATTAGATCAGGAGAAAGAATTAAAACAAAGAGAAATAGATGAAATGGCAAGAGTAAAAGAAAAACAAATACAAGTTGAATCAGAGACACAGTTAAAGATGAAAGGTAGGGATGTAGATACACACTTAGAGATCTCCGCTACAAAACTAAAAAGTCAGCAAGAAGAGAATAAATTTAATAAATATAAAAATATTATTAAGCCATTCTGTAAAGAAGATTCCATATCAGCCTGGACAGAAAATGTCGAATATCAACTGAAATACCACGAAGTACCAATCGATATGGGGGCCATGATCTACATGAAGAACCTAAGTGGGGAGCCCCTTAAAGTGATAGAATCAATACCAACTGATCTTAGATCTAACTATCAGTACATCCACGATAGGATAATGCAACACTTCTTACTTGATGCCCCTGGGTATCAAGTACAGTTTTCCAATTTAAAACCAAAGCCAAGCGAGACCTTTATCGATTATGTCTCAAATGTCCAAAGCGTACTAAATAGATGGCTTAGTACAGCAAAAATAGGAAAGGATTGTGAAAAACTTAGAAATTTAATAGCCATGGATAAAGTCATATCCACAATACCATCTCCTTTCGCTAAATTCCTGCAGCAGTCAGACATCGAGACCATAGAACAATTTGAAAAGAAAGGCTCTGCATACTTTTCCTCAAATAGAGATATTTTTAAGACATCAAATAGCGACTCTGAAATAGTCTCTTTTGTTAAGGACCAACCTAAAAACTATCAGAGCAATAAAAAACCATTTCATAGAGTCGACAAGAAAGATAAAAAAGTGTCGAAATGTGTCTATTGCCAACTTTTTCATGATACTTATGCTATGTGTGATAAATCACCAAACTATCCGACACATCTTGAGATGGTCATTAAGAAACAACAAAACAAAAGAACTGCATACAGGCGTGCAGTCAAATGCTTCTTCTGTTCAAGCTACGGGCACTATTCCAATAAGTGCCTAGGCCGCCAAAGAATGAAGGCCAACAATGCAAGTTTGATTGATACATCCTCTGATAGTGGTAGTGAGACTGAGTGTGATGTCGAGAATGAATTACCGTTTAACCAATCTGAAGATGTTTGTTGTGTAAACGATATATTAAGCTTTGACAGTTGTGAGCAATGTCACCAATTTCATGCAGACGGCAAACTTACATGTGGACATATTGTAACATCCTCCTTGGAGAATGCAAATGCAGCTGCAGCCTCCAGAGGCAATCTATTGTTTCACTCTGCAATGGTCAATGAGAAGCCATGCCGATGTTTGCTTGACAGTGGGAGCTCTATTATTGGTGTTAAAAAGGAACTTGTTAATCCAAAGGATTATACTGGTGACTCTGTAAAATGCCGTACATTTTCTGGTAATATAGAAACCTATCCTCTGGCAAGAGCCCGTATAAACACCCCGTTCCTTTCTGGTACCTTTACATGTGCAATACTAGACAACCCTTGTACTGATTTAATTCTTGGGTGTCTACCCCAGCTAAGGCTCTGCACAGATGAAGAAATATCCGCCTGGGAGGAGGAAAATGGACTTACTCCAGTGAACAGTGCAGATATCCTCAAACATCACAGCCCCAACAAAGGTGCTAGAACTATTAATCTTGAACCAGATCAAGACATACTGCTCTTACTTCCAGACAAACGGAATCTATTATTGACCTCATGGCAAGGGCCATTCAAAGTGGTACGAAAATTTCGGATGTCGATTATGAAATATCGATAAACGGACACTTAAAGATATTTCATATCAACATGTTGAAACCCTACTTTTCACGACAAGAGACAGAAGTAGAGACAGACGAACACAATGCACCCACACCTATGGATGAGACGTCAGACGTACACAACGCAACTACACTAGTTAGCGAGACTGGCAAAGAAGGCGAGATGCATACACTTAGTGAGCTTACAGAAAACGCACTTAGCACCACAACCGTACTGAATCAGGTAGACGACGACGGGATGGAACTACCTGTTCCAATTGTAGACAAGACTGCTACATTAGAATGTATACGATTAGAAACGGGACTGACAGAAGAGCAACGACGACAGATAATGGAATTAGTGACTGAATATAAGGACATATTTTCCGACATTCCAGGTAGGACGGACAGGATCGAGCACTCCATCCTTCTTTCGGACTCGAAGCCTATCAAATGCAGACCGTACTCTATCCCACTTAGCTATAGAGAAAGTCTAAATAAGGAAATTCTTAATTTAGAAGCTAGTGGAATCATTCAAAAATCTACATCGGATTACTCCTTTCCAATCGTCCTGGTCAAGAAAAAAGACTCCACAATTCGTCTTTGTGTGGACTACAGAAAACTCAACAATGTCACTAAGATCGACGCAGAACCAATTCCTTCCTGCGAAGATCTCATTCTTGATATGTCCACCTCCAAAATCTTCTCTAAATTAGACCTTACTAAGGGATATTGGCAGGTCCCTATGCAGACTCAATCTATCCATCTTACTACATTCTCAACACCTCTAGGTCTTTACGAGTGGCGATTTCTTCCTTTCGGACTTCGTAATGCTCCTGCCACTTTCGTACGCTTAACTAGAGATTTACTACATGGAGTGACGAATACGGTGACATATATAGATGATATTTGTGTCCATACAGATGACTGGACAACACACTTACTGAAACTCAGACATGTCTTCGATAGGTTGTGACTCTTCGGTCTCACTGTCAAACCGAGCAAAGTCGAATTGGGTCTACAAGAAATTGATTTTTTGGGTCATGTCATTTCACAAGGACAACTGAAAACTGACAATAGAATTATTACAAAAATTATGAACCTGACCATGCCTACAACAAAGAAGCAGGTCAGGAGCCTTTTGGGTTTAGTAAATTATTATAGCAAGTTCATACCGAACTTAGCTGAAATTACAAGTGTATTTTCAAATGTTTTAAAAGCATCAGTAAAATTAGATGTCAAAGATGCATTATTAATTTCTGCATTGTCAAAATTGAAAATCCTATTTAGTAATGTGCCAATCCTCCGTTTGCCTAATCCTAGGCTCGTTTATTATCTTAGGACAGATGCCAGCAGGATTTCCATCGCTGCAGTACTAGGCCAGTTTTATGATGGCATCTTCCATCCAATTTGCTACGTGAGCCGCAAGATCACACCGGCTGAGTCCAGATATTCCATATCAGAGTTGGAAGCCCTAAGCGTCATCTATTCGGTGAGGAAGTTGCATCGATTTCTGGCGGGTAATCACTTCGTAGTCCAGACTGACAACTCCCCAATCACGGTCATACAAAGTGGGGTACATCGCAATGACCGCATCTACAGGTGGTCATTAATATTACAGAATTATACTTTTAGTATAGAGCATATTAAGGGTAAGGACAACATTCTTGCTGATACCCTTAGTCGACCATCTGAGGTAGAAATACCTGATATTCCACATGAATAGGTAGTATAAGAAATGTTAATTTAGTACACTTAAAATATCCTGTGTAGAATATACTATTGAATACATAGACATCAGGATCAGGACTGTGTGCTAAGAACATTGAACTACCATGTGTCCGTAGACAGCAGAATAAGAACTGTGCGCCAAGAACAAGGGAATCACCGTGTGTACATAGACAGCTCGTTACTTACTATGCTCCATTTGTGTTCCGGTGAATCACCTGTGTTAATCACATAAGAACAGTGTCAGAACATTGTAAAATAACAGACACGAAGATACTTGTCTACGACACCAGCGGACTCGACGAGTGGAAGAATACCCATAAGACACAAGTATGACCGTGTAGTGTAGTTAGTATACCCAGGATAAGTGTGTATATATAAACTATGCCAACGAAAGCAATTTCTATACGTTATGGCAACCACTAACCTGAGGTAAATATATACCATGTATATATATATTTATTGTGATATGTAATATAACGGTTTTAAGATAGTGGTAAATTATAGTTAGATTAGTTACTTGAAAAAGAGTTAGATTAGATTTAGGGAATATAATAGATTTTTTTTTGTAGTTTAGATAAATCATTAATTTACCCACTTACTTAGCATAAAAGTAGATTAGGATAGTACTTTAAACTTAATAACAGCGAATTAAAGATTACTATAAAAAGCTTAAGATAGGAACAACACCATGTAGTCATTTAATTTCATTTTATTTCATTCCATCTTTATGAACACTTTAACAACCTCATCATTTAGGACTAAAATTAGGTTATACTTTATAGGATAAAAGGATTATACACATGAACATATATCATTTATACCATGTAGATTAAAAATATCCATTATATGTTTTCATTTAAACATTAAAAACATTATTTAGAATTTTTTTTCACATTTCACATTACCCATTTCATAAAGATACATAACTCATCTCACATCATTTTCATTTTTGTAGATAGTTAGATTACTTCCCTTAAATTAGGTTAATTTTGTACAACAAAATAGAATATAGATAGTTAGAGAATTAGTATTAGTATTTCAATAGAATATAGTGTTTAATAATATCAGGGTAAAAACTATCAACCCTATTTCATTCATGTAAATATTTTGTAAATACATGACTCGTGCAGTAAGTTACGCACAGTCATGAAGCTCAACTCTTTTCAAAATGAGCCAAACTTGTACAGTGTCACTTCAAGGTTTTTAAATAATTGTGAGAATAAAAGATGTGTGACAGAAGTGTGAAAGTGAGAGAAAATGGTAAATATACAATGGAGAGTGAAGGCAGCCAGCGGATTTTTTCTGCTCTCAGCGCGACTTTTTATTATTTGTCTGCGTCAAGCGTTTGCTTTCAATGTTAAAATGTGCTGTCTCAAATGTATTGTGTGTAGTTTAGAGTAAACCTTAGAGAAAGTATTTTAAGTCTCATAAGACGGAAACGGAGTCACGAATTAGTGTTATACACTTGTTTGTGGCCACATTTAACCGAATTATGGCACTTGAAAACTAACTTATATACATATGGATAGACAGACACACATGTTAGAAGTTAAATTAGATTAGTTAGATTCAAACACGCAAACAACCAGGAAAACACACATGTAAAGCACATACATTTTTTAGAACAAAGGGAGATAACTCCGGGTCAGGGGACACAATAGACAACGAAACACTAACTTAACAGTGGAAGATAACTTTACACGCGGAAGCGAGATAGGTAAAGCCTGTCGCACACAGCTTGTGTAAGGGTTGTTTAATATTATATGGGGGACATAAAGCAATGCATGTGTTGACCCTAAAAAAGTCAACTTTGTATGGGTAGTGAGTTAATTTACTATTTGAGGGCAGGTCTTATAAGACAATGGTCCGGTTCAGACAAACCTCTAATTAATACAATATTGCGATTGAGAAGAGGGCTCACGCCAACCAGACAAGTTTGTGGCGATCACCAGTAGCCAAGTAAAGTGATACTACACTGTGACAATAGTCAGTAGAAGTCTATTGAGGTACCCAGAACCAAGTTATCAGTAGTCTTTGACAAAAAATTAGATACACTAATTTTTTATAAACCTCTTGCGTCACAACCATGAGTCAAAGTTTGTAACGCAACACAGGAGGGGAGGGTGTGTGTCAAAGACTCAGTTATATAGGAATGAAGACCACCCTGAAAGAGTGGTCTACCTCAAGTAGAATAGAGGTAACCCAGTGCCCCTACATGAGGGCAGGGTAGGTGTAGGGAATAAATAAGAAGGGGAACTATTAAATAGTTCTCTCATGGGACACGGAGGTGTCAACCAGAGAGTAAGCACTCTGGTCACGGCATAATCACGCCAACGTGAGAGACACGGAGAACTAAACTGAAACTCAAGAGAGGCCACTACTCTAGCGTGCTGAATGATGCCGCACGCAAAAGCCGTAGTGCGCCCCAAGTCCTTCCGCGTACTGTGTAAACAGCACGGGAGGAATGATGAGACGGGACACAGACTTCGTAGTGAACGCATCGCTTAGCGTCGATGCTTATTTCGTTAGCCGAGTAGATAGATTAGCAGTAGGGTTAGGAAACGACTAGTGATAGGCAATTCTGTGCATTTATTCTTGTGTGATTTGTTAGCGACTGTTTGTTGTACATTGATGTGATGCAAAGAGCCAGTGGCAATAAAATGTGTAATCAATTCCTCTCGTACGACTAACAAGTCTTTTTGTGTGGTGCGAGAGAAGTTATCCCGGAAAGCCTGTGACATCGGTTGATGACAGATGTATTATTTGTTAGAGACGAATGGAGACGGATTGTATCTGCAGCAAAGAACCTCAATGGCTCGGACGCTGAAGAAGAAGAAGATTATTTGTTACATTTTTCGTCTTTGCTTATTACACGTACTGAGTGAGATAATAGTTTATTAAGATGTATTATTCATTACTTTATTATCTTCTTTGTGTATTACAAGTGCTTAATGAGATAATATTTTACTAATTATATGTAGCCATCGACACTATAAATGAGTATCACCAGAACTTTGTATAAATACCATCATTATCTGGATGCCGCACAGTCATCTGGGTGATTAGAAATCTGCATATTATGTATATTTGAGAAACTTATTGCATGGAAAGGATGGTGCAGGTCCAGTTAGACATGAGATGTTTACATCTACCAGTACCTATATGTGTGAATATTAATCACATCATTTTGTCGGCCCGGAACAAATGACGTAAAGACCTGACCTTAAGAATAGGAAAAGGTTAGAGGACAGATGATGTATTTACTTATTGTGCGACTACTGCACCCTTAACCGACCGCAAGCAGCATATAAGAATCTGGCCAACCTCGCCATGAGATATAATACTGTACCTGGATTTCTGATGATGGCGAGTACATGTTTGTTGATCTTTTCTTTCAAACAAGTGATGGTTTTGCCTACGTTTTTTTTGCCTAGTCGTTTTGCCTACGTGTTTGCCTACATTGAAGTTAACCAGTGAATGCTGAAAGGATCTCTCCTTTCTACGGCAGCAAAGAGTGAAGACTTTATATCAGCCACTGACTACTCAGAACCAATTGTTCCAAAACCAACAAGAACTGCACACATAACAGCTGAGTACAAACAAACTAACACCAAACCACCCATTGCCAAATCGAAAACCAACAATCAAAAACTATCAGAAAAGTTTACCCCCCCCCCCCCCTTTTTTTCCTACAAGGCTAGATCCTATATAATGCAGAGGAGTACTATAGCGACAGATATTTTCATTCATTGTGTTGTTTCGTGATCTAACCATCTTTCTTGTCATCCTAATCATCTATTACAATTCGTTGAACTTATCAAGAAGGAGTTAATTCATTTTTTAAAATCATATTTACATTGTGTAACTGTTGTCACGAAAAATAAACTTGTTAGTTTCGATCGATGACATACATTAGACCCGACATTAGGCTGCAAAAACAGGCAACCCTTTGATGTTGTATAGACTGAGAAAAATAAGTCGCGTCAACATGTCTACACCCGGTCGGCATTGTGTTAACAAGTTGTTGTTCGAGAAACGGATAATAACGCCATCCGTCTGGGAGGCGGGAGTCAGCCTTTGAAGTGATAGACGGAGTGTCTGGACAGACGGCGGAGAGGATTCTGTGATGTGGTGACTTCTCTGGTTCACAGACAGACAGAACTATTCTTGTACGAGACAAAGGATTTCCCCAAATGAAAGCAAACTTGATGGCGGATTGACTCCAGTTAGTCTAAAACAGGAGGACAAAACCAGACTCTGGACTGATTGGCGTCTAGACTTTTTGGTGACGTCACTCAAGCCTGACTTAAAACCCGTTGCGGTAAACAAGTGGAGATAGTCGACCAAGATTTCTGAAGTTTGAAGGATCGGTGCAGTTTCCGAGTTGTGTTTTAGAAAGTGACTATAGTGTCCAAGTGTTGATAATTATCGGCAGACATAGATCCAATCAGGGATTGCATAGTCTCAATTTGCAACTGGAAATAGGCATATGGTATTCTATTAATCATATCTAACTTAGAGTATGATTAGGAATCGAGTACAGTACTGTGAGGTGATATAATGTATTATAGATGTGGTGATACAATGTATTATAGGGGCGGTGATAGAATGTTCTATAAGTGCGGTGCTAGAAAGTATCATAGGAGCGTCGGCACTAGTATCCTATTGTGTGGCTTTAACTAGCTTGTGTGATATATCATTTTACTCAAGGAGTTGAGGACAATGTAGTGGGATAATAGTTTGAGAGATTGAGGATTGTTGGGAGGGATGAAGGGAATGTGAAATGGTAGGATCTTCCAGTAGGGCATCTGCTGGGTTTCTACCCGTTCCTTTATTCTTTCCTGGTGTTGCCATGTCTCAGACAATGTGAGGAGCTATTTGGCCGTATGACAGAGATTGGATCTCTGTTATAGATCTGAGTGCTGCTATTGGCCTACACTCACCTAATTCCGGCCAGGATTGAGTTGCTCTCACCATAGTATTCTCTACTCAACAGGTTCCACGTATGTGTGCTATGATATTCAACAGTGAAGCTAGAACACAGTTTAGAAGATTATGGCTCAGGATTTGAAGACAGAAGTTACTGAGAGACCTCTACATTGGGCTTATACCCCAGTTGATCTGCGGGAACCTGGCTTCTGCTGAGCAGGACATGCTGATGATACTTATGTTTAGCAAGTGATAGTTGTATCACTGAACAGTCAGAACATTATATACATATATATAACACTGATACCAGGAACATTCATATATTTATAGAAATACCTGGAACATTCAGATTGTTGTGTTAATATGGGGAATCTTTACAACAAGTGACACTAGATCAATTAAGATTTCCCAAGTAACAGTAACAATAGTGTTTGAAGTCTCTGAGTAACAAACAGTTAATAACATAGGAAATTCATAGTGTGAATTAGATTGAAGACTCTCATTATAAAGTGTTTGTCATGGAAGTCCAAACATCTGGATGCCTCGAGAGATAGCGGAGAAACTCTTCACGTGACCGGAGAAGCATCACCTCGGTGAGGTTGTTTGTCTGGAATATATGGTGCTGGTGTGTTCGCAGCACAGTGATGAGAATGACTATACTCTTGAACACTGATCTGAGTCTATATACACCTTAGAGTATACGTCACACATTCTACACATTATACGCACACACACTCTTCTCCTACATATACTCTTTGCTTTAATAAAGTATGTTATGTTGGGGAAGAATGAGAGGGGGATGAGTAGTAGAGGCTGGCCCCCAGACCCCACTTTTAGCCTCCAGGCTGGATGCTGATAGGGTTTATGAAGGAAATATGGGTAAAATGGCTCCAGCCTGGAGGCTGAAGGAAATATTTTTGGGCAGGTGAAATTTTTGTTCGGTGTGTGGGAAATTTTTCGTGGGAACGGGTTTTTTTGGCGCTGCCTGGTGGGGTGTAAAAAGTAATTAAGGTAAATGTTTAGTTGGTTCTGGAAAGCGAAGGGGGAAAGTTATTTTGGTTACATTAGTATGGGTAGTGATAAACATGGGTGTGATGGGTCGTTCTATTCATGGGTATATGGTGGTGGCGTAGACATAATGTGTATGTGTAGTGATAAACAAGGGTGTGATGGGTCGTTCTATTCATGGGTATATGGTGGTGGCGTAGACATAATGTGTATGTGTAGTGATAAACAAGGGTGTGATGGGTCGTTATACTCATGGGTATATGGTGGTTACTATCATCTGAACAGTGTGATAGTAGTGAAGGTAAAGGGTGGTATATTCATCGATTACAAAGGAAATCTTATAAAGTTATAATGGGTATGGTGGTAAGGGGTATTAGTGATCAAGTAGGAGTGATATAGGGGTGGTCATAAATGTAATAAGAGGTGTTCTCAGTTACACACTGGTCAACCAGTGGTCAAGTGGTCAAGTAAGGGTCAAGTAGTCAAGTGAGGAAATTTTAGGGAAAAGTGATTGTAATGATGATGGTGGTGATTAAAGAGTGGTAAATTAGTGGTCAATCAGTGGTCAAGCAGTGGTCAAGTGGTCAAGTAAGGAAAATTTTAGGGAAATTGGTCGTAGTGACATGGTAATGTTTAAATTAGTGGTAAATTAGTGGTCAAGTAGTGGTCAAGTAGTGGTCAAGCAGTGGTCAAGCGGTGTGTAAGTGAGGAAAATTTTAGGGAAATTTTAGGGAAAAGTGGTTGTAATGAGATGGTGATGATTAAAGAGTGGTAAATTAGTGGTCAAGTAGTGGTCAAGCAGTGGTCAAGTAAGGAAAATTTTAGGGAAAATTGGTCGCAGCGACATGGTGATGATTAAAGGGTGGTAAATTAGTGATCAAGTAGTGGTCAAGTAGTGGTCAAGCAGTGGCCAAGCGGTGTGTAAGTGAGGAAAATTTTAGGGAAAAGTGGTTGTAATGAGATGGTGATGATTAAAGGGTGTTAAATTAGTGGTCAAGCAGTGGTCAAGTAAGGAAAATTTTAGGGAAAAGTGATTGTAGCGACATGGTGATGCTTAAAGGGTGGTAAATTAGTGGTCAAGTAGTGGTCAAGCAGTGGTCAAGTAGTGGTCAAGTGGTCGAGTGACCACTTAAATTGTAGAGGACGATGTGCCTAAGATTATGGTAGTGATTAAAGTGATCGATGACGTGGTCAAGCAGTGGTCAAGCAGTGGTCAAGTAGTCGAGTGACCACTTACATTGTAGGGGAAAGTACGTATAGTGCAATGGTGGTGGGTAGAGTGAAGAAGAATCAATAGTAGTGATAATACTACTACCAATATTAGCGACAAGCACAAAGACAACCAAGTACATACTTGATACACACAAATACAAAGACAACGAAACACACGTACACACATACAGAGAGAGAAGTACAGACAAACCATACCATTACTACTGTCACAACAACAGCTATACACAAGTACACACCCATAATCAAAGACACAAAGAGGGTCACACACACATATACAAACACAAAGGCAACCATACACAGACAACCCATACCATTACTACTGTCAGCACAACTATACACACACGTGTACACACATACAAGCACAAAGTCAACCACACACACCCATAAACATCCACTCAAGTACAGACACAGGAAAACAAAGAAGCAAACAAGGACAGACACACTCACCCATAATCAATTACACAAATACACACCTACAAACACAAAGACAACCACACACAGACACATTTGTACATACAGACATACACATAAAGACAGACAACCACAAAGACAAACCATACCATTACTACTGTCACAACAACTATACACATGTGCAGACACACTCACCCATACACAAGAACACTCAAAGACAAATACAAAGACAGCCAAGTACAAAGACACACCCATCGCCTAGGATTACTACTGTCATCACAACTATACACAAGTACACACCCATAAACAAATACACAAGAACCCTCAAAGACAAACACATCTCCTAGCATTACTACTGTCATCACAACAACCACACACACACACACACACACACACACACACACACACACACACACAGACAGACATACACACATGAACACAAATAGAACCAGACATCAACTACACACATACACACTTGATACACTTGTACGTACACACCTACAAGCGTACAGACACAAAGACATACTCATCGCCTAGGATTACTACTGTCATCACAACTATATTCAAGTACACACCCATAAACAAATACACAAGAACACTCAAAGACAAACACAAAGACAACCATACACAGACAACCCATACCATTACTACTGTCACTATCAATAGATATACACACGTGCAGACACACTCACCCATACACAAGAACACTCAAAGACAAATACAAAGACACAGACACACTTGTACGTACAGATTCAGAAGTACAGACAATCCATACTATTACTACTGTCATCACAACTATACACACATACAGACACGAGTACACACTCACCCATACTCAAAGACACACACCCATACCATTACTACTGGTACCACAACCATACACACATACAGACACCTATATACAAATACATAAACAAAACGTGTCCCTACAAGAATATCACATACCCCCTTTTGGTAAAGAACGCGGATGTCCGAGACTACGTCATCACCGCCATGTGCAAAAGTCATTAAGTGGTAGCATGAGTCATCGGTTTGTGGGAAGCAGGCGGGCGGCGTGAGAATAGCTTGTCTACAAAACTGCCACGTCAGCTAGGTCGTGTGCAGAACCAGTGTATAAAATAGAAGGCGTCTCTTGTGAGCTCAGTACCAGTTCACGGGCTGACTTGGGTATCTACAGAGGTGCTTCAGGGTGGTGTGAGCAGTGTTTGTGTCGTCGGCAGATATTGTTCACGTACTGACTTGGCTAGCTACATCGGTGAAACAGGTTGGTGTGAGCATTGTTCGTGTAGTAACCACCTATTTTTCACGTAGTGACTTGGCTAGCTACAGCAGTGAAACTTGGTGTGAGCCTTATTCGTGTCGTTGGCCTCTGATAAAACAGTGAAACATTGTATACACCAGAACATTTTTTCGTGGTTGTAAGAAAGAAGAAAAAAAACCAGTTTATCAATATGACCACCAGATCTACTGTCACGTGTTCAGTGTGCGACAAAGCCTATTGTGATAAGTATACCCTTAATCGTCACATTCGGACCATTCACGAGGGGAAAGACCAAATATATCCCTGTCAGTTATGTGATAAGGTGTATAATACGAACGATGGCCTACAAAAACACAAACGAATACGTCATCAGCCACGTATGAATACACCAAACACTGCAATACCAGAGACGACAGCACCACCTGTCTATTTACATCATCATCGTAGTCTAACGCAAGTACCAGACTGCCACCACTGTATCTTCAATGATAACCTTACCCGCCATAATGGGAACATTCACAATGATTATCCCTGTCAGATACGTACCAATCTATACAATTCGAACCTACAACGGTACTTACATCACCAGACATCACGAGAAAGGATGACACCCTTAGACACCCTGGCAACACCTCCACTCATAGTAGCAGAGGATATCCAACCAAATGATAGAGACAGCTTGGCAGCCCTTAAGGCGTACTGCAAGGACCTATCGCTTATGCTACCCAATCAAGTGGTAGTACTAGAAAAAAGTGTCGACCACCGCTATCGGGTGGTTTTGGTATGATAAAAAGAAGTATTCAGATATCTTGTATGATATCTCATACATGTCTTTATTCTGGATCCGAAACAAATAAGGTATGTGTGATGACTTCTATAATATCAACAGTGTTTTTGATAGTCAACCAGCAGAGCCCAGAAGAATGAAGATCACTAATTCAGAACTTTTTGGTGTTTCACTAATCATCTATGTCATTGATTTTTTCTTATATCTCTAAACTGTTTTTCACTACTCATGTATGTCATTGATTTTTTCTTATATCACTAAAGTGTTTTGATGAATATGTTGTGAACACACATATTTGGTGATAAATATTGAAACCAAGTTTTTTGTTGATTTTCTTTATTGGTTTTGTTTTCATGACGTTGTCTTGTCGGCTCAGAGCTTACATTACCAGACATGAACAACTCGGTAGAAGAAGTTATGGCAAATACAGAACAGTCAAATGTATAAAACCTAGGAAAAAATAACCAAAGGCGAAAAGGCCTAAAGAGAGAAATGTCTCGACCAAGCTTATAAATATTACAACTAAAAGGTTGATCAAAATTCAAACATTATAAAAATAACCACATATGAAAAACATCGTCCAAAGACAGAAATATTTCAACTAAACTTATAAATAAGTCACCAAAAGGGGAAAAGGTCAAGTACAGAAATAGCTATGGAAAAAGTAAGTCCACAAAACTAAGAAAGAAATGTAACTTCTGTAGTCAAATGTGTCTTATCTGAAAAGACGCTGTCAATGTCACCCCTTTCGTTGTTTTACTTTACCAAAGACCTTCACCGTATCTGGTACAGAAACCCTTATACAGCACTCATCTCTCCACAGTCTTGGTTGCTTTCTAATACAAAGTGGTTACATCACCAAGAACTTCAAACCTCCACTGTACACGTGCTCCATTGAAACACCCATGACAGTTAACAACATGTATGGCCATGTAATCTGTGAGTCCATCGGGGATAGTTCATCCGAGTATTCCAAAAGATCCATTTCCCATGGCTGACATCTTCAACTTGCTATAACACAACTTATTCTAATATACACTTTACATGAAATTTCCCAAATTTGGGCTCTATTAAAGATTACGTAATGAGATACACAAAGACACCAAGAACATATCATACAAAACAATTCACAAATTAAAACTTAAACCATATCAGATGAACCACCCAACAAGTACTACTAGAACACAAACATATAATAAGGAAACACATGACACACAGAGCTTACAGACAAATCACTTGGACTCAAACAAATTTTGCTTCTTGTACTGTAGAATTCTACCAACACTTCTTTCCTATCACCAAAACTAAACATCTACCACACAACCACTGGTCATTTGTCCAACATAATACTCATACCCTCGCCAACGACATTAAGGAAATGCATACTAGTTTTATTTCAGGTTATAACTCTTTTAATAGGGCAGAGAGATATACATGTTAATTAGACTATATCTGCCTTCTTCACTGCTGTCCTTTGTTCGATGACTTTTCTTCTGTGGTTGTCCCTCAAGACTGGGTTCAAAATTTTTTCCAGCTCTAGTATACGACTTTCAAAATTCTCACGTTCTCTGATTACATGATGCCAGTTACCATTGCGTTCTTCGGTGCCAACAGTATGGACTGTCAAGAAGTGAGGTTCTGGTGCAAAATTAACCTGTGGAGGTAAATAAAACACATTGAAACTTACAAGACTACCTACTACTTCAGTAAAGAAAAAAACAGTAAAAAATTCACAAGGAGAAGTGGTAAAATCCACTAAAAACAGACTGTCGACATTCTATTGGTCACGTCTTGAGAAAAGGTAAAGGTATAGTCACTGATGGTTTGTGGTATAGAGAGATGTACATAGAAAACATGTATAACACATAGGTTTTCGGTATTGGTCATGTTTACCAAAATACACATGTGAACTATGATCATTACTACCCATACACACCTTATTCGTTGAAGAGGAACACCTTCGGACACCATCAGTAGGATATTTTTCGTTCCACGTCACATTAATTTTCTTGAGAGACTCTGGGGCATGACTACTAGCCAAAAGGTCAATATCTTCATCTGAAGACGAATCATCACCCCAAGCAAAGGTTGTCTCTGGTACATCTAAAGCTGGCTGGGTGCCACGAGTAGGTTTCTGGCAGAACAAAATGTCTAATGATAAAGCTGGTGTGAAGAAGACAGAATCATCCTCCTTCAAAACACTGTCATCTTCACAACAATCTTCATCTTCTGACCACGATGTCCGTCTATCAATTAAAGCTGTCATTGTACCTGGTGAATGGAAGGTGAAAAAAGTTTTACACAAGAAGGTTAAAACGTTTTTAAATCAATTTGATTCTATAGAAGAATCTCTGATCACAGACCCATACTACAGATACGACAGTGTGAGTGTAGATTCTACGAGTCACAATTATGGACTGGTGTAATGGTTTTCACTAACAACTGACAAGAGGGTGTTTTTGTGAAACGGGAACTCGACACCGGTGATATGTTAGTAGTAGGGGCTTTAAATCTAATGTCTGACAATGTATAAGTATGCATTTCCTTAATGTCGTTGGCGAGGGTATGAGTATTATGTTGGACAAATGACCAGTGGTTGTGTGGTAGATGTTTAGTTTTGATGATAGGAAAGAAGTGTTGGTAGAATTCTACAGTACAAGAAGCAAAATTTGTTTGAGTCCAAGTGATTTGTCTGTAAGCTCTGTGTGTCATGTGTTTCCTTATTATATGTTTGTGTTCTAGTAGTACTTGTTGGGTGGTTCATCTGATATGGTTTAAGTTTTAATTTGTGAATTGTTTTGTATGATATGTTCTTGGTGTCTTTGTGTATCTCATTACGTAATCTTTAATAGAGCCCAAATTTGGGAAATTTCATGTAAAGTGTATATTAGAATAAGTTGTGTTATAGCAAGTTGAAGATGTCAGCCATGGGAAATGGATCTTTTGGAATACTCGGATGAACTATCCCCGATGGACTCACAGATTACATGGCCATACATGTTGTTAACTGTCATGGGTGTTTCAATGGAGCACGTGTACAGTGGAGGTTTGAAGTTCTTGGTGATGTAACCACTTTGTATTAGAAAGCAACCAAGACTGTGGAGAGATGAGTGCTGTATAAGGGTTTCTGTACCAGATACGGTGAAGGTCTTTGGTAAAGTAAAACAACGAAAGGGGTGACATTGACAGCGTCTTTTCAGATAAGACACATTTGACTACAGAAGTTACATTTCTTTCTTAGTTTTGTGGACTTACTTTTTCCATAGCTATTTCTGTACTTGACCTTTTCCCCTTTTGGTGACTTATTTATAAGTTTAGTTGAAATATTTCTGTCTTTGGACGATGTTTTTCATATGTGGTTATTTTTATAATGTTTGAATTTTGATCAACCTTTTAGTTGTAATATTTATAAGCTTGGTCGAGACATTTCTCTCTTTAGGCCTTTTCGCCTTTGGTTATTTTTTCCTAGGTTTTATACATTTGACTGTTCTGTATTTGCCATAACTTCTTCTAAGACATTGTTCATGTCTGGTAATGTAAGCTCTGAGCCGACAAGACAACGTCATGAAAACAAAACCAATAAAGAAAATCAACAAAAAACTTGGTTTCAATATTATCACCAAGATATGTGTGTTCACAACATATTCATCAAAACACTTTAGTGATATAAGAAAAAATCAATGACATACATGAGTAGTGAAAAACAGTTTAGAGATATAAGAAAAAATCAATGACATAGATGATTAGTGAAACACCAAAAAGTTCTGAATTAGTGATCTTCATTCTTCTGGGCTCTGCTGGTTGACTATCAAAAACACTGTTGATGTTATAGAAGTCATCACACATACCTTATTTGTTTCGGATCCAGAATAAAGACATGTATGAGATATCATACAAGATATCTGAATACTTCTTTTTATCATACCAAAACCACCCGATAGCGGTGGTCGACACTTTTTTCTAGTACTACCACTTGATTGGGTAGCATAAGCGATAGGTCCTTGCAGTACGCCTTAAGGGCTGCCAAGCTGTCTCTATCATTTGGTTGGATATCCTCTGCTACTATGAGTGGACTGTGTTGCCAGGGTGTCTAAGGGTGTCATTCCTTTCTCGTGATGTCTGGTGATGTAAGTACCGTTGTAGGTTCGAATTGTATAGATTGGTACGTATCTGACAGGGATAATCATTGTGAATGTTCCCATTATGGCGGGTAAGGTTATCATTGAAGATACAGTGGTGGCAGTCTGGTACTTGCGTTAGACTACGATGATGATGTAAATAGACAGGTGGTGCTGTCGTCTCTGGTATTGCAGTGTTTGGTGTATTCATACGTGGCTGATGACGTATTCGTTTGTGTTTTTGTAGGCCATCGTTCGTATTATACACCTTATCACATAACTGACAGGGATATATTTGGTCTTTCCCCTCGTGAATGGTCCGAATGTGACGATTAAGGGTATACTTATCACAATAGGCTTTGTCGCACACTGAACACGTGACAGTAGATCTGGTGGTCATATTGATAAACTGGTTTTTTTCTTCTTTCTTACAACCACGAAAAAATGTTCTGGTGTATACAATGTTTCACTGTTTTATCAGAGGCCAACGACACGAATAAGGCTCACACCAAGTTTCACTGCTGTAGCTAGCCAAGTCACTACGTGAAAAATAGGTGGTTACTACACGAACAATGCTCACACCAACCTGTTTCACCGATGTAGCTAGCCAAGTCAGTACGTGAACAATATCTGCCGACGACACAAACACTGCTCACACCACCCTGAAGCACCTCTGTAGATACCCAAGTCAGCCCGTGAACTGGTACTGAGCTCACAAGAGACGCCTTCTATTTTATACACTGGTTCTGCACACGACCTAGCTGACGTGGCAGTTTTGTAGACAAGCTATTCTCACGCCTGCTTCCCACAAACCGATGACTCATGCTACCACTTAATGACTTTTGCACATGGCGGTGATGACGTAGGGGCCTTCTCGGACATCCGCGTTCTTTACCAAAAGGGGGTATGTGATATTCTTGTAGGGACACGTTTTGTTTATGTATTTGTATATAGGTGTCTGTATGTGTGTATGGTTGTGGTACCAGTAGTAATGGTATGGGTGTGTGTCTTTGAGTATGGGTGAGTGTGTACTCGTGTCTGTATGTGTGTATAGTTGTGATGACAGTAGTAATAGTATGGATTGTCTGTACTTCTGAATCTGTACGTACAAGTGTGTCTGTGTCTTTGTATTTGTCTTTGAGTGTTCTTGTGTATGGGTGAGTGTGTCTGCACGTGTGTATATCTATTGATAGTGACAGTAGTAATGGTATGGGTTGTCTGTGTATGGTTGTCTTTGTGTTTGTCTTTGAGTGTTCTTGTGTATTTGTTTATGGGTGTGTACTTGAATATAGTTGTGATGACAGTAGTAATCCTAGGCGATGAGTATGTCTTTGTGTCTGTACGCTTGTAGGTGTGTACGTACAAGTGTATCAAGTGTGTATGTGTGTAGTTGATGTCTGGTTCTATTTGTGTTCATGTGTGTATGTCTGTGTGTGTATGTCTGTGTGTGTGTGTGTGTGTGTGTGTGTTGTGATGACAGTAGTAATGCTAGGAGATGTGTTTGTCTTTGAGGGTTCTTGTGTATTTGTTTATGGGTGTGTACTTGTGTATAGTTGTGATGACAGTAGTAATCCTAGGCGATGGGTGTGTCTTTGTACTTGGCTGTCTTTGTATTTGTCTTTGAGTGTTCTTGTGTATGGGTGAGTGTGTCTGCACATGTGTATAGTTGTTGTGACAGTAGTAATGGTATGGTTTGTCTTTGTGGTTGTCTGTCTTTATGTGTATATCTGTATGTACAAATGTGTCTGTGTGTGGTTGTCTTTGTGTTTGTAGGTGTGTATTTGTGTAATTGATTATGGGTGAGTGTGTCTGTCCTTGTTTGCTTCTTTGTTTTCCTGTGTCTGTACTTGAGTGGATGTTTATGGGTGTGTGTGGTTGACTTTGTGCTTGTATGTGTGTACACGTGTGTGTATAGTTGTGCTGACAGTAGTAATGGTATGGGTTGTCTGTGTATGGTTGCCTTTGTGTTTGTATATGTGTGTGTGACCCTCTTTGTGTCTTTGATTATGGGTGTGTACTTGTGTATAGCTGTTGTTGTGACAGTAGTAATGGTATGGTTTGTCTGTACTTCTGTCTCTGTATGTGTGTACGTGTGTTTCGTTGTCTTTGTATTTGTGTGTATCAAGTATGTACTTGGTTGTCTTTGTGCTTGTCGCTAATATTGGTAGTAGTATTATCACTACTATTGATTCTTCTTCACTCTACCCACCACCATTGCACTATACGTACTTTCCCCTACAATTTAAGTGGTCACTCGACTACTTGACCACTGCTTGACCACTGCTTGACCACGTCATCGATCACTTTAATCACTACCATAATCTTAGGCACATCGTCCTCTACAATTTAAGTGGTCACTCGACCACTTGACCACTACTTGACCACTGCTTGACCACTACTTGACCACTAATTTACCACCCTTTAAGCATCACCATGTCGCTACAATCACTTTCCCCTAAAATTTATTCACTTGACCACTTGACCACTTGACCTACTTGACCACTAATTTAACACCCTTTAATCATCACCATCTCATTACAATCACTTTTCCCTAAAATTTCCCTAAAATTTTCCTCACTTACACACCGCTTGACCACTGCTTGACCACTACTTGACCACTACTTGATCACTAATTTAACACCCTTTAATCATCACCATATCATTACAATCACTTTTCCCTAAACTTTTCCTTACTTGACCACTGCTTGACCACTGCTTGACCACTAATTTACCACTCTTTAATCATCACCATCTCATTACAACCACTTTTCCCTAAAATTTCCCTAAAATTTTCCTCACTTACACACCGCTTGACCACTGCTTGACCACTACTTGACCACTACTTGACCACTAATTTACCACTAATTTAAACATTACCATGTCACTACGACCAATTTCCCCTAAAATTTTCCTTACTTGACCACTTGACCACTGCTTGACCACTGATTGACCACTAATTTACCACTCTTTAATCACCACCATCTCATTACAATCACTTTTCCCTAAAATTTTCCTCACTTGACTACTTGACCCTTACTTGACCACTTGACCACTGGTTGACCAGTGTGTAACTGCGAACACCTCTTATTACATTTATGACCACCCCTGTATCACTCCTAGTTGATCACTAATACCCCTTACCACCATACCCATTATAACTTTATAAGATTTCCTTTGTAATGATGGTAGTGAATATACCACCCTTTACCTTCACTACTATCACACTGTTCAGATGATAGTAACCACCATATACCCATGAGTATAACGACCCATCACACCCTTGTTTATCACTACACATACACATTATGTCTACGCCACCACCATATACCCATGAGTAGAACGACCCATCACACCCTTGTCTATCACTACACATACACATTATGTCTACGACACCACCATATACCCATGAGTAGAACGACCCATCACACCCTTGTTCATCACTACCCATACACATTCCTATACGTAACCACCATATACCCATGAATAGAACGACCCATCACACCCTTGTTTATCACTACACATACACATTATGTCTACGCCACCACCATATACCCATGAGTAGAACGACCCATCACACCCTTGATTATACAGCACTACACATACACATTATGTCTACGCCACTACCATATACCCATGAGTAGAACGACCCGTCACACCCTTGTTCATCACTACCCATACTAATATACGTAACCACCATATACCCATGAGTAGAATGACCCATCACACCCTTGTTTATACAGCACTACACATACACATTATGTCTACGACACCACCATATACCCATGAGTAGAACGACCCATCACACCCTTGTTTATCACCACGCATACACATTATGTCTATGACACCACCATATACCCATGAGTAGAACGACCCATCACACCCTTGTTTATCACTACCCATACACATTATGTCTACGCCACCACCATATACCCATGAGTAGAACGACCCATCACACCCTTGTTCATCACTACCCATACACATTATGTCTACGCCACCACCATATACCCATGAGTAGAACGACCCATCACACCCTTGTTTATCACTACACAGACACATTATGTCTACGCGACCACCATATACCCATGAGTAGAATGACCCATCACACCCTTGTTTATCACCACACATACACATTATGTCTACGACACCACCATATACCCATGAGTAGAATGACCCATCACACCCTTGTCTATCACTACACATACTAATAGACGTAACCAAAATAACTTTCCCCCTTCGCTTTCCAGAACCAACTAAACATTTACCTTAATTACTTTTTACACCCCACCAGGCAGTGCCAAAAAAACCCGTTCCCACGAAAAATCCCACGGGTCTGGGGGCCAGCCTCTACTACTGGCATGCTCCAGGGGTGAGTAAGAGTGAGAAGAAGGTGTCTTCAGATTGAGGGAGTGTTGTGGACGGAGTCTGCTGGATATCTCCAGGATAGTGATGTTGAATAAAAATAAATGTGGGTGTTGATTCCCCTCACTCCAGGGACGACACTAAAATAGTAAAGAAGAACAAATAACTACCACTACATTCTTTACATTCGACAATTGTGTTACATATTAGTGTGATATTGCTAAAACATTATTTAGGGGCTTTATGAATTATTATCAAGGGAGATGTGTGGCAGGAATAATACTGGTCTTCAGCTAGTACTAGAGTGAGCATCCACCTCTTTGACGGCAGTGACTTTCCGGTGCTCTCTTGACCTCCTATTAGACAACCTTACTTGATCTTTTAGTGTAACCCTTCCAGATTTGTCTGATCCATTTCACTAAGGAGTCTGACGAGCCATTTCTGGTTTTCCATTAGTAGTCGGCAACCACTATTTGGGAATATTTATCTCTCGACTCAAACTACAAGCCATATTAAAATGCCACATGTCACCCACAATACATCAACCACACTATATCAAACATATATAACCATCACCATATATCAACCACCATTTATAAACAACGAAATATCAACCTCCATATATAAGCCATCGTATATAAACCACCATATATCAATCACCATATAAACCACCAAATCATCATCATCAAGTGCCCTGCCAGCTGGCATAGGCGTTCATGGCTCTCCACAGATCTCGGTCTTTGGTTTTCTGGATCAAATCTGCTGCTGATATTCCTCCTCCCAAACCACCAAATATCAACCTCTATATATAAACCACCATATATCAACCACCATATCAACCACCAAATATCAACCTCTATATATAAACCACCATATATCAATCAATATATATCAACCACCATATATCAACCGCCAACAGCAGCCACAAACACGTCACCACCTCTGCTGACTCATCAACATTTGACTTGCCATACTGCAGTGTATGACTAGTCTGGCCCTACCTTCTTCCTGTCATATCTCCCTAGCCAGCCCGTTCCCCAGCCTGCACTGACGGCCAGAGAAGAACGAAGTCATTGTCGCCCCGCCTGGACCACCTATCTAACGAGTAAACACGACCGCTCAGCTGTGATAACACTGATTTATAGGGATATCTGCTTTTCTGGAAATGTATCTCCCCTCTCTCATAAATTCTTAAGTAAATCGAGCCACCTTCCCTTCCTCCTAAAATTCATGAAACATGATGGAAGATTCTGATACCGCGCGATTCTGTAAATGCGCCATGCAAAAACTGTTTTTATTGCGCGCGTATTAATAAATCACATAATGTAATCAAGTACATTTCGTTGCTTCTATAATTAGCGCTTACTTCCCACTCACGGACGACTAGGTAAAATGGTAAAGCTGTTCCTAATACCACACGTCGTGTACTTATCTGCAACAAAATTTCTCCATACATTATTGGTATATTATTAATATATGTATCAGAATCTGAAAGCATGAACGCTGTAGGAGCGGCCGGGTGGTATTTGGCTTGTGAACTTTTATTTCATGGTTTAGTTCAGGGTGTAGCAAATCCTTTCAAGTGTACATCAAATCAAATATATCCTTTTAGGTGTCCCCTCAAGTCCTCGCAACACAACACCATGTAAAATATAAATGTATGTACTTTCGCAGTACGTTGCGATCAAGCCACCATATCACACACACACACACACACACACACACACACACACACACACACATCACACACACACATCACATACACACAAATATCACAGACATCACACACATATCACACACACACACACATCACACACACACATCACACATCAAACACACACACATCACACACACATCACACATCACACACACACACATCACACACACATCACACACACATCACACATCACACACACACACACATCACACACACTCACACACACATCACACATCACACACACATCACACACACACACATCACACACACACATATCACACACATCACACACATATCACACACACACATTACACACACACACACATCACACACACATATCACACACACACACACACATCACACACACATATCACACACACACACATATATCACACACACATCACACACACACATCACACACACACACGCACACACACACATCACACACATCACACACACACACACACACATCACACACACACACACACACACACACACACACACACACACACACACCATTTATGTTTTCAACTGAAGCCCTCTCGTAAGTTGAAACTATTCCTGCTTCGCTATACAACGTGTTCAGTAAATCAAATGCAAATATCAAGATAAGAACTATCTAAAGCATGTACACCATACAACAGACACCTCCTATCGGAACTGCGAATACCTGAATATATGCATCTAGTTTATGTTCTCAACTACATCCGTAAAGTAGTTGCCTTGATGGTTTCTTACACGTCTGTGGCTGGTTCATCTCTCTCTCTCTCTCTCTCTCTCTCTCTCTCTCTCTCTCTCTCTCTCTCTCTCTCTCTCTCTCTCTCTTTCTCTCTCTCTCACATCTGTCTCTCTCTCACTCACCCCTGTCTCTCTCTCTTTCTCTCTCTCTCCCTTTCTTTCTCTCTCACCTCTGCCTCTCTCTCTTTCTCTCTCTCTTTCTCTCTCTCTCTCTCTCCACCCACATATACCGTAGTAATACGCCTGGCAACCCACTGGTCATGGATGAATACGCCGCCTGGCAACCCATTGGTAATGGATGAATAGCCTGGCAACCCACTGGTCATGGATGAATACGCCTGGCAACCCACTGGTCATGGATGAATACGCCTGGCAACCCACTGGTCATGGATGAATACGCCTGGCAACACACTGGCCATGGATGAATACGCCTGGCAACCCACTGATCATGGATGAATACGCCTAGCAACCCACTGGTCATAGATGAATACGCCTGGCAACCCACTGATCATGGATGAATACGCCTGGCAACCCACTGGTCATGGATGAATACGCCTGGCAACCCACTGGTCATGGATGAATACGCCTGGAAACACACTGGTCATGGATGAATACGCCTGGCAACTCACTTGTCATGGATGAATACGAATTTTACAAAAATGAACCATACACCCAGGTCAACCCAGCTTGGCGTTAGCACCAGGAATGTCTCGGAAAGCAAAGGCAACCAGCATGGTACTAAGCACATCACGCACTGAATGCTGATTGGTTTATAAATCTAGGTCTCCCCCTTGATGATTACATAATTGAAAATCTTTGAGTCCGACCGCTGACATTTATAGATTATTAAATCAGAAACAACACTGTTCAATGTACCATGTATTACTTTATGAAGATGATGAACGATGAGAAGCCATCTTTGCAGATGATCTATGGCCTACATGATTTCATTCATTATATTAACATTTACCAATAAAACAGAAGATGATACGTGGGCTGTGGTTTGCATCAATAAGCAATCCGCGATTAGGAGACATCAGTGAGTAGGAGATATCTGTGATTTGGAGAATTACACGATTAGGATAAATCCGCGATTATGATAAAATCGTGATTAGGATAAATTCGTGATTAGGAGAAGTCATCGATTAGGAGAAATCCGCGATTATAACTGTCGTTTTTGTGCTAGAAAACATTGGTGTCATAGGAAATGAGACGACGGGTGCATAGACTGGTTGTGCGGATGCTGTCGAGGGTCAGTCAGTAGACGAAGCAGACAGCTGCTGGATAGGTGACCCATCGGCCTGTGTTAGAATGACAGACATTGGTGTCATACAGGGGGTTTGGAGTCCTGGAGCATTTGTTATATTAACTGGGGACTCGTTAATCAACAATGAACTGGCGCAATCAGCCGGCACATAATCATAGACATTCTCAGGAGGTATGAGCACCAATGGAATTATCCAGAGTACAGTAATGATGGTCCTAGAAACTGCCACATGTCCTTTGCAACACGTTGCAATCAACCCAAGATTGATGTTCTGGGTAATTTAATGTATAGTACTTTGCCATTAATTTCTAAACGACGAGAAGTCAACACTTATGTCCAACATACCGTTGTGTGAAATGAACCCATACAACAACTTTAAGCACACAGGCAGTTTAAGCGCGAGCCTCTTAAACCTCTCGATCATGCTGACCTTTGTTGATAGTCCAATTTGTTAGTCTAATTTGTTACTTTGATACTTTGATAATATAACAGTTATTTGCAGGCGTCACTTGAAGGCAATAAAAAACGTTTATGGTTCCGTCGTCCTGCTACTGAGTTTAGTGCATGGAGCGACACTGTGAGCTGTGGATTTCACGTGAAGCGCCTTTACATCTGTCCGCAGTTGTGTGTGTCGTGAACTGTGTGTTCGACAAAATGGCGAGCGCCGGTTCCTGAACTAACTGGGTTTGCCTTATGCAGTAATGTGTGGCAGCTGGTTTTCTAGAGACTGCCATTTCCATCGACGATGAACTGCATTTTTCGTGGCTAAGTTTTGTGTTGGCATTCTGAAAGAGGCATTATGCATTGTACATCTGTACGAACTGTTTGTTTGTCGAGACTCCTGTGTGTTCAACTTTTCACTTGGGGCAGTGAGGAGCATTCGCTTGCAATTGATTGTCTACATCTGCAATTTTATCTCTTTTATAAACTTCACTGTCTATTTTAGTTGTTTAGTCAATGGTACATACAGTTTATTTTTCACTGGTGTTTCTTTAGGTCAAAAGGTTTGCTTAGATATATCGTTTTCGGGGCAGTCTTGGAGTATGTGATCCGCTGTCTGCGGCGCTAAGATGCATGTGTACATGGCTTTTTCAACAATATTGCCTGCGGCTGATATCTAAACCTTGATTCGGTAAATCGGTGGATTGTGAAATGCGTTTACTACCCCTAGACCACAGCGAAGGTTAATTATCAGTATTAAAATCTAATTAAAACGTGTTTTTCCCCAACATCGTAGTTCCTGGGTTATTTCCCTTTGACCATTGGCCTCTCCTGGCTGGCTGCCATTCGAACACCTGCCTGATCTAACCAGGTAACACTGACAGTTGATGCACTTGGAAAACGCTGACAGAGCTGAACCAGGAGTTAACAGCTTGTGTCGTGTCATATTTCAGGGCTGAATACATTTCTAGGGGTAGGAAACAAATTTAACTGACAGATGTACAAACAGATTCAGTGCTATCATCATCATAATGTGCTATGCAGATCATCGTGGGCGGTCATGTGTCGCCATCTCACTCGATCACCAGAGTCGTGGATCACTCCGTATTCTTGAGTCGACCAGACCACGTGGCCAAGCCACCCAGGTACTTATTTCTCTGCCTTCCCCCATTTTCATTTCAATCTTGCTAGTTGTAACAAAGTTCTCTAGTTTATTTCTTTTTATTACAGGCCCAAAATTTATTGATTCTCTACCGTCTAATTTCTTTAATCAGTTTACGATTTTCATTTCTTTCTTGCGGGACTTGCTCATTAGCTATTCTGTCTGTGCAAGGTATCCTTCGCATTTTCTCAAGGAACCACGTCTTCACCATTAGATGTTTTCTCAGCTTATCTGCTCATAGTCCTCGCATGGCTAATCATGAATGCATACGCTTATTGTCATAATACATGTGATATGGCTAATCATGATGATTGCACACGCTTATTGTCATTGTACATGCGAAATGGCTAATCATGAATGCACACGCTTACTGTCATTGTACGTGCGATATGGCTAACGTTGAATGCGCACGCTAATTGTCATAGCACATATTCTTCGCTGGCTGTTTTCTCCTAACAGTGTTACGTTACCTTACCTGAGCTAATTATAATCATCATCATCATGTGCCATGCCGATAAGCCTGGGCGGTCATGTCTCGCTATCTCACACGATCACCAGAGTCGTGGATCAACTATGTGTTCTTGTCTCGACCATACCATAAGGCGAAGCCATCCAAGTATTTATTACTCTGCCTTCCCCTTGTTCTTTTCCCCTCAATCTTTATAATTGTCACCGAGTTCTCCACTTTATGTCTTCTCATAGCGTGTCCAAAAATTGTGACTGTCTATGTCTAATTTCTCTATTCAGTTTACCGTTTTTATTTTAATTATAATTGCCATGTCAAAAATTAGTTTTAATGAGTCATGTATGGCTGATTATTGCACAGTTTTCATGCGTTTATAGTGCATATTGTTTGTTGCTGCTGCTGCTGCTGCTGCTGCTGCTGTTGTTGTTGTTGTTGTTGTTGTTGTTGTTGTTGTTGTTGTTGTTGTTGTTGTTGTTGTTGTCTAAGACTAGCTTCATATATCATGCATGAATTAAACAATGTATTAGATCAGAGAGATCAGTAGAGCTGAATGTCATTTCTGAACTCATTGAAAATAAAGTTCATTCGTTCGCTCTTTCGTACGTTAGTTCGTTCGTTCGTTCGCTCGTTTGTTCTCATATTGAAATTCTCCCTGACTTGACTGGCACCTTGATGTCTCGACATACGATAGTTTGTAAAATGGAGTTATATCTCTCCATAACATAAAAGCCTGGGCTTAATTTAGAGACCATGTGTTGCCCATGCAGCATGATCGATTTCTCTTTCTCTCTCTCTCTCTCTCTCTCTCTCTCTCTCTCTCTCTCTTTCTCTCTCTCTCTCTCTCTCTCTCTCTCTCTCTGTCTCTCTCTCTCTCTCTCTCTCTCTCTCTCTCTCTCTCTCTCGGCCTACCTAGTTGTACTTCAGATGAAAGATAACATCAATTCGCATGGAACAAGACAAGCTGCAGAAGCTGCCGGATCAGCAAAACAATACTCAACTGTCCGCCTGTCGGAGCTTCAATCCTAGACCAATTGCCGACCAAGCTTCTCCCAAGTGTTTACGATATTCAACAGCGTATAGATTTTAAGCAATGAACATGCAGGCGGTGACCTTTCAGCTTTTGCCGTTGTCTAAATAGGCCAGACATCGGATCTACTGCCTAAGGTATTCAACGACGGATTGAATACTGAACACTGGACTTAAGAATCCACATCACTGCAGTCGAAATATCCCCACACATACTCCATCCACCTCTTGGAAAGTCGCCGAAGAGTTCTCATGCTAATTGTACAAAAATGGCGGAGGAGATTATCAGATCCGCCAGAAAGCAAAGCTATTTATAGATTTCGGTCTTCAATGGGACTAGTATCCCAAACTGTACTCCTTACAGGAGGTCGGCGTAGCCCTAAGCAACGCTAAAACCTCCATCGTGGTTTAAGCAACATGTCAATGGTGGACTCCAGTCTCACTAAATCAACAAACTCAGGCAGCTGTATATCCCGTCAGTACAAACACAAACAAACACGAGATGCCCGCCGTGTCCAAATATTTCCATTCCAAGCTTCTCTATTATCAAGAGTATCTACAGCAAAGCCAAAAACTAAGCCGCAATTCCTGAGCCCCTAGGGAAATCGATCTTAGCCAAGATAGCAATGTCAGAGTCCGACCCAGCAACTTAATCTCTGGTAAACTGGTGAGGTAAAGGTTGAGGTGGGCACCTATCACATCTCACACATATCTCTCTTGACAATCAACACTATTTCTTCTCGCTGGCTGCTATCTCAACCTGATGATGATGATGATGATCGGGGCAGTGGAACTGGAGCGAGTGGAGCATTCCAAATGCTCAAAGACCAGGGAAAGTATGAAGATGCCACGGCAATAACGACGTTTTCGAGACTCACAAGCATATCGTTGTGACTGCGATACAGATTTCGTATTACCAGTAAGGTGACTGGAATGTTGAGAAGCCGATATATTAGAATGAAGTTATGTTTACAAGTGTAAGTTACGCACAGAACGGAAGAACACATGTTGTATCTAAACCATAACATTTATTTGTCAAGCACTATAATCATATGCTTTTTAGCAGTTCTCAAGCTAGTTGAGGGAGGTACGCTTTTTAGCAGTTCTCAAGCTAGTTGAGTGAGGTACGCTTTTTAGCATAGTCTCTGTGGCGAAGTGGTCAAGCTGTCTGCCTCTCACCCCGAAGGTTGCGGGTTAGATTCCGGGCTACGTCTTTCGGTTCACGAGTACATTTTTCTCGGAGACTCCTGGAGGTCGTCACTGGAGCTATGGAGTTGATGCTTTGTGGGACGTTTTCGGCAGGTCGTCCTGCGGAAACAGACAGACCCATATGGGATAAAACCCGGTGCAATGAAGTCGATCCTCTCGACCTTTAAGATAATGCCGTTGGGTCTGACGTGGCTGGCCTTCATATATTCCAAACCAATGGAATTTGAGTGCAATAGCCACTTCTTTTTCTTGTCACCCTTGATTCCTTGAATATTATCCGATAACCATTGTACGTGGGGGGTAGCGGGGTAGGGGTATCCCCTATCAAAGGAGAAGTAAGGCGCCTCCTTCCCTCCGCTAGCCTACGGGACACCCTTGGGCAAGGTGGAGTACCCGTTTAGCCCCCCGATCAGGGTTACGTGAAGCTATGCGTGCAGGTGGTGGATGAAGATGGAGAGCAGCCAACAGATAGTTGTAGGTTATGGTCTCCAATTTCACGACGGCAGGCAGAGGATCTCTATTTTGAGGAGACAATGGCTACGGTCACTGACCAGTATGGTCACTGCTAGGAAGGAAAGCAATGGCAAACTACCTTCTTTACAGATGCCAAGAAAATCATGTTGTGTGAAATCATCGATAACAGGACCTGCAAAATTTAGTAGATGCGATTGTTAGACACAGTGAACAACTAGGGTTAGAATTAAATTGTAAAAAGACACAGATTATGGTCGTCACTAGGAAGGACGAAATACCACAATGTAATATACAAGTAAATGGGAATATTCTTCACCAAGTGAGCAGGTACAATTATCTCGGAACAGTAATAATATCTGATGGGAGATGCCTTGAAGAGATTAGAACAAGAATCGCCATGGCAAAAGTAGCCTTTAGCAAGATGAAAAACATATTGACCAATGAAAAGATGTCAATTGAAACAAGAAAAAGAGTGTTGAGATGCTACATTGAACCTTTTATATGGATGTGAAGCGTGGACAATGAGCAGTCAGGCTGAAAAACATCTGATGGCTGTAGAGATGTGGTTTCTGAGGAAAATGCAAAGAATACCATGGACAGCCAGAAAGACCAATGAACAAGTCCTTCAAGAAACAAATGAAGATCGTAAATTGATTAGAGAAATTAGACGTAGACAGTCAAAATTGTTTGGGCATGTTATGAGAAGAAATGGATTGGAGAATTTGGTGACAACTGGTAAGATCGAGGGGAACAGACCAAGGGGAAGACCTAGAAGCAAGTACCTGGATGGCTTGGCCTTGTGGCATGGTCGAGACAGAAATACGGAGCTGATCCACGACTCTGGTGATCGAGTGAGATGGCAGAACATGACCGCCCACGCTTACTGGCACGGCACATGATGGATGGATTGTAGGTGGGACCAACAGCACGAACTCCATGGCTCCAGTGACGACCCCCAGAAATCGCCGATAAAATAGCACCCGTGAACCGAATGTAGTAGCCCAGAATCGAACCCACAACCTTCGGATCAGGAGACACACGACGTAGCCACTTCGCCACGGAGACTCATCTGTTCACGGACCATTTGTCGACCAGAGCCATGTTAAACTGGAGTAATAAATCTACCTGAGAAAACAGATTGGGGCTAGCAGAGCTGGTAATTTAATGTTACAATATCGTGATCCAATACATTAGGTGGCGTCTGTGGCCTAGGGATGGTGAACGCAGTTTCATAATAATATGGGCGTCGGCCATTCAGAAAGCAATGACAGACTACTGAACGTAAAATTGCAAATCAAAAACAGCCAATAAATGATGGGGTTGCTAACGACGTCCTCTAAAGAACAAGCAGCTGATGTTTGGTATATTTGAAAATCTATGACCTCACAACCCTGCGGGAGTATTTTTTATTTCCGCGTTTTCATCCTGTTTCAGGATATTGCGGTCAACACCAGCATCTTTCAGCTGTATGTTGATTCCTAGGCTAGATTACGCTCATCAGCATGCCACGACTTTCTGAGCGACCTGCTCCATACTCTCATAAGTCACTGGTGCGACTCGAACCGCTTCCAATTCTCGTGCACTCACGTCAACCACGAGAGTATTCGGGATTACGGAGAAAGCTGCTAAATTCTCGGCCAGGGAGCCGGCCCTGCGGAAGTATGTGCTCTTAAAATACAATTGCTTGTTGTCCTTGGAATGTAGAGGTGCTGGAGTACAAAGAGCAGGCATCATACTGACCACTATCTCTTATCAGCTCCAAAAGCTGAAAACTTTCCAACTAGAGAAGCGAGGAGCGACCACGATCTTCGCTCTGATGCAGCTTGTTGGGTCAACAATCTTCACATGCTGCGAGATTGCAAGAGTGTTGTAGTAATTCTGCCCGGAGATCTTAGACAATCATCACTCACACCATGTGAGTGATATCCACGTGGATAATGTTGGACTATGGTAGGGATGAACCCCTCTGCTATCTACTAAAATGTAACCAGGTCATAACAAACTATCATCAACCTGCTTAAGATCACGAACATGGAGGATAGGCAGTGAAACGGTTAAGGCCTCTGGAGTGTTTATGCTCATGGCCACCGATTGCATTCGCGTTTTCCTCATGTTGGACTGGTAGTTTATGCTTCCGTCGCCATGCTACTGAGTTGAGTGCGTGGCGCGACGCTGGGAACTGTGAATTTCGTGTGAAATGCTTTTAAATCTGCACGAGTTTGTGGAATGTGAACTGCATGTTCAGAGCAATGGCGGCTGGCTATGTCCCAGAGTTGACAGGTTTTTGTGCCTTATGCAGAAATGTGTGGCTGCTGGTCTTCTGGTTGACTGCCGCTTCCTTTGACGATGAACTGAGTTTCGTGGGGGACTGTTGTTATGGCATTCTGTAAACGGCATTATGTATAGTGAAATGTTTTTTACATCCATCCGAGGTGTTGTGGCGTGAACTTGATGCTCGAAAAAATGGCGTAGCTGGCTAGAAACCATCTAGAAACCGAACATCAACATCTAGAAATATTTGCATGCATGGCGGCTGTTTGTGTGGCAGAAGTGACCGGTTTTTTGCCTTGTTTTCTAATGAATGCCGTTTCCATCGATGATGAATTGTATTTTCGTAGAGGACCTTTGTGTTGGCATTCTGGCGGCGGCATTATGTACAGTGAAAGTTTTTATATCTGTCCGAGGTTGATTTGTTGCCTGAACTGCATTTCGGAGATAAAATGGCCGGTGGATTACATGGGGCAGTGAGGAACATTTTATGTGATATTCACTGGCACACGAACGGAGCATAATGGGGACGACCCGTTGCTGTGATGTTGGAACCGCGATTGAACTGAACTGAACTGAAAGTATCATCAACCCTTAAAGTCGTAAAAGAGTAAACGAATCGATCGTCGGGGTTCAAACATCATCACCATCGTAATATCGTAATTATCATCAAAAGCAACAAAACGCAATATTGAAAACCTTATAATTTTGCATCAGCTTAGGATTTTGGTCGCCGAGCCACATCGACTTGTGACATAATAACTTTCCTCTTCTTCTTTTAGTCCATGCCATGTAGTGTTGGTGATTATGTCTGTCTACAGCCTTTTTCTCGTGTACAGCCAATCATTTCTAATACTAACTTTCCTCCATGCCCTTATGTCAAACTACCCGACAGCTTCTCTCTTGGTCTCCCTCTGCCTCTCCTCCACTCCAGCTTTTCCGTTAACCACTTTTATTAAACAGTATTATACAAGTGAACCGGTACAACTATCTCGGAACAGTCATAACATCTGACGGAAGGTGCATTGAAGAGATTAGAACAAGTCCTATAAGAAACAGATGAAAACCGTAAACTGGTTAACGAAATTAGTCGTAGACAGTCAAAATGTTTTGGACTCGTTATGAGAAGAAATAAACTAGAGAACTTTATGACAATTGGCAAGACTGAGGGGAAAAGGACAGGGGAAGGCAAATAGGTAAATATATGCATGATCGAGACAAGAATAGGGAGATGATCCATGAATCTGGTGATGATGTGAGAGGGCTAAACCGCTCACGCTTATCGGCTTGGCACGTGATGGCAATTATATTTAAACGTTGCATGTCATGCTTACTCCGTAAATGATAAATCAGATAACCGATTTCCTTGCTTCACTTCACTCACTGTATGATTGTAAAGCGACATAAATTCCAGACTTAATGTAAAGCCTTCAACATTAAGACTAGCAACTGATCAGGGAAAACTTCCAGAGCCTTCCAAGCGCTCATCTAAACTTAATGTTATTTTTTTCCCTCGCCAGACACGATACAGTTACACGCTTTGGCAACTCACCAAAACACACGATGTTTATAAATAGCTGACCCAGTCTGAAGACACATGCGGCTCTTCTTTAAAGTGTAAAGGAGGCAAGGCCATCCAGTACGTGAGTCCAGTATTTACAGACGATGATGACCAGAGGTCAACTCCTGCTTGCGGATGACCAAGCATTAATAACAAAATCAGAAGATGAATTACAAGACCACATAAATAGTCTAATCAAAACGAAATGTGTAGGCAGCATGACATGGAAATTAGCACAAGTAAAACAGAGGTAATGATTGTAACCAAAGAAGAAAAAGCAACAACGATTCACCTAAACGATCATCTCTTGAAACAAGTAAAGAGTTTCAAGTACCTAGGAAGCGTAATATCATCTAATGGCAAATCAGAAATCGAGATCGACAATAGATGCAATAAGGCAAACCAACTCATTGGACAAATTTCATCAATACTAAAGAACACAAAAGTATCAATAACTACTAAGAAACCCTTTAGAACACAATCTTCCTACCAACTCTATGTTACCAATGCCAAACCTGGACAATGACAGAAAAAGAGAAAAGAAAAATCGCAACAATAGAAATGAGACCCTGAGAAGAATACTCAATGTATCAAGAAGAGATAAGATCAGAAATGAAGAAATCAGGACGAAAGTGGGGGTTATATCTGCACTAGATGTAATAGAAGGCAGCAAGTCAACTAGTTTGGCCATGCAAGTAGGTTACCAACTAACAGTATATCCACACTAAGCAAAGATGCACAGACCAGATGGAAGCAGAGGCAGAGGCCGACCATGTAAACGATGGACGCAGGGAATAGCAGAGTCCATGGGATTATCGATACTTGAAGCCCATAAACGGGCACTCTCCCGCTGTTTATACTTCACCTCGACACCGCAAGGTACAAGAGGAACATGATGAGATGAGATGAGATGAGATGAGATGACATGAGATGACATGAGATGAGATGAGGTGAGATGAGATGCGATGATGACCAGAGGCTTAGAAATCGTGGTTGGTAACTGATAAAAAGTCGGTGTCAAGATTGTCTGTGACTTTCTCCACATATGGGGCTACTAATGCAATTCGTAATCCTTCATACCACGTTCGAAACACGGCTGTGGGAGATTTAAAAGCAGACCGTCTTGCGTTAGTTTCCAGACAATAGTATGAGTGCCAGTCGTTCAGAAAACAATGGCAAACTACTGAACGAAAACTGTCACAGGATTCACAAACAGCCAAATAGCGCTGGAGTAAACTACTACGTCATGTACAGGATATGCAACTAACTAACCATCCATCTGCATGTCCAGTCTAGTTTGTCTGCCTGCCTATACATTGATTAGATCTTAGTTTACCAAAATGAAAAGATGGAATCCCGTTGCATTCGATGGAATCTGTCTAGAGCAGTGGTTCCCAAGCTTTTCAAGCAGAGGGCCATATCTACTATTTTCGGTAGTTAAGCGGGCCACAACGTTATAAAATTATAAAAGTCGTGCAATATCATTCTTACCTTTCTTAATTTTCGTCAACAAAATTCTAAAACTTTAAAGGCATTTGGTGTCAGTAATACACTGCGGTCATTTTTGTGGTTTAAAATCAAAAGTTCATTAAACAATAAATGTTAAATCAGTTTCAAAAATCGCTATTAATGTAATTAATTTACAATTGTAACTATTCTTCATAACCAGTTACTTAAGTTCAGATGCCAGTTTATCAATGTCTGGGCACAAATCTGCCGTGCTCAAAGACATAAGCGCAGCTAGGTTACTGTCGGTGAGTCTGGAACGTTACTTGTTTTTTATAACGATCATTGCGGAAAATGACTGCTCGAATCTGTAAGTCGAACCAAAAGGACAAATTTATCTCTGAGCGAGTGAATGCAAGTGTTCAAATTGTTCGACAGGCAATAGTCGCCAGAATGAAATCATTTGATCAGCTGAAATTGAAGCAGGCAGCTTTGTACAATACAACAAAAGCACACTTGCTCTGTTCGTTAGCCTTCGTGAAAAATGACTGATGCCTGGTCAGAAAACTGTTTTTTTAGTTATGAAATCTTTTCTTAACTCCGAATTGATCGGATATTGAACATTTATGTCTGAATGTGCGGTCGTGAAGTGTCGTTCCAGATCAAATTTGTTTTGTAAAAGAAACACAAAACCCACAGTTAAGCAAACTGGTTTACCACTACGGCTAGGCATAAACATAAATTTCTCCGTCCACGAATTCACGACAAGCAACATCTTCACATTTTCGCTTTTTACCATTGTTTGATTTTAGATTTCCACACTCATGTTTATAGGCTTTAAAGGTAAATTTTTATTTGAACAAAATATAATTTCAACACAATACAACCGACTCTGCTAAACAGTTGTAACAGACGACAACATGGCGCCTTGCGCACTCTGATTGGTCGACAAGGCTGGGATATGGGAACTTCATAACGTTTCGCTGTGAACTGAACAGGCGCATTCGATAATATCTGAGAATAACAACCACGAGCAGAGTAAATTATCGTACGCTGACGGGGCGCTCGGACTGCATTTATGCAATTATTAAAATAAATTATATTAGATAACGAGGCCTCGCGTGTCATTTTCTGACAGCTGGCGGGGCACAAGTGGCCCGCGGGCCGTGGTTTGGGAACCTCTGGTCTAGAGGTATTAAACTATACACAAATGCATGCCGAAATAGAACACGCTGACCTTTGAAGAGTATGTCTGGATGTGATGCACTTCTGCCTACATATAGGGTGTATGTTTAATGACTGTGGGGTTTGTTGAAAATATTGCCTTTCCAAGATTTGTATTTACCCTCTGTGAACTCATACAACATAAAAGGCAAATACAAAACTTGAACGGCAATAATAATATCTTTTAAAAACAACAACAACAACCCAACAGTCATTAACAATACACCCTGTACAAAACGATGAGCTACACACGAGTCAAGTCCATATCAAGGAAACAGATGAGTTACCTTGATATGTATTTTCATGTAGTTTCTGATGTAGTAATGTCAGAGTATGTTTGTGTGTTGATGAAGGCTTTAATAGAAACATCCCTTTTGCCACTTGTTATCGCGATCTGGCAAGTCTTAGCGATTCTACTTCCCGTTTTTGTGGATACACTCATTACTTTCCCTCGAAAAGGAAACAAAGAAGAGGACAAGAAAAAAGATTCAAAAGCGGAAGAACCTAAATCTGCCAAACTCTAGACCTGGATACTAGATGGTAATATCTTCTATGTAGAAAGAAGTAAATATAAATGATAATAGCCGCCATTGATAAGTCTTGCAGCGCTGTTTTGCTGTGTCATTGCCGAACCCAGCAACCTTTGTACAACCGGTCCTATGTTCTTGTTTATTGTGCCGGTCCCTGGTTCTATTTTGATAAACTGAAGACACGGTTTTGACAGCCCCACGTTGCCCACAGGCACAATCTATTTTACTCAGTGAACTAAACAGTAAGGACTTTGTGAGGTTGCCATCTCCATTGCCAGAGTCAAAACAACAGCACAGGTCAACAATAGAATGTGACGTGGGGGCGGGGGGTGGGGGTGGGGTGGGGTGTGCGGTGAATGTTGGCAGCGGGAATGTACCAGTGGCTGTCTGGAAGTGTGGTGGAGGGAAGTCACGGAAGGTGCTCGTGCTATATCTGCTACTGTTATGTCTGAACTCTGTGTTTGAGGTAGGATGGTGGTGATTCCTCTGGGACACTGTCAGCTCTGAAGTCTGACCACAATGGGGTTTCAGGTCGTCTAGGTGTCTAGTTGGTCCTGCGTTGAGGTACACTCCCTCCGCCCCCCCCCCTCCTACAGTGTGGCGCTATCGTCATTTGGAGGTGGCAGGTTCGAATCCCGGTGGGTAACTAAAGCTTTCAGTGTGTTATTGTCTAGCGCGTCCTCTCATCTCCGCTTCTTTCTGTTACTTCAAGAGCACCCAACATTACATGCGTTCTTTCTGTTACTTCCAAGAGCACCCAACATTACATGCGTTCTTTTCCGCTTCTTTCTGTTGCTTCCAAGAGCACCCAACATTACATGCGTTATTTTCCCGCTTCTTTCTGTTACTTCCAAGAGCACCCAACATTACACGCGTTCTTTCTGTTACTTCCAAGAGCACCCAAACATTACATGCGTTCTTTTCCCGCTCGCTTTGAACCCAAGCATAGTCCACACATACGCCATTACTTCTAGTGCACTGGACTGATTTTTGCGTGGGGATTAGCTTTCCCTACTACCAGTGTCCCTCGCCACCAGAGGAACCACTCCGACTTCAGAGGCACTTGTAATTTACGTCCCAAGTCAAGGACGAGAAGTCGACATTTTAGTCCAAACTGACCCGTTTAGGGGTTGAACCCACTACCTCGGCATCAGCACAACGGATATTTTGCAACGAGTGCTCCTATCTATTTCGGCCACGCTGACCCTCGTATATGTGTGTTTACTTATGAATTCAACCCCGACAGGACTTGCGACTAACGGAGTGAGATTGGCGTTGTTCTTCTGTCCCGATCCCGACCTGGTGCCACAACACCACTTGCAAGGGGACCTTGTTGCAAACTTCTTGCTCACCTCTCCCAGCTTACTTACTTATGTATCCATTCATTCATTCATTCGATACTCACCCCAAGTAATTAACTAATTAACCTAGCTATTAATTTCATTGTTGTTTGCTCTCATTATTCATTTTGTATGGATGTGAAGCGTGGACAACAAGCAGTCAAGTGAAAAACATTTGATGGCTGTGGAAATGTGGTTTCTGAGGAAAATGCAAAGAATACCATGGACAGACAGAAAAACCAATGAACAAGTCCTTCAAGAAACAAATGAAGATCGTAAATGATTAAGTCATTTGACGTAGACAGTCAAAATTGTTTGGGCATGTTATGAGAAGAAATCAATTGGAGAACTTGGTGACAACTGGCAAGATCGAAGGGAAGAGACCAAGGGGAAGACCGAAAAGTAAATACCTGGATGGCTTGGTCGCTTGGCATGGTTGAGACAGGAACACTAAGCTGATCTGTGGTGATCAAATGAGATTGTGAAACGTGACCGCCCATAGCATAGCACATGATGATGATGATGATGATGATGATGATGATGATGATGATGATGATGATGATGATGATGATGATGATGATGATGATGATGAAATGGTTACCAGGAAATGTCTTGGGAAGTAAAGATGGTCGGCTAGATACTGACTCACCGTGGGCCGATGGTTTCTAAAACCACGGGTCTAGTACCAGGTGTTCAGTTAGCACACGGCGTGTTATCGGCGAGTTTACCTGTTCCTTGTTGTAAAAATACATACAGAAAGCCGTGGGGGTCTAGTGAGCATAGACGTTTGCCTGACATCGCGGTGGTCATGAGCTCGAATACACATCGAGGAGAGTTTATGGGACTTCACATAAGTTCCCAGGTCTACTAATCTTAAAATGGGTAAAGTTAACCTCCTGAGTGCCGATTAGCGTATTCAAATATGTTAGTTAGTTAGTTAATTAATTAGTCGAGGTTCCAACTTCATGGCAACGTGTTCGTCCCCATTATGCTCCGTCCTGTGCCAGTGAATATCACACAAATGCTCCCCACTGTCCATTGCGAAAAGCGAAACAGATAGGAGTCTCGGTAATCCAACAAGCCCGCGCATGTACACTGTGCACAATGCCGCCGCCAGAATGCCAACACAAAAGTCCTCCACGAGAAAACCACAGTTCATCGTCAATGGAATCGGCAGTCGCCAGACAAGAACTCATTTTTTCACATGGCTCTGTCTCTATCCGCAGGGGACCCGCCGTAAGCGTCGCATTAAGCACGAACTCCGTAGCTCCAGCGCGACTCCCAGGAGTCTCCTGAAAATGCACTCGTTGAACCGAAAAGGCAAATCAGTAAATTCAGCAACAGCCGATAGCCATTGTTCCGAACATGCAGGTCACTGTACAAACAAAAGCGGACACGTAGAAGCATTCCACGCGAATATCACAGCTCACAGAGTCGCGCACGCACTCACTCGGTAGCATGGCGACGGAACCATATACTACCAATCCAACATGAGGAAATGCGAAATGCAAACCGCAGCCCACAAAGATAAATACCCCAGAGGCCGTAGCGGTTCAATGCCTAACCGCCATGCTGGGGACCGGAAGTTCGTATTCAAATATGTGTCTAGCACCATATGCTCATTCAAATGCACAGCTAAAACTCTATGGACAACAATCATCTTGAAATTAATATCTCATTTGTGGCTGACTCAGTCACAGGATTATAATCTGGGCCAGGCGTAATGTAACTTCGCTTCTGGGGTTGAACAGGGTAGGAGTTATCGTATTATGGAAAATAAAAACATGTGCATGTCACCCGAAGGCGTGTAAAAGGCTCCTTTACTTAAATATATCTAGTCGTCATCATTAATATCATCATATGCCTTGCCGAGTGGTGTATATGTCATTTCTCGCAGTCAGCCTCTGCATTCTCTACCGCCGATGTTTCCTTCATCACGATGTTTTCCATTCATTACACTATTTTCCATTCATCAAGATGTTTCCATTCACCACGATGGTTTCCATTCATCATGATGGTTTCCATTCATCATGATGTTTTCCATTCATCACGATGTTTTCCAATGCCTCTCTTCTAATTAATCAGACTAATATCAGGCCCTGACATCGCGTTACCTCAATTCGAGAAAACGACCTCTCTGGCCCGGAGGCTTCGCCATCAGATGTTGGATGTTTGTTTTTCTTTCAACTGCTATGATGGATGTCTTGGGACGAATAGTGTGATAGTTTTCCCTTGATTTCTACATCCACATAGTTTTGGATAACGTCGTCAACATTTCGCAACTTTTTAACTCTGTGGTACTCTTTTGAACTTACATGTTACGAGGCTGCGGTTCACCAGTACGAAGTTGGACACATTAAAGACAGCTATAGCATGATGATATACGAGCTACAGGTCCACCGGCACCAAGCTGGACACATTACAATAAAGACAACTGTTGCATGATGATATACGAGGTACAGGTCCACCGGTACCAAGCTGGACACATTACAATAAAGACACCTTGGGCATGAAGATATACGAGGTACAGGTCCACCGGCACCAAGCTGGACACATTACAATAAAGACAGCTATAGCATGATGATATACGAGGTACAGGTCCACCGGCACCAAGCTGGACACATTACAATAAAGACAGCTATAGCATGATGATATACGAGGTACAGGTCCACCGGCAACAAGTTGGACACATTACAATAAAGACACCTTGGGCATGAAGATATACGAGGTACAGGTCCACCGGCACCAAGCTGGACACATTACAATAAAGACACCTTGGGCATGAAGATATACGAGGGACGGGAACTGGAAAGTGACCCAGAGTCTTTTCAATGGGTCGTGATGAGAGCTTTGTTATGTAAAGGAACGAATGAACGGACGATTGAAAGAAATAACAAACGAATCGTATATTCACAGGGTTAAGAATTATGCACGACAACCCTTCTGACAATCTGCTCTTCTTATCTCACCGATCTCATACATTATTTCAATCATACATCATTTATGACGCTTATCTTCTTCAAAAAGAGAACAGAAACACTATGCAATGGAAAATGTGTGATAATCAATAATACATGATTCATTAAAACTATTTTCTGACATGTCAAGATGATAATGATGATGATGATGATGATGATGATGATGATGATAATGAATATCGGGCACATTAGTGTTTTGACATACTTGACATCACAGCCACACCACATCCCACGCGCTTCCGATGACATTTCATCCTGTCACATTTCTCAGCACCAACTGACATTTAGCGTGAACTTAGGCTGACCTCGAGTGTATCCTTCCCTAAAAATAACGTAATTATTGCTCATTACTGGTTATTATTACCGTTTCTCCCCATCCAGTTTGATTTGGGACAATTAACTCTTCTAGCATAAAGTACGCCACTTGAAGTGATGCAAACACTAAACCAGTTTTACCAAACGCCACTTAGATTAGCTCAATAATTTGGACACCCACAGATCCAAATAAAGTAAAATATATCACTAGTGCCGTCTCCGTGGCCAAAAGGCTTGCGAACGCGGTTCGTGAGCCGCATACCAGGCGTTCGAAACTCATTGTGACCGATTTGGCAGCAGACCGTGTCGCGTTGTGTTATAACGTGTTGGTATGGGAGCCGGTCGTTCAGAAAGCAATGGCAAACTACGGAACGTAAACCTGCAGTGCTGGTGTTGACAGCGATGGCCTGTGTCTTGTATTCCATTCCAGTGGCTCTACAAGTAATTTAGGGTTTTCTGTCTGTTTGTCTATCTGTCTGTCGGTCTGTCTGTCTGTTTTTCCGCTGGTCTATCTGTACATCCACCCATTCATCTTCGGTTTATGTGTCTGTCTTATTAATATAATTTAATTTTTCGCTCTATTTTTTTTCATGTCTTATTTCTGTTTGTTTATCATTTGATCATATTTGTGTGTGTGTGTGTGTGTGTGTGTGTGTGTGTGTGTGTGTGTGTGTTTGTGTCAATCTTCTTGCCTCCTCCCCCTCGAGGTCATCATTAACACCACGTCCATAGATCACCACGAACACTCCCTTTCCCTCCACTACTCACTATTTTCCACCTGGAATTTTAATTATATAGTACAGTACATTCTAGAACCAAGTCAAGCATGAAGTTGTCTGGCAGACTCAAAATTCAGAAAGTAGGTCGAACTAAAATTACCACACTAATCTCCTCCCAGCCCTGGTTCTAAATAAACGGAAGTTATGTTTTAAATCTCGCAATATAGCCATAGAAAAACCGCAGCACGTAAAATGTGTCAGCTTGACGGTTACATCTCCGGAGACTAACTGCCAGCCCAGTATATATTCCAGGTCACTGGCGGTCAGAGATTCCGGAAAGCTGATAGATTCGGCAGGCGTGACGCCAGCTCTAGGAGGTCCTTCTCTCCGGGGAACCAGAAGGTGAGTGATAACGATCTGTGAAGAAATGAGCCTTCACAAGATGAACGATAGCTCCAAGGAACATATCTGAAGTGTGGTTCCACTTGCGGGATGAGCTTTTAATGGGAGTGGAAGCTGGTTGAAGTGCTAATGGAAGATCAATATCGGGAAATAGCGGGTTGAACGCAGGTGCCCGTGCAGATTAGTACAGTGTGTGATGTTGGATTATGCAGAAGTGAAACAACTATACGGGGGCACAAATATACTCTTCTTAGCTGTTTATTTAAAACAGGGCATGCTGCCCCCCCCCCCCCCCAAAAAAAAAAAAGACATATTTGACGTGTCTAAACTGACGAGATATGATAGGAGATTTAGGAAAACGTTACTGAGACATAAACAGCGTTGTCTGAGTGTGGGTGAATAATTAAAAGCGATGTTTTAATTATGGAATACTTCTTTATCCTCGTCCTGTTCGTATTCTTCTTTGTCTTTGTGTTCTTCGCCGTCTCCTCGTCCTCCATCTTTTCCTATATAGACAAAATATGTAAAGAAACCAGTCAAATAGAGACCGCAAGACCACACATCGCATGACGAGAACACAGAAGAGGAACCATTGGCAAATTACACCATTAAAGAACTCCTATTTGCGGACGATCAAGCCCTAATAGCTGAATTACAAGACCACATGAATAGTCTAAATGAAATTGTAGAGAACATAACATGAACATTAGCATAAGTAAAACAGACATTATAAGCAAAGAAAAAAAATAACGACACTGGTTCACCTAAACGAACATCCCCTGAAACAAGTAAAGAGCTTCAAGTCCCTAGGAAGTATAATATCATCAAATGGCAAATCAGAAAATGAGATCGAAAATAGATGCAATAAGGCAAACCAACTCATTGACAAATTGTACCAATCACTAAAGAACAAACATGTATCAATAATTACTAAGAAAGCACTTTACAACACAATCTTCCTTACCAACTCTATGCTACCAATGCCAAACCTGGACAATTACAGAAATAGAGAAAGAAAAATACAACAACAGAAATGAGATTCCTGAGAAGAATACTCAATGTATCAATAAGAGATAATAAGATCAGAAATGAAGAAATCAGGACTAAAGTGGGTGTATAGCAGCGCTAGGTTTTATTAGAAGGCAGCAAATGGTTTGGCCATGCAAGTATGCTGGATGTGGATGTTCGTCCATCACGAATGATGAGGACCATTCATTCATTGCATCTTTTGATTTGATGAAAAACGAATGACTTGCGCTTTAGTTTGGATTATAGTGAGGTAGTGGTTGCGCAACTCCATCGACCTCACTCTCTCGCCTGCGTCCATCTGGTTCCAATGGCGAGCATGGCAAGACGACTGGAGACGGACACAGGTGCAGTGGACGTTAGGCTGCCACAGGCCAGTTATCCCTGTATATAGTGACTCTCACAAACAAATGGTAGCCTAGAGTCTCGTGCAAACGGCCCTTCCGTCAATTCCTTTGATTTTTCAGTTTTAAGACAAGCGTAGCGACGAGCGTATGACTACTGATAGGATCAACCAGATATCAATCGGATAGACAGACTGACCGCCAGAACAGATCACACACACATGCGGCCAACGAGATTCCGCCAACAGAAGATATTGCTCGTCTAAATTGCGAACAAATCTCCTGATTTACGGCTGAGCCTCATCAGTTCATAAAGCATATGATTACTGGCAAGATCAGCCAGATATCTATCGAACAGACGGACGATTCACGCACACGCAGGCCAAGAGTAGCATCGCTAAAGCGCGCCCTCCCGGTACAAGGTGATACATGCAAATCGACTGGGCGCCCACCGATGAGCTTTCAAGCTACGCCGGCAGGACTGACTGAAAAGCTATACCAAGTATGTTACCAACTAACAGTATACCACAGTGGTTCTCAACCGGTGGGGATTCCCCCCCCCCTCCCACAGGGGGGATTTTAGGCTTTCCATGGGGGGGGGGGAAGAGAGAATTAAGATTATTTCAAGATCACGTTAATACAAGAACCGATTGCTTGATATTGTTTTTCCCTTCATACTTTATGGTTCTGAACGTCTCACCCTTCTAAAATTCATTTTATAACGTAAGTAGACCAGCAAGTCACGTTTTATGTAAACGTCTAGACTTGTTTTAGTATGTGCTATTAAATTTAGCTTCCATTATTACGTATACTGTGTATGGGGGGGGGGGGGGGAGGGGGGAGGATTTTTAGGGAGGAAATACGAAGGGGGGGGGGGGGGGGGTATGACGTTATGAAAATATGGTGAAGGGGGCACGGGCCAAAAAAGGTTGAGAACTACAGGTATGCCACAACGAGAAATGATGTACAGACCAGAAGGAAGCGGAGGAAGAGGCCGAAAACTTAAACGATGGACGCAGGTAATAGCAGAGTCCTTGGGAATATCGATATATGAAGCCCATAATCGGGCACTCTCCTGCTTTTTTATACTTTACATCGATACTGCAAGGTATATGCGGAACAAGGTGAGATGACAGACAGACAGACAGACAAGCAGACAGACAGGCAGACAGACAGACAGACAGACAGACAGACAGACCGAGACAGACAGAGAGACAGACAGACAGACAGACAGACAGACAGACAGACAGACAGACAGATAGGTAGGTAGGTAGGTAGATAAATAGATAGATAGATAGATAGATAGATAGATAGATAGATAGATAGATAGATAGATAGATAGATAGATAGATAGATAGATAGATAGATAGATAGATAGATAGATAGATAGATAGACAGATAGATAGACAGACAGACAGACATATAGATAGATAGATAGATAGATAGATAGATAGATAGATAGATAGATAGATAGATAGATAGATAGATAGATAGATAGATAGATAGATAGATAGATAGATAGATAGATAGATAGATAGATAGATAGATAGATAGATAAGTTGATGATATATCTGGTTGGTTTACTAGAACACATGCAGCGTAATTCCAATAGGTGAATGATCTATATTTGGTTCACATGTAGATAATTTTCAGGTAACAGTATACACCTGAAGATAAATAATCTGCTTCCACAGGAGAGGAATGACCTCAATTAGTGAGCTATGCATATTGAAGCTACAAGCGTTATCGATAAACACGCTAATAAGAAACTCCCTTACGCTAAATATCACCGTAAATTAAATATGATACGAATCTTCTCCGTTTCTTTTAGCAACATCATGATGCTCTCCATCACCTTCTACTCAATAATATTCTTCTTCTTCGTTTGCGTATTATCTCCTGTTTCCCGACTTGCCTTTCTGTTCTTCTTTTACCTATAAGGTTATCTTCCTTCTCTTCCCGCTGTTTCTGTCTCTTTTTCTTTGGTCTATACTTCCACAACCAGCGCTATGGCGACAAAATTGAGAACACAATTCGCATTCTCGTATAAGATGTTCGAAAAACAGCTTACGCAGGTTTGGAAGCAGGCCGACTTGTGTTGGTGTTCATATAATGGTATGAGTGTTGGTCGTCATAAAGTAGTGGCAAACTACTAAATGTAAACTTGCCAATAAATCGGAAACAGACAACAAGTACTGGGGTTGACTGCGACATCCTGTAAAGGATATGCAACTAACTTTAACACTTTTACAGGCCAGAGATAGATAGACACCCAGATATTACAGTCGCTTCTAATAATTACTAATTAATTCCATGGTAACTGGAACATCTACAGAGTAGGCTACTTTCATATCAATGGGAAACATCACTTTCTTTCAACTTCACACAGGTTACAGCACTTTGCGAGTACACCTATCTCCAATAATCTCCCCACCTTTCTCATCCGACACAGATACACACCTCTCACAATCCGGACAGCACATGAAAAGCAAGCCCCTAACTGGACCACATCTTACAGACCTGTACTATTAACGAAACACATCGATATCAGTATCGTAGAAACGTGTTCATTAAACTTATGAAAATTGATACCTATCACAAGGAAAAAGAGAATCGACACCAGTTGTAGCATAAAGGAACCAGAATTGAAACTGAACACTGGATTACATGCTGGGTCTGCAACGGGCGGCAGATTGTATCCAGAAAATAGACGATTGAAGTCTGATGGTGAAACCCGAAGATCGCTGAAGAAGAAAGATATGGGAAAGAAGAATAAGAAGGAGGAGGATGAGTAGGAGAAGAACAACAAGAAGGCGGGGGAGGAGGAGGTGGTCGTAAGGTGAAGAATAAGACGAGGAGGAGGGGAAAGAGCAGGACTAGGAGTAGGAGGAAGAAGAAGAGCACGAAGAAGAGGAGTGAGAGAAGGGACAGAAGAAAACGTAGTAGGAGATGAAGAAATAGAACAAGAAAAAGAGACGAACAACAAGGACCAGGAGGTGGTCGTAGAGGTGAAGAAAAAGAGGACTAGGAGTAGGAGGAAGAAGAGAAGCACGAGGGGTAAGAGGATTGAGAGAAGGGAAAGAAAAGGGTGAAAAAACAAGAGTGAAATTGGGATACAACAAAAAGACGTCTCCACAGTATGTCGATTAACAACAACAATCATCTTTCTCCCATGTTCAAAGATTTCTGCTAGCACCATCTTTCTGTCATTGTTCATAGATATCTGCTAGCACCATTTTTCTCCAACTGTTCAAAGGTCTCTGTTAGCAGCAACTTTTTCCCACTATTCAAAGATCTCTAACAGCACCATCTTTCTCACACTGTTCAAAGATCTCTATTAGTACCATATTTCTCCCATTGTTCAAAGATCTCTATTAGCACCATATTTATCCCACTGTTCAAAGATATCTATTAGCAACATCTTTCTTCCACTGTTCAAAGATCTAAGCTAGCACCATCTTTCTCTCACTGTTCAAAGATCTAAGCAAGCACCATATTTCTTCCATAGTTCAAAGATCTTCTTCTTCTTCTTCGTTCATCCGGAGTTTTTTTTTCGGATGTGATTGCGTTGTGCCTGTTTACAGCAGAGCTGCGTTCTTGCGCCGTTAGGCCGACACATCCGACTTCTGCGGGCATTTGTTGACCGGGTTAACCTTCCCGGGGGTTCAAAGATCTAAGGTAGCACCATCTTTCTCCCGTTGTTCAAAGCTCTAAGCTAGCACCATCTTTCCCCCACTTTTCAAAGATCTAAGCTAGCTCCATCTTACTCCCACTGTTCAAAGATCTCTATTAATACCATCTTTCTCCCACTGTTCAAAGATTTAAGGTAGCACCACCTTTCCCACTGTTCAAAGATCTAAGCTAGCACCATTTTTCTCCCATAGCTCAAAGATCTAAGCTAGCACCATCTTTCTCCCACTGTTTAAAGATCTCTATTAATACCATCTTTCTCCCACTGTTCAAAGATCTAAGCTAGAACCATCTTTCTCCCACTGTTCAAAGATCTAAGCTAGCACCATCGTTCTCCCATTGTTCAAAGATCTAAGCTAGCACCATCTTTTCCCCATTGTTCTAATCTATAAGCTAGTACCATCTTTCTCCCATTGTTCAATGATCTAACCTAGCACCACCTTTATCCCTTTGTTCAAAGATCTCAGCTAGCACCGCCTTTTCCACACTGTTTAAAGATCTCTATTAACACCATCTTTCTCCCACTATTCAAACATCTCTACTAGCACCATCTTTCTCATACTTTCAAAGACCTCTGCTATTACCATCTTTCTCCCACTGTTCAAAGACCTCTGCTATTACCATCTTTCTCCCACTGTTCAAAGACCTCTGCTATTACCATCTTTCTCCCACTGTTCAAAGACCTCTGCTATTACCATCTTTCTCCCACTGTTCAAAGACCTCTGCTATTACCATCTTTCTCCCACTGTTCAAAGACCTCTGCTATTACCATCTTTCTCCCACTGTTCAAAGACCTCTCAGAGCACCGATATTTCTCACCGTCGATCTCGAACCAGTCTTCCACATTTATTTCCCTTAGATCTAGTTGCACGCTGCTCTTCTAATTACGGCCCAGCCATGACTTCACTTAAATAACTTCCAGGTGTGTGCCTAATGTGGCATACTGTTTTCATACTGTAAGTCCAGGTGCTTCTGGTAAAATGCATTCCCGACGTCACCACACTCCAGACCAACTTCAAAGAAAGAAACAATATAATACATTTAACTCTTTCTGTTCCACACATCTCACCAAGTATGATGGGATATCTCTCACGTGAACAATTCAAAGTACTATGGGTTACTTGATAGTTTATATGCGGCCCAATCAGCGCACCATGTGTGAGGGGATGTTCGTCATGTTTACCAATCAGGCTACATGTGTGATGGATATTCTTCATGTGTACTAATCAACGCATCATGCGTGGTTGTAGCTATTACGTCCGGTTAGAGCAGTTTAAAGAAATATTAGGTTATTTATTTTTACAGTCTTCGTAGACTTAGATGGATAGGACATCTTAGGAGGATGGATGATGGTAGAATACCAAAGGACATCTTTTTTGGTGAATTACAGATGGGTAAGAGATCTCAGGGTCGGCCTCTACTACGATACAAAGATGTGTGTAAGCGGGACATGATTGATACAGGCATTGATAATGCACATTGGGAGCAAGTCGCCGCTGAACGTGTTGCATGGAGGGCAAACATCAGAAATGGAATAAAGACAAAGGAGAAAATTATTGCAGATAAGTCACACACCGAGCGTTTGAGACGTAAGATGGTGCATGATGGTGGAAATGACCACGTGTTCACATGCACCCACTGTAAACGGACATTTACAGCGCAAATTGGCCTTATCAGTCACATGCGCTACCGCCATAGGTAAAAGTTATTATGCCTTTTTAAAGCACAAACTATCGTCTGTCAAGACGGCAAGGTGCCAATGATTTTTACATGGTGTGTCTACATGTCTTCTTCTTACTCGTCATAGGGAGAGAGAGAGAGAGAGAGAGAGAGGAGAGAGAGAGAGAGAGAGAGAGAGAGAGAGAGAGAGAGAGAGAGAGAGAGAGAGAGAGAGAGAGAGAATGTATGTATCTATGAGTGAATGTATGTTATCTTGTTAGTAATTGTGAATGGGTATATAATATATATATATATATATATATATATATATATATATATATATATATATATATATATATGTGTGTGTGTGTGTGTGTGTGTGTGTGTGTGTGTGTGTGTGTATGTGTGTGTGTGTGTGAAGGAGTGTTATTGAGTGGATGTCTAACTGTGAGTGTTTGTGAAAATGGTGTGTATGTATGCATGAAGTTGTGTATATAAGTATGTATGTTTATGTTTGTGCATGTGTGAGTTTTTGTGTCGGTGTGTGTATGTGTCTGTCTGCCTGCACGAATATAACATTGTTATATGCATTCTTTATGTTCATTCATATCATTAGTTTGACAATATTTTCTCTATATTAATAGGACTTACATAATAAATATTAGATGTGCTGAAAATGAAGACTTGGACCAGCCTAATGTTTGTAGCAAATTCATAATTCAACACTTTATTTGGGCTTGTGGAACTAGACGTGGTTAGTATTATTTCAGGCAGCCGCGATAACGCAGTCGATTGCACGCTTGTTGGATAACCAGGTTTTAATAAGTTCAAATCCTCAATGAGACAGATATTTTTTTTTTTAATTGACCTAGGCTTCTAGGTCCATCCAATATAAAATTGGTACCAGGAGATTAAACGACATTACCCCGTATGGACAACAATCATCTTCGGATTAATAGAACTGTGAGGGTAAAATCGTGGGCAGCTGCTTTGGTGACTGACTAGTCACGGGACTATCATTCTGAGCCGGTGATGGACCCTACTATAACTTCTTCTTGAGGGTGGACGTGGTAGGGGTAATGGTGAAATCGAAATCAAAATCGAATTAAAGGAACAAATAGACAACCGTGAATCTGCAATCATGACCAGACTACAAGACCATCAATTCAAAAAGGGTGAGGTCAGACAGGACGCTAGGCAGGGGGTCAAAGTGGAAGAGTCAGCTAACCCAGAACTGGTGTCATCGACTGCTTCACACTGAGGGAGATACTGAGGAGGGTCTCCGGGCACTTATGAGCTACAGATTTGATGTACAGTGAGGATAACCTGACCACTAACTCAGTAATTAACTAACTAACTAACTAACTAACTAACTAACTAACTAACTAACTAACTGACTGACTGACTGACTGACTGACTGACTGACTGACTGACTGACTGACTGACTGATTGACTGACTGACTGACTGACTGACTGACTGACTGACTAACTAACTAACTAACTAACTAACAAACAAACTAACAAACAAACTAACAAACAACAAACAAACTAACAAACAAACTAACAAACTAACTAACTAACTAACTGACTAACTAACTAACTAACTGACTGACTGACTGACTAAACTAACTAATTAACTAATTAACTAACTAATTAACTAATTAACTAACTAACTAACTAACTAACTGACTAATTTAACTATCTTAACTAACTAACTAACTAACTAACTAACTAACTAACTAACTAATTAAATAACTAAATAACTAAATAACTGACTAATTAACTGACTAATTAACTGGCTAACTAAATAGCTAACTAAATAACTGACTAAATAACTGACTAACTAACGAATTAACTAACCAACTAACCAGCATCTAACTAATAAACTAACCAACTAACTAACTAACTAACTAACTAACTATGTAATTAACTAACTAACTTAACTATCTTAACTAACTAACTAAATAACTAAATAACTGACTAATTAACTGACCAATTAACTGGCTAACTAAACAACTAACTAAATAACTGACTAAATAACTGACTAATTAACCAACTAAATAACCAACTAACCAACCAACTAACTAATCAACAACTAACAAACTAACTAACCTACTATCCAACTAACCAACAAACTAAGTAACTAAACATATCTCCGATAAGTTCTAGACGTGTAAAATGATAGTCTACAGTCTACATTTTCTGTGTATGATCCCGCCATGTCATTATCAACTGACCCCAACCAAATCCCAAGGATAGAAAACACCGGCTATAAAACCCCAGCATTAACGGGGATTCCCGCTCGCTCAAACACAACTGGGAAAAACCTTTTATGTCCAGTGTGAGGCTACTAATTGCAGTTGCCTTGACATGCTTTAAGCAAAGATAAAAGATATTGTTTTCAAGGATGCAGTTTCTTGTTTCAAAGCGGTAGGCATCTGTGAGCTATACCGACTGCCACATCTCGGGAGCAACCAGAAATGAAGTGTATAACCTACTACCCGCTGTGTACTCCAACATCAACGGTGCTCATGAAACGTTTTTTGTCGGTGTCAGGATGTGGGTTCCCAGTCAGTCATCATTAATAGCTACAGCCGTTGTTTTATAGGGTTCAGGTGAGGGTAATTCCCTGGTAGATACGGCCGTAGGGACGCGAAAAGCTTGACATATACCATGTCATGGCATGTGTGGGGTTTGTAATGAAATACGTCAATACACTAGGATAATTTCTTGGTACTCCATTCTGCTCCCATAGACCACAAAAGGAGAATCTCAGCACTGTACACGAACTCTTTACACTAGGGAGAAACCACATGTGTGTATATATTATAAGCACACATGCTACCAATAGTCGTTGTGGGTTTTAATTATCGTGTACACTGCCCCGTTCGACCCGATCTGTTCGATGTGAAACTGTCGAGGCATTTTCAACGATCTCTTCGTGCACTACAGAACCTCCATTTATGTCGCCCTTATGTGAAAAGGCTAGACATCCAAATACCATCCCGGAAATCAGACGGGTACATCATCTATTTCTAATTTCGAAATAATCTTCACCGTAAATATAATCAGTACATCAACGACAGCGAGAAATAGAATAGCTAAGCTAATTAGAACATAACCAATAGTGACAAACTGAACGTTGCGTCTAGTGCCTACCTCAGCACACGAACAACAAACATACACTGGTACAATTACATTAAAGCATATACACAAGTTGCTTAGTTGATATTAATCCGCCATCTGTAGAAATGCGTACCAAGCCCCGGAGATGCAAAAGTTGCTTAGTTGATATTAATCCGCCATCTGTAGAAATGCGTACCAAGCCCCGGAGATGCAAAAGTTGCTTAGTTGATATTAATCTGTCCTTTGAACGTACAGTCCAATAAAAGCACATCTCATATCCCATCGTGATTGGAACCTCATCTGTTCGAGCTAAAGGTGAAGGCCATACTTCTATGTCAAACTACATCCACGAGCTCTGTCATATGCCTCTCAACAACCATCAGATTTATGTGTTCTAAACCATTTGCAAACACACATCCCACAGAGAACGAGAGGAGATGACACAAGATTGGGAAAAGGAAACGGAAACCATAGATAGCTCAAGAGACCAAGACATAGGGGAAGATCATAGAGACCAACTATGGGCCATTACTTATGAATATTCCCCTGAACGAAAACCACCAGGGGAAGAGGCAGAAACGTGACGACACCAAGCATAGAAGCGCGCGAACATGACCAGACATGTCCAGACGTCAATAGAGACTTAATCTACACCTAGCTTATTTATTTATTTATTTATTTATTTTTGCGTTCGCTAGTTTTAAACTCAAGCGTAGGCCATACATGTGTTACTACTTTTAGTTCTTCTTTTTCTTCTTTCGTTCGCTTGAAATATGTCTATAACGGCAATGTTGTCTCTTATATGAATTTAACTGTCATTTTCAGTTCACTACGTTCCTCCGAAGTCGGAGAGTGTCTGCCTGTACGGCGAGGAACCACCAGTCTGCACACCAATAAGCCAGACATGGGACAACGGATACTCACGCAAAACTCAGGTCCTGTATGACATCACACTGATGTTGGACAACAGAATGCCTTCATCCGACATACAGGACTTCGCGTTGGAGCTCAAGCCAAGGAACACAAGCAAGCAAGCAAGCAGTTCACTACGCTGTCAATAGAGTTTTGTCGTCTCAGAAGCTCGCCTAGATTTGTTCTATTTTGGGAGTATGTGCTACTACTTTTAGTGTACTCGAGGGCTTTTTGCGTGTGGATTAGCTTTCCTATTACTAGTGTTCTTCGCCATCAAGCGAACATACCGCGACTTAATATGTACTTGTAATTTACGTACTCAAGTCAAGGACGAGAAGTCAACATTTTAGTCCAATTGTCCATTCAAGGGGTTGAACCCCTTACTTCGGCATCAGCACGCCGGAATTTAAGAACGAACATTTCAAGCTGACCTCCCATACCATAGATGGTTGTATTTGGAGCTAATAGTTGCGGACATTACAGGTTGGTTGAATGGGCATACATTCGTCTCAATACTGCTGATTAGATAAGTTAAGATACTACGATATTGTTAGGAAGGAAAAGTGGCTGCTTGTCAGTATCGATTTTATAGGAAAGCCACTGGTGTTAATTATTAGGGTAGAAGCCTGTCCTACCACTAGGTACGTTCACCCTAATGATGAACTAGACGTAGAAGTTAACCGTGAAAGTGAACACGCAGTAGTCGATGAAAAGAGCGGTGGTCATAGAGAGAAGGTGAATTACATTTAGTTTATCAACAACGGCGGTAGCAGTGTGATTAGTGAGTTTGCCAGTCAGATAATGGCAAGATTATTATTTTTTTTTTTTCATGATGGATACGACTCTGGGAAATTGAGATACCTGACAATTAATATAACTTTCTGGAAATTGTGTAGAAAGGAAAAGTGGCATAAAAGAAGCTGTCCATAGTACCTCATTACACCAAAGTCAGGTATGTGTTAAGGTATAACGCTTTATACTCCAATTGCCATTAGATGTCTTCTTCTTCTTCTTCTTCTTCTTCTTCTTCTTCTTCTTCTTCTTCTTCTTCTTCTTCTTCTTCTTCTGCCTCTTCTGCTGCTTTTGCTTCTTCTTCTTCTTCTTCTTCTTCTTCTTCTTCTTCTTCTTCTTCTTCCTCCCTTTACCTCAGTGAAGGGTTGCCATGAGATTACCTTTACTACTGTAACATATTTAACTAGTTTCACAAACGTTATCAAAATCAGCAATTTCAGTGGACCCTGCCAACTTACATCCACTAACCGGTCCAGGGAGAAGACCGACCTTAGCAAGACCCCAGTTCTCCTTTCGTCTGTGCCCTGTAGGTCTCAATATCTTCAAATACTCACCTTCTCCTCGGCACCTGTTTCACGTTTAGCCAGACTGAAATAATATTGAAACCAGACTGCGTTTCTCGTGTTCCCGCGTTTTGCTAGGGAAACCACAAAGGTTGATACGTTAATGGGCTTCTGTTTACATACGTTGTGGTTTTTGTACGGGATCTCTTTTGACTCAGTTGTTGTTTTTCGTAGGGGTGTCAAACAGTCAAACCGGAGTTGAATGTGGTAGTCGCGGTATAAAATCATCCGGCTTTTATTTATGGACACGCTGTCCCACCTGTTACTGGGCTGAGAGAAATAAATACAATTAATTGAATAATGTTCGAAATAGGTAAATAGAGTTTGGGGGGAAAGTTTTGACAACATTGTGGCAGTGGTTATGTGAATGTAATGCTGTAGCAAATACACTGAAACAATGTAAACCTGTGGAAAGATCACTCACTTAGCTTCCGTTGAGCCTTTTTTCCCTTTAGTTTACAACAGAAGTAGCAACAGGTGCAATGAAGTCGAGAGGATGGACCTCGTATATGTTTACACCATCTGGCTGGGTCTCTCTCCGGAGAACGATAAACCGCCTGCTGAGAACATCGCACTCCTGTAGCTCTAGATTTGGACAGCTCTCGTTGATTAAACGACGCAGTCCGGGAACGATAGCTAAACATTTGCTGCAGGAGTGCCCAATATATGCAGAACAGAGAAAGATATTTTGGCCCACACCTGCTTCATTTGAGGACAAGCTATATGGAGATATCAACAAGCTCAAGTTGACTGCAGCTTACTTTAACTACATACAGGTTGACATTTAAAGGTGCATGAAGAAGTGTTTAGACTGCCGCACTTCATACCACAGGTATGTCGGTTACAAAAGCGTCCCAGAGGCATGAAATGGAATATTGCTTGGATAGCAAATCCATTACGTGGAAAGTCCGAATCGAAAGTTCACTGTGTGGATGTCATCTGCAGACTGCATTCTTCTGGTTTCCGGAAGAACAGCCTATGGTGAACGGAAGGCCCAATATACGGAAGTGAGGCTAAGCAGCCATGTGCAGGACGTGACGATTCCTTGGGTGAGCCCAGTACCAGAGCGCTGTGTGTCGGCTCTGCAAGTATGGAAGCCTCCTTGGATGGCGGAGAATGCCCATGGTCTGCCCCTGCCTTCCCTTGAGGGCTGACCAGGATGTCTTGGCTGTTCTATATGGGCCAGCTGGGATGGGGGATAACACCACATCAGTGAGAGTCAAACGTCCTAAGAAACCCTCGGGATGGTTAACCCGGTCAACAAATGCCCGCAGAAGTCGGATGTGTCAGCCTAACGGCGCAAGAACGCAGCTCTGCTGTAAACAGGCACAACACAATCACGTCCGGAAAAAAACAACCGGATGAACGAAGAAGAGGATGAAGAAGATGATCGCGAGACAGACGGCTTAACCACATTGCCACTGGGACGCCCTATTGAATTTACATAGCTGTGGCCACCTGGTTACAGAGTCCACCCAGCCTCATAAGTAACAGAAAGTGGTATCTCATTCTTGGACTGTGGGTCTGAGTTTACCACGTGACACTGCCGTTTTCTCAACGGCAATATACGGCTCTAGCTACATACTTTCAGTAGCATAGTTGTTAGATGCTCGCCTGCCTGTCCGATAGTCATGGAGAGAGAGAGAGAGAGAGAGAGGAGAGAGAGAGGAGAGAGAGAGAAGAGAGAGAGAGATGCAACTAACTGTTTGGTTTTTTTTTCTTTCAGTTCCACGGTAATGTTACTTGAAAGTAATTAGGTCTTAGTCAGATATGACTGAGCTACGTTATGACAGTAGACGGTACTACCTGCTTTCTGTTAGCGGCAATTGTTTGGTGGCCCTCACCAAACCAGACACCCGACATTGTGCCAACGTTTTCGGGTGGAGGAGCGCAATTGGGAGGGTACAAGCCGTACCTTGGTGCGAGGAAATGCAATCTAAAGACCAAATGTCATGGCCTAAGTCTTGGTCGCAACTGGTCTAGGTTTGAAACGACAGGCGGACAGTTAGAGCATGCTTTACTGATTTCAGTAGCTTCTGCAGCATGTTTTTTTTACATATGTATTGGTGTTACTATTCCTCTGGAGTAAACTAGGCAGGCCGAAAGAGGGATCATGCTGCATGGGCAACACATGGCCTCTAAGTTCAGCCCAGTCTTTGTGCCGTGGTGAAATATAGCTCCATTATACAAACTATCGCCTGTCGAGACAGCAAGGTGACTGACACATACGAGGGTAAGTTCATAAGAAAGTCACAAATGGTTGTAGCAAAATAACTAAATATGATAACAACTTGAAGCCTGTTTATTTGTATACATACATTGTCCCTTTATTTCTCATCATAATTTCAACTACCATTTATGCACCTTATCCCATAGTTTGATCAGTTCTCCAAAACGACTGCATAGATCTGTGGTATTCGTGGATGAATTTTGTGTTGGCATTTTGACTTCGGCATTATGCACAGTGTACCTGTGCGGGCTGTTGGATTGGCGAGACTCCTGTCTATTCGACTTTTCACATTGGACAGTGGGGAGCATTTTGTGTGATATTCGCTGGCACGGGAATGGAGCATAATGGGGACGACCCGTTGCCGTGAAGTTGGAACCTCGACTATCGACTACCGACTGCTTAGATCTGCGTGCCCTGTTGTCGTTTACCTGCCACCCCACAGAATTGTGTTACTTACTTATTGACTCGCCCGCGTAACTTTTTCTACCCAGCTATGCACCGCTTTACTGGAAATCGCTAGGGGCTAAGTCCACTGAAAACCCACCTTGGCGGGAGACATTTCGCGAATGACGCCGAAGATGAATGTGAAGTGAAAACGTGGTTTAGAAAACAGAGCACGCAGTTCTATGCAGCCGGTGTGGCAGAACTGATAAAACTATACGATAAGTTCATTAATGTTGGTGGAAATTATGCGGAGAAATAAAAGAACAATGTATGTATACAAAAAACTTGTTTCAAGTTGTTATCATATTTAGTTATTTTTCTACAACCATTTGTGACTTACTTATTACCTTATCCTCGTATGTTTTCTCCCAAACATTTCAAGAACCTTTTGTCGTCCTTGCTCCTTGCTTCTTTAAACATTTAATACATCGACCAGTCTTTCAACGGCTGGAAGTTGAATCGGACAAAAAAACAGCTCATCACCCCCATTCCATGCTCACAATTCCATTACTAAGTTTGTAATAGCATTATAACTCCGCATATGTTTTCACTGACCCGTTGTGAGACGTTTTAAATACCCACATTCGCGTCATCTGTTTTCCATGCCGTTTATTTCCTGTCTTAGATACGAGACCTGAATTTAATTTTCCCGTGCTACTTACTGCTATAAACAACGTTGAGATAACTACACAGCCAATTTTGCCTCGTAGCTTCTTTAAAGGGAGACGAATAAACCATATGATTATCTCCCGTGGAGATAAGCTGTCTGTGGGCTTGTATTAACTCGTTTAAGGCGGGCACGGAAATACCTAATTCCTTCTTTAAATATTTTGCACGTGCCTTTCTCAGACCACGTTTCTAGTTTTAAATAATTCAGTGCCAAAGGATCGTCATATCGCCAAATGTGACCTCCCATTTGGACAGAAGGACGCTATATCGCCATACTAGAGTCATCGTGTTATGTGTTTCGTTTCGCTATATCTTCCGCAATTTTAACACTCAGTGAATAGACATTTACTTTATAATACACGTCAATGTTATTGTACACCACGTTTGGTTCAATCCTACTTATGTTTGGTTCAATCCTACTTATGTTTGGTTCAATCCTACTTATGTTTGGTTCAATCCTACTTATGTTTGGTTCAATCCTAATTGTGTTTGGTTCAATCCTACTTATGTTTGGTTCAATCCTACTTATGTTTGGTTCAATCCTACTTATGTTTGGTTCAATCCTACTTATGTTTGGTTCAATCCTACTTATGTTTGGTTCAATCCTACTTATGTCGTTTGACACTGAGTCAGTTAAGTGTGGGAAGATACTCTGGAAAAAGTTTTTTTTTTTTTTTGGGGGGGGGGTGAGAGGGGGGTCACTTTGAAGTCACACGTAGTCCATACACTTGTTACTTCTTCTCGTTCACTGAACTGAATTTTGCATGGGGATTTGCTTTCCCTATTACCAATGTCCCTCGCCATCAGGCGATCACACTCCAACTTCAGAGATACTTACAATATACGTCCCCAAGTCAAGGACGAGAATTTAGTATTTAAGTCCAGCTGACCGGTTTAGGGGGGATCGTCGCTAGATCTACGGAGTTTGTGATTTGTGCGACCCTTTCGGTAGACCAAAAGAGGCCCAGCCGTATGTAATAAAACCCAGTACAATTTAGACTATCCTTTCGTCTTTTAAAAGCCCATTTTGTTTTTAAAGAGAACCTCTTTCCCATAAGTCATGTCATCTACTGCCTATAGGACCCTGTAGTGTAGGGCAGGGTGGGGGGGGGGGGAGTCTTGAGCCTGAGGATTTAAGGCCGCCTGGCTAGTACAGTCGCCGCGAACTGTGCAGGTTAGGATTTATTTATTTGTTGCCTCTGACATAAAAAAAAAATCTTGACACCTTACCGAAGATTCGAACCCGGATCTTCCGAAGAAGAACCAGGCGTTCTTAGCCACTCGACCAGCCGCTCCTCGCTTTCCCATAAGTAAGGGCGGAAAATGATTTAGGATACGAGACACCCTTTCTTCTTTGTTCACCCCCAGACGCCAATACTATGAATGTAAAGAATACAGCTGTCAGTTTAACTTCGTTGACATCTCCATAGAGTGCGTGTGTCCTCGTATGCCACGGGTGTAGATACTTAGAATTAAGCTAGGAAGATGACAAGATAGGAGGACAACAGCAGACAATTCTGCAAAGATTAGAGTTTCTGTCACTGAATATCTAAGTGGGGTAGTTCCCACTGACGAAATCAGGTCAGGAAAAGATGATTGGCAGCCCTTCCACAAGCTTGGGCATCTCGATGCCATGAGTCAACAACATGGTTCAACACGGTCGAATGAATAAGAAAGCTCGTTCTTAAACTTCCGGTGTGCTGATGCCGAGGTAGCGGGTTTAACCCCAACATAGGTCAGTTGTACTAAACTATTGACTTCTCGACATGAGTAACTTGAGAACGTGAATTATGAGTACCACAGAAATCGGAGTGGGTTCGCCTGATGGCGAGAAACATCGGTAACAGGAAAAGCTCATGCACACGCTCAGTCGCACAGACAACTTATCACAAACATCAGAAAGAGGCAGTCATCATTTACAAAAAAAATTTAAAAAATTTTGACCACATTATGAGAAGACAAAATCTGGAACATGTTGTGACAACCAGAAAGATATGCGGAAAGAGAGATAGAGGAAGACAGCGTGAGAAGATCCTTGAAAGTAGTTGTCGTGACACGGAAGGGAGTCAACATATGAATTGATCCATGCCGTCGGAGATCGCTATTTGTGGAGAGGCATGATATGCCATGCCAGCCGGCAAAGCACTGGCTGATGATGATGAATCCTCACGCAAAAGTCAGTCCAGTGCACAATTATATCACAATTCGCTGTTTATAACGCAAGGTGCTAACACGCTCAATTTCAGCGGTTTAGGGCAGCCATATTATTTGGCCGGTTGGGTTACGATTAGGTGCACACAATCGGCACGTGCCATATAAGAAGTGTGCAAAATGTCATGCTTCTATCTTCATTATTAGCTGCGAAAAACGATGTAGTGCATTACTTTCTAAACGATCATCGTATTATTGTGACGTGTGCTTTAATGTGACCAAATTATTATAGTCGAACTGATGCAAAACATTGTTTCTTTATTTTCAGCTTGTAAAACAAAAACAACATATTGTCATCTAGACAGTTTCACACTTAAATAAATAAACAATCCCGAAGGTGTCACCTGGCATGGCTCTGTGATGTGACAGCACCGGCGCTTTAAATGTTATACACCTTTCATTTCATCTTTTCAGAGAAAGGAAGGAAGGAAGGAAACAGGAAAGAAGGAAATGAAAGAAAGAAAGAAAGAAAGAAAGAAAGAAAGAAAGAAAGAAAGAAAGAAAGAAAGAAAGAAAGGCTCTGTTTTGAGCTTCTCAAACATGGATTCTGACCTTTTGTCTTAAACTTTGCATTCATAGACATGATTGTTGTTTGTCAAATTTTTGAATAGGATTGTTTCAACTGGAATTTTTGAACCACAGTCATATTTTTTTAACTTGATGTTTTCTCATAAAGACATAATTTTCATCATTTGATTTTTCAAACAAAGACATATTTTTATTTAATCGAGCAGTTAAATCAAGGATAATGCAATTGTTAGTGAAATTTTCCAAACAAAACATATTTGATTTCAATCAAACTTATCAAACAAAACAATAGTTTTATCTGAACTTTTCAAGCATAGATGAAGCCTTTTTCTCTGTACACTTTTGTTTGTTTTACGTTTGTCGTACTCTGACCCAAAACAGTGTCTCGAGCTTTTCGAACATAAACAAAAACGTTTTATAATCTTTCCAGTTTTGTAACACAGACAAGTTCCAGATAAATGAGAGGAACTTGCAGTAAAAGCCAGAATCATCTGTTGAAGATCAGATAGCGTTATCGAAACGAAGAGTCTGCTGTGAGTCTTTTAACAGATGTTTGGGTAGAACCATGTTTTGTGTCTATCTTCACTAACCCCAGCCGTGAAGTGAGACCAGGTAATTTTTTGAATAAAACCGTGGCAAATTAACACGCCGACAGTTTGTGTCAGTGACCAGTAATCCACTAGCTATTAGGTCGAAGCCAGATGTTGGCAGGAAAAACAAGCTGAAGCAGCGGACGACAAGCAGTAGATGGGAGAATGTTGCAGTTGGAGCCTGCCTGGTCTTGGGTTTCTGTGTGACACTAATTGCGTGATTGTTCAGTTAGAATATTGTTAAATTGGACATGAGGATGGTGTAAATGGTCGCTGTTGTTGTAGTAATAACAGTAGCAGTGGTGGTGTGATTAATGTAGTAGTAGTGGTAGTAGTAGTAGTAGTAGTAGTAGTAGTAGTAGTTGTAGTTGTTGTTGTTGTTGTTGTAGCAGTAGCAGCAGTAGTAGTAGTAGTAGTATAGTAGTAGTAGTAGCAGCAGCAGCAGCAGCAGCAGCAGCAGCAGCAGCACTAGTAGTAGTAGAGCAGTAGTAGTAGTAGCTGTGGTGGAGTGGCTAAAGTAGTAGTACTAGTAATAGCAATACTAGTGGTGGCGGCATGTTAAAGTAGTAGTAGTAGTAGTTGTTGTTGTTGTGGTGGTGGTGGTGGTGGTGGTGGTGGTGGTGGTGGTGGTGGTGGTGGTGGTGGTGGTGGTGTGGCTAAACTAGTAGTACTAGTAATAAACAGCGTCAGTACCAGCACCAGCATGAAACAACATCAATACAACCAGCGCCTTGGCGTGTATCCCGTATAAGATCCCAACTCATTTTTTATATACCAATCTCTGTTGCAGTCAATATGAAGTCGAATTTTTTCCTGACACCCATTTTAGACTGGATCTACCTGGGGAAGCAGAGCATTTAAACAAAAATCCAGCCTTGATGAGGTTTCGAACTCAGGTTCACCTACCCGGTAGGCTGGAGTACACATTTTAGGTTATAATATAAATAATATACACTATGCAGTCCTCCCTGGTCAAGGGTTAACGATGTTTTTTGTAATCCCGTATATCCACGTTGGGAAAACAGCTGCTCGAGATTTGGCAGCGGACCGCGCCATGGTGGTAACTTACGGGGGTCTTTTCAGAAAGCAATGGCAAACTACTGAACGTAAAACTTGCCTAGTAGATCAGCAGCAGCTGAAAGATGCTGGAGTTGACTGCAACGTCATGTAAGGGATATGCAATATAAAACAAAACATAAAAAGATTGCCTAGTTTGGATGGCTGAACACAGAAAAGATCTGCAGCAGCTTTTTCCATTGTAACAACAGAGATAGCTTTAAAAAAAAAAAAACTACTTTTCTTGAATATCAAGAAAACAGAAGCAGTGTTTATATCATAGAAAAAGATGGCACTAACGTGATATATGACAATGGAAGAGAGCATTCTTAATCAAGTTGATAAATTTAAAATCTGGGTGTAATTATAACATCAGATGGAAGATGCACAGCAGATATTCAGAGCAGAATATGTCAATTAAAAGCTGCAATTCAGACAATGAAAAGTATGTTGCGCAGTAAGTCATCTTCACTGAATGTCATAAAGAGAGTCATCATCATCAAGTGCCGTGCCGGCTGGCGTAGGCGTTCATGGCTCTCCATAGATCTCGGTCTTTGGTTTTCTGGATCAACTCTGGTGCTGATATTCCTCCATGCCACCGTCTCAATCCATCCAGCATCACTTCTCTTGGTCTACCTCTGCCTCTCTTCCCCTCGATCTTTCCAGTTGTTACGATGTTCTCCAATGCCTATCTTCTCATCACGTGACCGAAGAAAGATGTTTGTCTCTGTCTTATTGTTGTATATAATGTTCTAGTTTCATTAACCTGTTTCAGGCAGTCGTCGTTAGTTACTCTGGCAGTCCAAGTGAGACAGTATGGAAAAATGGTTTTCACATACCGCCTTTTTGAAACAGAAAGTTCACCGTCCAGTATAAGTTCAAAATTAGTGAGTGACCGGGCGCTGACTTGATCATGGCCTGCTAACCGAGAGTTTACCTTTCCTTGTTAATGAAATAAGAAATTCAGGAAACATGAAACCAAAACTTAGCATAGGCTTTGTCGGGAACTGTCAGTTTGGGCAAGAAATACAACGGAGGGGCAGATTTATAGCAGTGGGAATGTGCTTGAGCTGGGAAATCTAATTTAAAGAGCATGAACTCAAACAAGGACGATAAACTCAGGACCATGAACTTCAAAAACAAGGTCGTATTGGGGTGAAGGTAGTTAGATTAATAATAAGATGCAAATTGAAGCAGGGTACGCGAAGTACTGATTGGATGACAAGGGACAGCGACGTCACGTGATTCAAGAAAGGCGCCAACTCGAGAAGTAATATATACTTGAGGATCCAGTCAGTTAGAAGAGTCGAGCAGGAGAGAGGACAGTTAATAGTGGACTCCGGGAGCGGCAAGGGGCTGAGCCCTCTTGGGGCAGCCCAAGGAACATAGTAACAGGACTTCAGAAATTGTGGCTAATCCGTGCCCAAGTCTGTATAGTATCTGTAGGAGGAGGAAGTGAAGGAAGACGGACAAGCGCTCATGCTAGAACTCGTCTGAATCACTGATAGGAGTGAGAGCGACTAAGGATCTGTGAACGGAACCTACCCAAAGCAGATAAGCCAAAGAAGGGAAAGACACGCAGAGTCCGAGGGTCGTTAAAGTGCAAGAAAGCCACTTGAGTTAAGAGGACCGCCAGCTAAGGAGACCACTCGTTAGTTGCAGTAGATGGCTAAACGTCAAACAGGACGACCATAGCCAGGAACACTGCGGTTGGAACCACGCAGGAGACTAAAGGTCAGATATGACAATAAGGTCAAGTGGGATCCACGACAAGCGATTGATTGGGCAGAGACAAATGAAACCCAGAAGGACGACCATAAAACCCACTGGATGGCAGAAGAAGAATGTAAGTTGACATAAGACTTAGACCTAATTAGTTTAGTTGTATATTATAAATCAGGTACTTTAGTTTAGAGAGCTATAGCAAACTACTGTAGGTAAGTTTACCGAATAATTATGAGCAGTCGACAAAGGATTAGGATTGGATGCGACGTCCTGCAAATTACGTATATATAAGTGGCTGGTCTATAGTGTTGGGAGTCATATTAATCGGAGAGATAAGCAGAGTGTGGATAAACTGTATATGTTCATGTAAACTGAGCCATTAGCCTACAAGATTAATGAGAACTAGGCTAGTGCAAGTGCATGTAAATACGAAGAGATGGCAGTATTGCAAGAATATAGACACAGCGACCAAACACAGCAGACGACAGAAGAAGATAGCCAGGCACTCGCGATCACTAGGTCAACCAGACAATAGGGGCAGGTGAGATCGTTGGCCAGAGACGGGGCGGGCACAGGAAAGAATGCGTCTTTTGTTAGCTGAACATAGGTGAAAGGAGGTCGCGCTTCTGCGGTTGTGTAGCTAAGGTGTAGTTAGGCTGGCCCGGCGTGATACAGGCAGCGAGTTCAGATCTTCGGGTGAATAGTTAAATACTTTTAGGGTTATGTTGGCTGTAGGCGGCGCGTTGGGAAATAGGCGATAATAATGTTAGTTAAATATATATAGACGATAGATTACTGTGTTTACAATAAGGTTCTTAATTTATGTTATGGCTAAGATATACTAATACTAGTATAGATAAAGAAGAGATAGATGTTAAGGACTTTGTAGGTAGTGAAAGACTAAGGTTTATTCTCACATAAAACTCACGGGTATTGTTTTATAATGTTTCAGACATTGTCTGGGTAAACAGTTACCCGCTGAACAAGTTGGATGGGAGCGAATTAGATCCCTGGGTATATGGATTGATGGATCAATCTATGGATCAATGGGTATTTGGGCTGAATATATGGACCACTAATAAGCCTACGGGAAGATAGTTACGAAACAAAGGCCGGTGTAATTCCTAGATTTAGTCCTTTTCTTCATGCGGTTAGGAGGTGATAGTAGGTAATAATTCCCTAACATCTGGTTGTATAGTTTATTACATTATCTACCCCCCCCCCCCCTTGTGGCGTCATGCAGTATTGTGTTGTTTTTTCTAGTCGATTATACGTAGATGTGTCTTCAATGCATGTACTGGTTACTTTATGTGATTATGCTGTAGATTGTCACTCTGTTACTGTTCAGAAGAAAATAAATATGTTTGAGTTGCCTTTTATTCCGACTTGTCAGTCTGAGATTGTGTAGATTATAGTAGTTTAGAGACTTTGTGAGGTGGGTTGTACATCTCTTCTATAACCTGATAACATACACCACGAGACATTGATGGTGCAATAGTAATTAACTATTGTTCTCACGCGGAGACACGAACCTCTATCTGTCGTATCCCTTACTCTCATCCTCTTTTTCTCCTTCTCTCTCTTCATCTTTCTTTACTATCAAAGGTAGTGTGTAGTAGGCAGAGTTCGACTGAGGAACGAACTTTTAGGCTTCACACTTATCTTAAATCATTCTTTTCTTTCTCTCCTCTCTCTTCTCCCTCCCTCTTCTCTCTCTTCTTCCTCCTTTTTTTCCCTCTTGATCACACAAGGAATTCGCAACATTCGTCTCAGGAACCACATCTCTGTTGCTTCTAATTTCTTCTTAATTTGTTCATTTACGTTCCAAGATTCACTGCCATACAGCAAAACTGGTTCTACATAGCATTTCAGCACTCTCTTTCTTACATTCAGTGATAGTGACTTATTGCATAAGATACTCTTCATTTTCTGAAAAGCGGCTTTTGCCTGCCCTATTCTACTCCTAATCTCTGTTGTACATCTTCCATCTGATGTTATAAATGCCCCTAGGTATCTAAAATTATCAACTTGGTTAAGGATTTTCCCTTCTATTTCTATGTCACATTTTGGTGTCACCATTTTCTTTGATATTATCATTGTTACTGTTTTCTTGATATTCAAGGAGAGTCCTTTCCTTGCACTCTCTGTTACTACAACGTCTAATAATTGTTGTAGGTCTGTTGAATTATCCGCCACCAATACTGTGTCATCTGCATAGCGTATATTATTTATATTATAACCTCCAACTAGTATTCCTGGCATCTCTTTGATCTCTCTCATTATTACTTCGCTATACAGGGAGAAAAGATCTGGTGACAAGACACACCCTTGTCGTACTCCTAGCTTTATCTGTTCGTAACTACCCTCTTTATTTCCCATTTTAATTGCTGCTACTTGGTTCCAGTAAACATTCTTTATTATTCTTAAATCTTTTCCATCAATGTTGATATCTTCCAACATTTTAATCAGTTCATCATGTTTTACTTTATCAAATGCCTTAGTATAATCTATGAAGCACAAATATATGTCTCTCTGTTTCTCTATTGACCTTTCTATTAGTGTCCGTAATGTATAAATTGCATTGTTTGTGCCCTTTCCTTCCACAAATCCATACTGTTCTTCACTAATTTCCATTTTTATTTTCTTTTTGATTCTTCTCATTATGATTCTGAGTAGAAGCTTAGTGATATGGTTTATAAGGTTAATTGTACGAAAATCTTCACAATCAATTGCTCCTGGTCTTTTTGGTATAGCTATAAATAAAGATTTCAGCATATCACTGGGTAAATATCCACTGCTGTAAATATCATTCAACATTTTGGTTAATATATCTACTCCAAATTCTCCCAATACTTCTAATTCTTCTATTGTGATTTCATCTGGCCCAGCTGTTTTTCCTTTCTTCATACGTTTCATAGCGTCAGCGACTTCTTCTTTCAGAATAGGTGGACCTTCTAAGTTACTATCTTCTGTTAATTCTCCCCTTTCTCCTTCATATAATTCTCTTATATACTCATTCCACCTCTTCATTATAGCATCTTCCTCTAATATTATCTTTCCTGTTTTTGATTTCAAACACCCTGTATTTATTCTTATTTTTCTTCCTGTAAGCTCACTGATTTGTCTGTGCATATTTTTTGTATCTTTAATGGAATTTAATTCAATTTTTTTGCATTGCTCGTTTAACCAACTTTCTTTAGCCTTCCCACATTTATCTTTTATTTCTTTATTTATCTTAGCGTATTCTTGTTTGTCATTTTTACTCTGTTTTCTTTTGTCCATCAGTTTTAAGATATCTTCATTCATCCATTTTTTCTGAGCTATTTTGCCTCTCTCCGGTAATACTTCTTTGCTAGTTTGATGAATGGAGTCCCTTAACATTTCCCATTGTTCATCTATACTCTGTATTTTAGTTATTGCATTGTACCTATTTTTCACAGTCACTCTGTATTGTTCTTGCATTTCTTTATCTATTTTCAGAACCTCTTTATTAAGTCTCATGTTCTTAACCATTTTTTCCCTCTCTTTAATCTTACTTTTATTTGTCCACATAGTGGTACATGATCACTATTACAGTCAGCACCAGGCATTGTCTTTACATTAATTAAAGCATTTCTAAATCTTTTATTAATTAGTATGTAGTCAATTTGGTTGCGTATTTTCTTATCAGGGCTTATCCATGTGTACAGTCGTCTTTTATGGTGTTTAAACCATGTGTTTCCAATTATCATCTCATTGATATTTGCCCATTCTATTAGCTTTTCCCCTCTTTCATTTCTTGTACCTAAACCATAATTCCCCACTACATCCTCCATTTTTCCCTTTCCTACTTTTGCATTAAAATCACCAAGTATTATTTTTATTTCTTGTGATCCAATTTGAGCCATCACCATTTCTATTTCGTCGTAAAAGTGTTGTATTTCTTCATCACTACTGCTTGCTGTTGGTGCATATACTTGTATAATATTTATGTCTATTGGTTTGCCTTTGATTTTTACCATAATAACTCTATCTGAAATACACCAGTATCCATTAATTGACTTGGCTGTTTTTTCGTCTAATATTATTCCTACACCTTTTTCATGTGTATCCCCTCCAGAATAAATTATTGTGTGATTGTCAGCTATAATTTTGCCCGATCCCTTCCATCTCATCTCACTAACGCCTAGTATATTCATTTTCATGCTATCCATCTCTCTTAGAACATTGGTCAACTTTCCTAGCTCATTTAATGTCCTAACATTCCATGTTCCTACTCTAAATTTATTTATTTTAGTTATGATTTTGCCATCAGTAGCTGGATGACGGTCTGGTGTCACCTGTGGCTCATGACTGTCCCTACCGGACGAGGATGCCCTAAGACAGCCATTAACGTCCTTCACTAACTTTGATATATGTTTTGCCATGAAGTCTTGGGAAGATAATGTGGTGGTTTCCCCTTGCCTTCCACATCCACATGGTGGTCTTTTACCTCTGCCTTTGACAGCCATTTCCGACTGTAAGGACAAGTGAGTGCCCTGCCCTGCTCAGGTGCAGAGTTGTCCACTTATTGCGGTGGATACTCGGTCCCCAGAGCTGTGTTAGCCACACCGTAGTGTGTTTCCATCCTCTACCACGGGGAGGTGCAGTTGGGATTTTCCCTTCATAAAGTTATGGTCTCTGACCAAAACTCTCCAGTACTTTTAGAGGACATAAAGAGAGTACTGACATATTTTATTTATTGAATGGCTGTTAATTTACTGGAACCAAACAGCGGCAATTAAAATAGGAAATAAAGAGGGAAATTATGAACACATAAAGCTGGGAGTAAGACAGGGATGTGTTTTGTCACCGGATCCCTTCTCCCTTTACAGCGAAGTAATAATGAGAGAGATCAAAGAAACGCCAGGAATAATATTCGGAGAATTTAATATAAATAATAAAGGCTATGCAGATGATACAGTATTGATGGCGGATAATGCACAAGATCTACAACAACTGTTGGACATTGTAGTAACAGAAAGTGAAAAGAAAGGACTCTCCTTGAATATCAAGAAAACAGTAACATTGGTGATATCAAAGAAACAGGTAACACTCAAATGTGAAATAGAGATGGAAGGGAGAATTCTTCACCAAGTGGATAGTTTTAAATATCTAGGGACATTTATAACATCAGATGGAAGTACAACAGAGATTAAGAGCAGAATAGGGCAAGCAAAGGCTTCATTTCAAAAAATGAAGAATATCTTATGCAATAAGTCACTATCATTGAATGTAAGAGAGTGCTAAGGTGCTGTATAGAACCTGTTTTGCTGTAAGGCTGTGAATCTTGGAATGTAAATGAACAAATTTGGAAGAGATTGGAAGCAACAGAGATGTGGTTCCTGAGACGAATGTTGCGAATTCCTTGGACTGCCAAAATGACTACAACGTGTACCTGAAAGAGGCTAATGAAACCAGTACACTATACACAACAATAAGAAAGAGACAAACAACATGTTTGGTCATTTGAGAACATCGTGACAACTGGAAAGATCGAGGGGAAGAGAGGCAGAGGCAGACCAAGAGAAATGATGCTGGATGGATTGCAACGGTGGCATGGAGGAATATCAAAGGTAGAGTTGAGTCAGAAAACCAAACACCGAGATCTGTGGGGAGTCATGAACGCCTGCGAAAGTCGGCATGGCACTTGATGATGTTGTTAATCATTGGGCGTGAATGAACAAATAAGGAAGAGCTTGGAAGCAACACAGATGTGGTTCCTGGGTCAAATGTTGCAAATACCTTACTTCCAGAGTAACTCACAGTGTTTAACGGACAAGGCTCATGAAAGCAAAGCACTGTATACAAATATAAGCAGTTGTGTGTGTGTGTGTGTGTGTGTGTGTGTGTGTGTGTGTGTGTGTGGGGGTGTGTGGGTGTGTGTGTGGGGGTGTGTGGGTGTGTGTGTGTGGGTGTGTGGGTGTGTGTGTGGGTGGGTGGGTGTGTGTGTGTGGGTGTGTGTGGGTGGGTGTGTGTGTGTGTGTGTGTGTGTGGGTGTGTGTGGGTGGGTGTGTGTGTGTGTGTGGGTGTGTGTGTGTGTGTGTGTAGGTGGATGTGTGTGTGTGTGTGTGTGGGTGTGTGTGTGTGTCTGTGTCTGTGTGTGTGTGTGTGTGTGTCTGTGTGTGTGTGTGTGTGTGTGTGTGTGTGTGTCTGTGTGTTCTATAGCTTTGAACCCAAGCATAGTCCACACACGCGCTACTTTGTCTAGCGCACTCGACTGATTGTTGCGTGCGGATTAGTTTTCCCTTTTACTAGTGTCCCTCGGCATCAGGCGAACCGACTCCGACTTCTGAGGTACTTGCAATATATGTCCCCAAGTCAAGGACGTGAAGTCAGTATTTTAGTCCAGCTGTCCGGTGTAGGGGTTAAACCCGCTACCTTAATATCAGCACACCGGATGTGTAAGAACTAGCGCCCTTATCCATGCGCCTATGCTGAAATTCATAATAGGAAGTTGATAAATAGCCTTCTTTGTTCATATAATGGGAAGAGAGGCATTGGACTACATCATGACGACCGGCAAGATCGGTGGGTGAAGAAGCAAACAGAGAGAAATGATGCTGGGTGGGTTGTAGAGGAATATCATCAGCAGAGTTGACACATGACACCCAAGACCGAGATCTGTGAAAAGACAGATCCAGGTGCCATTTATAAATTCGGTTGACCTTGTGTCATGGCCTAGCTACATCTAAATATAACTTATCGATGGTGCGAAATACCACTACTAGCTGTGCGCACCACGAGGGTTTCTGAGCTTGAGGATGGACATTATCCCTGGAGATGGTGGTTCTGAGCTTGAAGAAGGGAAATCCCCAGTGGAGATGGTGGTCTGGTGTCGGGTCGTGAGAATAGTTTGAACACTAATCTAATACACATAGACTGAAGACCTTCTCGGGCTAGACGTCTCGAATGCCAACGCATTGGATTGAAATGTTTAACTAAGTCTTCCAAAGGATTCATCAATTAAACACGTTAGAAACGACCACACGACTGGAAATAATAATTTTCTAGTTATTCGTGGCCCAATAAGAATGTAAGATATGTTTATTAAATTAAACCCTGAAAAAGAAGCCATAATCAAGAACAGCACAAAACACACCGATGTTAATAACTATTAACACATGCACGTGAGTTGGGCTGCGAATAGATCAAGTTGTGTTAGCAGAAGTCAGATGAAATAAGTTCCAGTAATTGTATGAAGATGATGAAAGAAAATGTGGGTGATGTTAACTCTCCACATGTTGATACATGGATACATGAGTCAAGTAGGTCAAGGACCCATTTACACCTTATTTTTAAGGTGACTTGGACATACAGTGCTAGATCCATATTGTTTAGACAAATCGGCTATCGGTTGGGGGATAAGGTCAGAATGGTGGCCTTTACTTCCCAGGACATTTCTTTCCCCATTTTAGGCTAGGTTATTCAGGCAGCCCGTGTCAATTTTAAAAACCCGAATCCGCTCCGATGTGGATCGAACTTATCACTACCAGTCCGGCAAGCGAGCGTCTAGTCATTACATAAGCGCTGCTTTAAAAAAATATACATGGTTCCGGTTGATTTTACATATGTTGATACAAATATACATGGTTCCGGTTGATTCTACACATGTTGATGCAAGTATGTATGGTTCCGGTTGATTCTACATATGTTGATATAAATATACATGGTTCCGGTTGATTTTTACACATGTTGATACAAGTATGTATGGTTCCGGTTGATTCGCACTACACACTGGCACCTTGCCGTCTTGACAGACGATAGTTTCTGCTATAAAAAGGCATAATAACTTTTACCTATGGCGGTAGTGAATGTGACTGATAAGGCGAATTCGCGCTGTAAATGTCCGTTCACAGAAGGTGCATGTGAACACGTGGTCATTTCCACCATCATGCACCATATTACGTCTCACACGCTCAGTGTGTGACTTATCTGCATTAATTTTCTCGTTTGTCTTTATTCCATTTCTGATGTTTGCCCTCCATGCAACACGTTCAGCGGCGACTTACTCCCAATGTGCATTATCAATGCCTGTATCAATCATGTCCCGCTTACACACATCTTTGTATCGTAGTAGAGGCCGACCCTGAGATCTCTTACCATCTGTAATTCACCAAAAAGATGTCCTTTGGTATTCTACCATCATCCATCCTCCTAAGATGTCCTATCCATCTAAGTCTACGAAGACTGAGCATGGAATAAACCGTCACACAACCTGATCTTTCCAATACTTCAGTATTTGTGATTTTGTCTTGCCACTTAATACCAAGAATTCTTCGCAGACACCGCATATGAAAGCTGTTTAAACGTTTCTCTTGGTGTGAGTAAGTTGTCCAGGTTTCACTGCCATAAAGAAGAGTACTAAGGACACAGGCTTGATAGACAAGGACTATTGTTTTGGCAGTAAGCTTCCTGTTCTCCCAGACTCTTTTTCTTAACCTGTTCATTGTTGTTGCTGCCTTACCAATCCGGATGTTGATTTCCTGATCTAGGGATAATTTGCTATTTACCACTGATCCTAGATATGTAAAATGGTCTACCATCTCTAGTTCGGCGTCGTCAATAAAGATTGATGGTACCCCATGTGCACCTTGTGACATAATCTGTGTCTTCTTTTTGCTAATTGTTAAACCAAATTCAGAACAAGCATTGGAGAATGCAGATAGTAGACATTGCAATTCTTCCTCAGAGTGGGTCGTAACTGCAGCATCATCTGCAAAAAGCAACTCTCTGATCAGTACCCTCCTAATTTTGGTCTTAGCCTTCAATCTCTGAGCATTGTAGAAGCCGCCATCTGAGCGTGAGTGAATGTATATACCACCATCCTGATCACGAAAGGCATATTTCAGTAGAAGTGAAAAGTATATTCCAAAGAGGGTGGGAGCTAGTACACAACCTTGCTTAACTCATCTCTTGATTTCAAACTCTTCAGAAGTTGTACCATCAAACTTGATTACACCTTTCATGCCTGTGTGGAACGATTCCACAATGGACAGAAGAGTTGATGGGCAGCCAATCTTCTTTAGTGCCTTGAACAGACCCTCACAACTGTCGAAATCAAATGCCTTTGTGAGGTCGATGAAGGCAATAAACAGTGGTTGATTCTGTTCACGGCATTTTTCTTGCATTTGTCGCAATGAGAATATCATATCAATGGTAGACCGGTTCTGTCGAAAGCCACACTGTGATTCAGGGTAGACTTGATCTCCCAGGACTTGAAGTCTGCACAGAACAATTCTGGCAAATACTTTTCCAACAATACACAGAAGTGAGATACCCCTATAGTTGTTGCAGTCGCTCCGATCGCCCTTGTTCTCGTACAGTGTTATGTTGCTTGAATCGTTGAAATCCTGTGGGACTTGTCCTTCTCGCCAGCATAGCTCTGTTAGCTGGTGGATCTGTAGAGTGAGTGTGTCTTGCCCACTCCTGATAACCTCTATTGGAATCCCATCCTTACCTGGAGCCTTGCCAGATGCAAGTTCATTTATAGCACACTTAACTTCTGTTATGGTGGGAAGTGTGTCCAGGTGGTCAAGAGTTGATAGAGCCTCTATGGCGTTGAGGGCATCATCCGCTAGTTTGGTCTCACTTGAGTAAAGCTCCAAATAGTGCTCTACCCATCTGTCCATCTGCTGTTTCTTATCAGTTATGATTTCTCCAGCCAAGGTTTTCAATGGTGCACTTCTTTTGATCATTGGACCACAGGCTTTCTTTATTCCTTCATACATGCTTCTTTTGTTTCTCTTATCACTTGCTATTTGAATGGATTCACATAACTTGATCCAATAATCATTCGCACATTGCCTGGCAGCCTTTTGCACATCCTTCCTAGCTTGCCTTAGCTCACTCAGAGTGTTACGCGTTGGTCTTTCCTTGTTTCTTAAGAAAGCTATCTTCTTCTTATCAATCAAGGGCTGCAGAGACTCGCTGTTTACCGCAAACCAGTCCCGCCTCTTATGATCCACAGTGCTGTAAACCCCTACGGCAGTTTTATAAAGAGTTTCCTTAAGTTTACCCCACTTTCCATTTACTGTAAAATTTTCTGGTGTATCAGTGAAAGCGTCTTCAAGTTGCTGTTGAAACTGAAAGCACTCTTCAGGATAGCGAGTGTTAATAATATTAATCCTGGGGCTAGATTTGTCTTTAGCTGTGTAGATTCTCTTTGGTCTCAGTCTAACCCTTGCAACAACCAAAAGAATGATCCGTATCACAGTCTGTACTGTGGTAACTTCGAGTCAATGATATATGGTTCAGATGTTGTCTCCGTGTGATGATGAAGTCCAGCTGGTGCCAATGGCCGGATCTTGGATGTTTCCATGTGACCTTATGCATCTCTTTTGTTTTAAAAAAGGAATTTGTAATATATAGGTCATTTCTGGTGCAATGCTCCAGCAGCCTTTGCCCATTTTCATTCATGCGACCGATGTTGTATTTTCCAAGGCACACTGGCCATGAACTCGAGTCCTTGCCCATACGAGCATTGAAATCACCGAGCATATACATTTAGTCAAATTTTGGAACTGCCTTGATCACGGAGAACGAATCCTTCATATCGACAGAGGAATCGAGTGTCGGTGCATATGCAGTAATAATGGTGGCAAAACCACAACAGGTTACCAAGCGCAGGGATAATAGTCTTTCATTTCCTCCTGCTGGAATTTCAATCATTCCCAGTAGCGAATTCTTCACTGCAAAGCCCACACCTTGTTGCCTTTTTTCTGCCTGCCCTCTACTCTTCCAAACAAAGGTGTAATTGTTTTCCCTGAGTGACCCTTCCTCAGCGAGGCTAGTCTCCTGCAGGCCAGCAATATCAATGTTAAGACGATTGAGTTCTGCATCAATTACAGCCGTTTTTCTCACATCGTCAATATTGGTCTAGTCAGTGGAAAATCCTGGACACATGGTTCTCACGTTCCAGGTTGCAAGCTGTAGCTTGAGGTTTCTATTTTTATTTTTATTAGTACCTGGTGCATTGGTTTTACAGCCTGCGATTCAGATTTTGTCCTAGCCCCAAGCACCCATTGAAGCAGGCAGGCTGTGGCGGATCAGCACCCAATTGGCCGGGGGCTGCCCAGCTTGAGGCTGGCGGTAGCTGATCAGTGACACCTGTAGGTGTCTCCCACCGTCAGAGGCAACGCGTGGCGCCCCATGTCTACTCCAATTGACAGGAACTTATAACCCGTAACAGTTGCCTCTCGCTTTGATTCCGAGACCAGTTAAGACCAGGGATGGAGTTATTGCCTCTCCATAGCACAAAGCCTGGGCTAAAATATAGAGATCATGTGTTGCCCATGCAGCATGATCCCTCTCTCGGCCTGACTAGTTCACTCCAGAGGAAAGGTAATACTTCTACATCTGGAATAAGACAAGCTGCAGAAGCTGCCGGATCAGCAAAAGGAATGCTCTAACTGTCCGCCTGTCGGAGCTTCGATCCTAGACCATCCGCCAACCAAGGCTTAGGGCCTGGTCTGCCCTACCATAGCATTTTGTCTTTAGGTTGCATTTCCTCGCACCAGGGTAAGGCTTGTACCCTCCCAATTGCGCTCTTCCGCCCGAAGCCTTTGGCACAATGTTGGGTGTCGGGGTTGGTAAGAGCCGCCCAACGGTTGGTTCTACACATGTTGATACAAGTATGTATGGTTCCGGTTGGTTCTACACATGTTGATACAAGTATGTATGGTTCCGGTTGATTCTACACATGTTGATACAAACATACATGGTTCCGGTTGGTTCTACACATGTTGATACAAGTATGTATGGTTCCGGTTGATTCTACACATGTTGATACAAACATACATGGTTCCGGTTGGTTCTACACATGTTGATACAAGTATGTATGGTTCCGGTTGATTCTACACATGTTGATACAAACATACATGGTTCCGGTTGGTTCTACACATGTTGATACAAGTATGTATGGTTCCGGTTGATTCTACACATGTTGATACAAACATACATGGTTCCGGTTGGTTCTACACATGTTGATACAAGTATGTATGGTTCCGGTTGATTCTACACATGTTGATACAAATATACATGACGGAACAGACCCAGAAGCAGAACAGTTTACTGAAGTAATATGCTTTCTTTCTTTATTTCAACCCCCCCCCCCCCCCAATCTTTTGTTCACTTTCAACTTGAGAGTAGTCCATATAGAATTTTAGTATGTGGGCCAGCTTTCTCTATGACCAGTGTCCCTCGCCATCAGGTGCTCACGACATTATCAGAGTAGGCCCCTCGCAACTCCACTAGGACACCTGCTATTCTGTAACGACTAGGAATATTATCGAAAACTAAATAAATGAAGACAACAAGAGAAGATGCTTGACAGCGTTTCGTCCTTGCAGAGAATAATAGCACATTAATTGACACTTTCAGTTCCAGCTCGCGAGGTATAAAGAAACACGATCGCAGAATAGAAAAACGCGTGGTGGTAATGAGGAGGATGAAATTATATTGAAGAGACATGAATGTATAAACGTTTCCTTGTAGTAAACCAAAGTCATTGTTAAATCCTCAATTTTCACTTTCCTTTTATTGAATCTGTTACCATATGATCATCATACACCATGCTGGCGTAGGCAATCACGTCCCTCCTTAGATCTCAGCCCCAGGTGCCCTGGATCAACTCCTGTGATGGTATTCCTCCATGCCACCGTCTCAGTTCACCCAGCATGATCTCCCTTCGTCTGCTTCTGCATCCTCTCCTTTTGATATTTCCAGTCGTTACGGTATTTTCCAATGTTTTACTACACATCATATGACAAAAGATCACCGTTTGTGTCTTTCTGATAGTTTATACAATGTTAAACTTTCATTAGCCTTGTCCAGACACCCATTGTTAATTACTCAGGCAGTTTAAGTTATACGCAACATTTGTTTCAGGAACCACATCTCTGCTGCCTGCAAGATCTTCCTAATTTGTTCATTCAAGTCCCATGATTCACTGCTACGAGGTCTGTATAACATTACAGCGCTCTTCATTCTGACATGCAATGATAGTGACTTATTGCATACGATATGCTTTATTATCATAAATGCAGATTTCCCTTGACAATTTCTTCTCTTACATCTCTGCCACGCATCTTTTATGTGATGGTATGATTATCTATAAGAATTCAAAGTTATCAATTCACAACATATTTAAGTTAGTTGCATATCCTTTACATGACATCGCAGCCAACCCCAGCACTTTTTTGGCTGTTTGTGAAACCTTGGCAAGTTGGTGTTCAGTAGTTTGCCATTGTTTCTATACGATCGGCGCTTTTACCATTGTATACAAATACCATCACAAGGTGGCCTGCTTCTAAATCGCCTACAGCTGTATTTCAGATGTGGTACGCGTGATTACGAATTGCATTCGAAACCCTTCGCCACAGAGCCGGCTGTTTCGTGCTATCTTCCGCAATTTCAATGCTCAGTGCATGGACATATTTACATTATAATACTTGTTCATTTGACTGAACATCATGTTTGGTCCAAAACTAATTTTTTTTTTTTTTTCGTTTTTTGTTTTGTTTTTGACACTGAATCAGTATTTTATATCTTATAGGATTTAATTTCAGTTAGAAATAAACATTATTTTGGGATATATTTGTATAAGTAAAAATGACCAAGCACAACAAAATGCCTTCTCTTCGTATTTGTTATACTGACAATTTTAATTGCAACACACAATGCATTTATTACGGACTCAAATGCTTAGTAAGGTGGAAAAAGAAATATTTCGCGTGGAATGGGCCACCTCGCTTCAGAGGTCCCAGATTGTCAGAAATGTATGGAATTTTTGCCCTGACCATGCCTGAGTTTTGGGGAATAAACAGGCTGATAGGCTGGCAGGGAATGCATCTCTTGGTGGTAAATTACCTATGAACATGGGAGAGGTGGTTGTGTGCCTGTGGGACCAGGTGGAGAAGGTGGGGAAACAATGAGAATCCGTATGTGGAAAGAATGAGATTGCGGTAGATCGGCAGGCGTTCTGGAAGAATCTCAAAAGTGAGAGGGAAGACCAGGAGAACTTTCAATCAGATAGCGGTGGGAACGATTAGTAGTGTGACTCTTCGCTGGCTGTTGAACGAGGGGGCGGAGCGCGTATGGGAATTTCCTGAGTGCAGTGATGTCGGATTTTAGCTCAACTCAACTCAACTCAACAACTCAACTGAACTGCGCAGACTGAAACTCTGTTTACAATAGTTGTATTGATAATTTGACCATCGCAGAGAGTAGCCCTGTTTACACACTGCAACGTTGGTCATTTGAACTGTGGAGGGGCAAGAGCACAAACAAACAGTCTTTAAATACATAAGTACATAGAAGTAATTGGTTAGTGAGTGCCCACTCGTGAGCAGCCGAGCGCGTGCACTGAACAAGGACATTGAACGCCAGACCGCCTGGAGTTAACTACAGGGTTATCTGGCCTCTCATCAGGTCGCCGTACTGATCATAGACTCGATCCCTATCCCGGTATGTCTTCACTCGTGTAATTTACTTTTGAGGCACTCTTTCATCTCGATGGTGTGTGGTTGCAGCCAATGAGTACCTACACAGTCGCCACTCTGACCGCTCTCTTCACTTGATAGAACTGAGTCACATTTGGTATACTTTGACACATATCTTCTGACAAATCAGTTCTTTCTTTCTTTCTTTCTTTCTTTCTTTCTTTCTTTCTTTCTTTCTTTCTTTCTTTCTTTCTTTCTTTCTTTCTTTCTTTCTTTCCGTCCGTCCGTCCGTCCGTCTGTCTGTCTGTCTGTCTGTCTGTCTGGCTGTCTGTCTGTCTGTCTGTCTGTCTGTCTGTCTGTCTGTCTGTCTGTCTGTCGTTTTGATTTCCTTCTTCGATTTTCTTTCTCTGCTGCTTTATCTTTTTTTATCTATATTTCTATATTTTTTTTCTTTTCTAATCTTCTTTTGTCTTTTCTGTCTTTCCATGTCTTTTCTTCCTTTCGTTTTTCCTACTGCTTAGTTTATTTCTATAAAAATGTGGTTTCCGCTCAGAAATTGCGAAGAACACCATGAAGTCACAGGGATAAAAAACATTTATATCCATAATTGCATAATAGACAACATTAAAGAATGTTTTAAAAGTGGCATTAATTAGTTCCATTTGCCGTTTTATGCGACGAAAGGGTGGCGAGCGTGATTCGCAATTCCGCATACCGCATTTGAAATCATATACGTGTGATTTGGAAGCAGATAACCTTGTGTTGATTGTTAACAATGGACTGAACGTCGGTCGTTCAGAAAGCAAGGGCATAGTACTGAACGTAAACTTATATAGTAAAACGTAAAAAGCCAAAATAGGCTAGGGTTATTTGCGATGTCACGTAAAGACAATTAACTAACTTTGTTTAGTGGTATTTATCTGAGGAAAAGATTTGATAATGCCATCGCTGTCCCTTGGCGGATGCGTGCGTTGATTACTTTTAAGTCGCCCAGCCACGAGAAGTTAGCTCCGGGCGATGTGACTGACTGTCTTACTAGATGACAAGAGACATTGATTGAAGTGACGTCCCCTTCTTCGCCCTTATCTGAGAAGGTAATGTGTCAGATTTCATTACCCAGAGGTCAAACTATACGGAAAACAAACAAATTATACGGAAAACAATCTATACAGAAAACAAACAAACTATATAGAAAACAAACACACACAAAAACAATATAGAAGACAAACTATACAGAAAACACACTAAACAGAAAACAAACTAACAAACTATACAGAAAACAAACAAACTATAAAGAAAACAAACAAATTATACGGAAAACAAACAAACTATACAGAAAACAAACAAACTATACAGAAAACAAACAACAACGAAAAACAATACAGAAAACAAACTAACAAACTATACAGAAAACAAACAAACTATACAGAAAACAAACAAACTATACAGAAAACAAAGAAACTATACAGAAAACAAACAAACTATACAGAAAACAAACAAACTATGCAGAAAAACCACAAACTATACAGAAAACAAACAAACAAACTACACAGATAAGAATACTATACAGAAAACAAACCAACTATAAAGAAAACAAACATACTAAACAGAAAACAAACAAACACACTATACAGAAAACAAACACATAAACTATACAGAAAACAAACAAACAAACTATACGGAAAAGAAACAAACACACTATACAGAAAACAAACAAACTATATCGAAAACAAACAAACTATGCAGAAACCACAAACTATACAGAAAACAACAAATAAACTACACAGATAAGAAAACTATACAGAAAAACATACAAACTATATAGAAAGCAAGCATACTAAACAGAAAACAAACAAACAAACTATACGGAAAACAAACAAACACACTATACAGAAAACAAACAAACTATACAGAAAACAAAAAAACAAACTATATAGAAAACACACAAACTATACAGAAAACAAACAAACTATACGGAAAACAAACAAACCGTACGGAAAACAAACAAACTATACAGAAACAGACAAACTGTTCTGAAAATACACACAAGTGATACGGTAAACAAACAAAATATACGGGAAGATTGTGAGTGTATGGTTAAAAAGATGTACATTTCATTTGGGGTGATGGGGGTGTGTGGAGGGGCCAAGTCCTTAGTAGGACGTTGTCATCAACCCCAGATTGATTTTCTAGGCAATAGTACGTCCAGTAGTTTCCAGTGCTTTCTGAACAAGACGTCATCGTCTAAGTCCAGCCTCATGCCGGTGTGAGGGTTTAACCGCCTACCTCGCTATCGGCGTTACTTTATATTATTTTATTTAGAAAGTGGTGCCCAGTGGCAGAATATATTCTTTTGTTGAAATCTGACACAGGTTTTATGTTAAATTCAATCACCCCGACATATGTTCCTTAGAGCCACAAAGAATACTTTCAACCACGCCCGTAAATAATTGCATAGCTAAAGAGTTAACTCCGTGACATTTGACCCTGCCCTGACTGACACATAACAACTTTGGAAACGCCTGGAGATTCTATGTCCCGAAGAACTGAACTCCCAGCTGCTAAAACTGATTAACGAGTTTGTCTTCCCGCCTTAATTGACTCTCTACTTCTGAAGACTACTTCTGACAACCAGACGCCAAATTTCTGTTCAAAGCAGCGGCTGTTATCAAGAACTGGCAAAGATGCAAGGAATGTGTTGGTGTATATTTTCCAGACATTCGTGAAATATGATGAATAAAAGGAAACATCTGTAGGACATTAAATAAAGGTCGCTGATGTAAATCTACATAACTAGCTAATTTCATTGTGAATACGTTAATCGATCCTGGTTATCGTCTTAATTATTTCCTAGATTATCGTCTTCGTCGTTCACTAGGTTATCGTCTTCGTTGTTTCTTTCCTCACGTGATCGTCTTCATCGTTTCGTTCTCGACATAGTTGTCTTCGTCGTTCTCCATGTCGTCTCCATGTTCCCCACGGTATCGTCTTCATCGTTCCCCACGTTATCGTCTCCATGTTCCCCACGGTATCGTCTTCATCGTTCCCCACGTTATCGTCTTCATCGTTCCCCACGTTATCATCTTCATCGTTCCCCACGGTATCGTCTTCATCGTTCCCCACGTTATCGTCTCCATATTCCCCACGGTATCGTCTTCATCGTTCCCCACGTTATCATCTTCATCGTTCCCACGGTATCGTCTTCATCGTTCCCCACGTTATCGTCTCCATGTTCCCCACGTTATCGTCTCCATGTTCCCTACGTTATCGTCTCCATGTTCCCCACGTTATCGTCTCCATGTTCCCACGTTATCGTCTTCATCGTTCCTCACGTTATCGTCTTCATCGTTCCCCACATTATCGTCTTAGTCGTTCCCCAACGTTATCGTCTTCATCGTTCCCCACGTTATCGTCTCCATATTCCCCACGGTATCGTCTTCATCGTTCCTCACGTTATCGTCTCCATGTTCCCCACGTTATCGTCTCCATGTTCCCCACGTTATCGTCTCCATGTTCCCTACGTTATCGTCTCCATGTTCATCACGTTATCGTCTCCATGTTCCCCACGTTATCGTCTTCATCGTTCCTCACGTTATCGTCTTCATCGTTACCCACATTATCGTCTTAATCGTTCCCCAACGTTATCGTCTTCATCGTTCCCCACGTTATCGTCTCCATGTTCCACATGTTATCGTCTTCATCGTTCCCCACGTTATCGTCTTCATTGTTCCTCACGTTATCGTCTCCATGTTCCCCACGGTATCGTCTTCATCGTTCCCCACGTTATCGTCTTAATCGTACCCCACGTTATCGTCTCCATGTTCCCCACGGTATCGTCTTAATCGTTCCCCACGTTATCGTCTTCATCGTTCCCCATGTTATCGTCTTCATCGTTCCCCACGTTATCGTCTTCATCGTTCCCCACGTTATCGTCTCCATGTTCCCCATGTTATCGTCTCCATGTTTCCCATGTTATCGTCTTCATCGTTCCCCACGTTATCGTCTTCGTCGTTCCCTATGTTATCGTCTCCATGTTCCCCATGATATCGTCTTCATCGTTCCTCACGTTCACGTTATCGTCTCCATGTTCTCCATGTTATCGTCTCCATGTTCCCCATGTTATCGTCTCCACGTTCCCCAAGTTATCGTCTTCGTCGTTCCCTCTAGTTATCGTCTTCATCGTTCCCCAAATTATCGTCTTCGTCGTTCCCCACGTTATCATCTTCATCGTTCCCCACATTATCGTCTTAATCGTTCCCCTCACGTTATCGTCTCCATGTGCCCCACGTTATCGTCTCCATGTTCCCCATGTTATCGTCTTCATCGTTCTCCACGTTATCGTCTTCATCGTTCCCCACGTTATCGTCTCCATGTTCCCCACGGTATCGTCTTCATCGTTCCCCACGTTATCGTCTTAATCGTTCCCCACGTTATCGTCTCCATGTTCCCCACGGTATCGTCTTCATCGTTCCCCACGTTATCGTCTTCATCGTTCCCCACGTTATCGTCTCCATGTTCCCCATGTTATCGTCTTCATCGTTCCCCACGTTATAGTCTTCATCGTTCCCCACGTTATCGTCTCCATGTTCCCCTTGTTATCGTCTCCATGTTCCCCATGTTATCGTCTTCATCGTTCCCCACGTTATCGTCTTCGTCGTTCCCCATGTTATCGTCTCCATGTTCCCCATGATATCGTCTTCATCGTTCCTCACGTTCACGTTATCGTCTCCATGTTCTAAATGTTATCGTCTCCATGTTCCCCATGTTATCGTCTCCACGTTCCCCATGTTATCGTCTTCATCGTTCCCCACGTTATAGTCTTCATCGTTCCCCACGTTATCGTCTTCATCGTTCCCCAAGTTATCGTCTTCGTCGTTCCCCGCGTTATCATCTTCATCGTTCCCCACATTATCGTCTTCATCGTTCCCCACGTTATCGTCTCCATGTTCCCCAAGTTATCGTCTCCATGTTCCCCAAGTTATCGTCTTCATCTTTCCCCACGTTATCGTCTTCATCGTTCCCCACGTTATCGTCTTCATCGATCCCCACGTTATCGTCTTCATTGTTCCCCACGTTATCGTCTTCATTGTTCCCCACGTTAACGTCTTCGTCGTTTTCCAGGTTATCCTCATCTCCGTCGGTCATCTTTCAAGGGGAGTGAGTCACACTTAGGTATGCACCTCAAAGGTCAGTGTGTTCCGATTTGAGAGTGCCCTTTTTAAAAGGTTTTCTTCATCTCTAGGCAGATTACATTCAAGGTAGCGGGCTCCATCCGCGATTGGGTATGTATTCTTAATAATTTTGTCATAGCGGCGGCCTCTTTGAGATTTTTTAGATCTTTGGGAATTGAAACGGACACAACTTGCATGCAGGTCCTCCTGTTTTTCGCACTTATCTGAGAAGGATAGGGATCGGATCTCACTACCCAAACGATCAGAGGGACGTTTGACATTACACACCAATGAATCTTGCAGAAACGACAAACATGATGATGTGATTCTAAAAGTGTGACGTCTCAGATTGATATGGACGCCATCTCAGCCATACTGCGCCAAGGTTAGACTTCTACGACTAAAGATACTGGTTCGGAACCACACGCATGGGGTGGTAGTTCCCATCAAGGGAAACAGCGTAGCCCCAAGGCAAAGACTACTATTGACTTGTATGTCTTATGGTGACAAGTTGACTTCCTCTCCGTGTTTTTTCCTATTCAGAAAATTAACCGGTACCTATTCCATGAGGCTGAGAGATCTCAATGAAAAACATCCTGCGGCTGCTAGGAAGTGAACCAAGACCTCTGTCCATGAAAGCAAGCTCGCCAACTACTATATCACAGATATTCATGTCAATGACATATGGGAAGTGAATTTAAATACTCATCTGTGTTTATGTCCCTCCTGTATTTAGGTTTGGCCGTGGGATTGTTATTCCCATGGGAATCCCATGGGAACGGTCCCATGAGATGGGATGGGATGGGACAGCACACATTTGTATTTCCCATGGGACAGTCGCCATGTCATAGCATCTTGATATACGTCAGAGCTACCCTTAATATTTTTAATTTATTTTAAATTTTTTTTTACCTGTTTAAAGCTTTTTATCCATATTTTTTTTTTCTTTATATATTTGTATCTACTATTTATCTTCTGGTGGAACACCGGATACATAAATAAATACACATAGCCTTTTATTATATAAGATTCTATTTTGGTGCGTCGCCAGCAATTAAAATTATGAAAGTGTGACGACACTGGAAAAAGGTCGCAGAGCACCGATCTACGTAGCACAAATACGTAATACGCACTGCTAAGCAGTGTTGCCAGTTGGGCAGATTTCACGCCAAATTGGGCTACTTTTCAGGACTATTTGCGGGAAATTTAAAGTGTTGGCGGGATGCGGTGTTTTTACTTTTTTTTTTTTGTTTTTTTTTTTGTGTGCTAGTTTTGGTAGCGTGTGTGGATGTTTTTTAATAGTGCAATACATCAATGTAACATTTTAATTTTTTTTTTTTATTGCGAATTTCGACTATCTGTTGGGCCGTGTTGGGTAGTTTTGATGATCACGCTACTTGTTAGAATGCTGGTAACACTGTCTGAGTGACGTTACAGTTGCACCGATCTCGTTGTACTGAGCACAGGTTACCAACATGCTATTACCGATAGCTTGAGCAGAGGCGTGATTTCTGAACAGGATCAGTTCATGGATCAACTTTCATTTATTGAAACATATTACAATAAAAATCAGGCAAAAGCATCACAATATATACAGACCTACAAGCACTTAGAATCAACGACTGGCAAGAGAAGGTCAACCAGAGAGACGAATGGAGACGGATTGTATCTGCAGCAAAGAACCTCAATGGCTCGGAACGCTGAAGAAGACGAAGAAAGGCATCACAGCTGCGATATTCCATACCAACAAAATTTGTAACACGTGAATGGCGATCATATTACCAACTTGTCAATGCCATCCCCCCCACCCCCCAAAAAAAAAATTACTCGCATTACTTTAATGAAGATGATGAAGATTTCTTAAACCACATTCCGAATATTGCTCAGATTAAAGGAATGATGTACATACGTGAGAAATTCAAAACTTTATTTTTTGACAAACTAGAAATTAATGGTGCTCTATCAATCCATCATGTGCCATGCCGATAAGCGCTGGTGGTCATGTCTTGCCATCTCACCCGATCACCAGAGTCGTGGATCAGCTCAGTGTTTCTGTCTCGACCATGCCATGTGGCCAAGCCATCCATGTATTTACTTCTCGGTCGTCCTCTTGGTCTCTTCCCCTCGACCTTGCCAGTCGTCACCAAGTTCTCCAAGTCATTTCTTCTCGTAACATGTCCAAAAAATGTTGACTGTCTACGTTTAATGTCTCTAATCAGTTTACGATCTTCATTTGTTCCTTGGAGGACTTGCTCATTGATTTCTCTGTATGTCCGTGGTATTCTTTGCATTTTCCTCGGAAACCACATTTCCACAGCCATCAGATGTTTTTTTTTCAGTTTGACTGCTTATTGTCCACGCTTTACTTCCATACAAAAGTATAGGTTCTATGTAGTATCTCAACACACTTTTTCTCGTTTCAATTGATATCTTTTTATTAGTCAGTATGTTTTTCATCTTGCAAAAGGCTACCTTCGCAATGGCAATTCTTGTTCTAATCTCTTCAAGGCATCTCTCATCAGATGTAATGACGGTGCCGAGATAACAGCATCGATTCACTTGTTTAAGAATATGTCCATCTACTCGTATATCACATTGTGGTATTTCCTTCTTCCCAGTGACGACCATAATCTGTGTCTTCTTAATATTCAGTTCTAACCCTAGTTGGTCACTGGGTGCAACAACCGCATCTACTAAATTTTGCAGGTCCTGTTCATTGTCTGCAATCAAGACTGTATCATCTGCATATCTAATGTTATTGATGTATCGTCCTCCAATATTGATTCCTTCCATATCTTCTATATTTCTAAATATATTTTCACTGTACAGGGAAAAAAGATCTGGAGGCATTACATATCCCTGTCTCACACCTCTTTTAATAGGCTGATATTGACCTACATCTAGTCGACTATAGTCGACCTACATCTATCGACTATAGCAGTGGCTATTATAACTAATTTAATGAAATTTCTAGCACAATTTTTTGATGACGTCATGTACTTAATTTTTCCAAATTGTTCTACATACAGAGTGTAGTGAGGCTTTACAAACACCCTGTGTGGTTTTGTGTGTGTGTGTGTGTGTCTGTGTGTGTGTGTGTGTGTGTCTGTGTTTAAGCAGGTGTGATTCTGGTAGTGAAAGAGTCAAAGTAAAGTCTTTTAAAGATTTAGCATGCCTGTGGTGTTGTAGCATGATGGAACAGAATTCCCCATTCCCAGTCCGACACATTTCATAAAGATACTTTAAGTCTTAACGGGGACCATCCCAAATAGAAGGGCTATTATTAGATCGTATGTTCTAGAACGAGTTGGGGGAGGGCAGGGTATGCGCTTGGTTTTCATTGGCTAATCAGTAATGAGCCCACGCTATTCCTGGGCCATATTTTAAAATCTCATTAGTTGAGCGGGGATTTCACCGGGAGCGGTCGCTAGTGTGATGTGATGACCCAACAATGCCCTTAAAGATTCAATAATATATTGTTCTCTGGACAACAGGTACCACTTTAAAACATACTTTAATGTTGTAGTTGTGCCTAGTGAACGAAAGAGAAGAATATAAGAGTATTTTATGAATAAAATGTGAAAGTGGAAAACCTAACTTCTGTGCGCCAGTATTCTAGATACTGCTTCTTCAACCTTGACCTGTCTTTCACGCTGTATACTCCAAGTGCATATCAATCCCTTGTTGTGACTGGTTGCGTATGCTTGATGAATGTATAGTACACTCATGTAAATCCGCAAACCCAAACCCCTTGTGCATTCTTCATGCCTAGGATGACTTATTCTTAAATCAACTGTCTGGATTGGTATGAGTGATGTAAACATGTACAAGTTCCTTGGTAAAACGCTGAGAATGATGGAGTGAGTGAGTTGGTGATTTAATAAATAGCCTCTCACATCTAGTGGAAGGAAAGATGCTTCAATATCCATCTGTAAACAGGTTGTATGTGGCACGCCAGAATTGCTAAGTCTATGTGATGCCTGGTAGATACATTACGCTCAGGAGAATTAATACAATTTCTCCCTGAAGTATTACACTATTACCTCTACTGTTGGATGGTTCATATAAACTAGTTCCTAAGAGAACCATAGGTGTGTGAACCTGTGTCTTAGTTGGCTGAATATAATGTATGGCTCATGCAAATTTACAAGGACTAAACATGTTTTTCCTATATGTGCTTGGTGCATATGTGAACAATTGTGTATGCAATTGAGCTTCTGTTACCTACTGTAGTAGACATGAAAATTACTCAGTGGGGAAAGAGCACATGATGATGATGATGTACCTGTGAGACAAGTCTGGTGAAAAAGGGGTGAGGTCTGGCATTGCTGTGTGAATATGGAATAGGACATTCATGCACCAACATCACAGCCATTGGAATGGATGTCTGGTCTGCTAATTTGGTAAATGCCATTAGTTGATACATAATGCATATTGCAGTTGTAAATGCCTATTTTCCATTTCCCTTCACAATGCCTGTCCCATGTTGCTATGTCACAATGATTGCTGTACTGTGTCTGGTCCTCCTTGTGCTCAGGTCTACTGTGGTTCAAACATGGTGGAACTTAGACCACATAAATGCTTGTAATTGTGTTAAGCTACCCCTGTCTCAACATATGGTCTTGTGATTACCACAGTGCATCACAGTGAAATACACTGCATCATCAAAACTAGGAGAGGTGTGTTGGGACCACACCCATCCTTTTCCTCCCCATCCCCAATCTGTGTCTGTTGATGTATAATAACATTATCTTTTAACATATGTAAAGAGATGTTGTGCCATTTTATATATCGACAGAGAACAGTATGGTGGAGAGGCCATCCATATATCATCTGGGACAACTAAACAGAAGTCCTAGATCCAGAAGTGACTCCCTATCAAAAGGCAGGAAAATCTAAAAAGAATTTTCTCTCAGCTCTTTAACAGCTGAATGCACAAATGGGAGAATAACACAATCTGAAGCACTACCAATGTGGTGAACTGGACAGTGATCTTTGAGTCAATCAAATGTCATCTGAGAACTAAACAACAAGTCTATGGTGGTTAACCGCATTCAGAACGTCTGGTGAAATGACTGGGACAATGGATTCTTTGGCTAGGACTTATCTTAGTTAATCTCCAGCCTGGTGCTCACACAGTGTTTTCAGAATGAAGACTTGTATGTAAAGTACGTGAGATAGACTGAGGAGAAGGAAGAAGACTGGGACATATTTGTATCTTAGATCTTCCTCTACAGGAAAAGGAGAGCAAAGTCCTAAGTCTCAACTTCATAAACAGTCAACTCACCAGTGAAAGACAGGGCTGTAGCTTTTCTTCAAAACTGTGACAGTAGGGGATAATTAGTCAGACTTGGAAAATCATCATGGGGGAAAACTGCAACCTGAGCTGTCCAACACCATCATAGGTGCTAAAAGGATTAAACAGACCAGTGGAGCAGAAGGTCCCTATGCTTGCCCCAGGTTACGGCTTACCTGGGTTTTCCCTCATTAACAGTGGAAGAAGAGATAAAAGCAATGGTGTAGTGGTAATTAGAGAGGAGAGGTGGAGGAAAGTTTATTATTGGGTGGTGGAGTAATGGGGAGGTGTTGTATCTTGTTTATCAACCTGCATGTGTGACATATTTTATGCATTTTCTATGCAATAATTGAAGTGTTGACATGACAGGAGATGAGACAATGGTCATCACTCGACTCACCATCAACTCAATAAATTGTGTATTCCATGAACCAGTGTTTAAGTACATGTCCCCAGTGAATTTCTTGTACAGTTGCTGTCAAGTATTGTATCTGTGACTGTCTTAAGTGCTGTGGTTGGTTATACATATTGTGAAAAGTCTTGTATAGATGTTGTCAAGTATCTCTTATGATGTAAGTCTTGTACAATGGCTGATGTACACAATTCTTTGTGAATGTATGTCCCACTTTTGTCAAGAAACTGTCATGTAGATGTCTTGTCCAACAGATGTAATGTACAGTTATTGTTGAGTTTGCCTACAAATGATTGAGTCCTACAATCCCAAAGAAATGGGACAAACTGATATAGGTCACAAAATGACAAAATATATAGAAGATCTATGTGACGGACGAACAGCACACTGTCAACAGTATAATGAGTGAGAGGGATCCTCAGTTGTACAGGCGCTAATAGTTCAGATCTTCTCTGGCCTTGGGTAAACTATTTTACTTCTTATATAAATTTCTGTGTAGATACATAGTGGTCTCACAGTGGGGGTTTGAGCAAAAGAAAAATGTTCTCCAAAAAGGCTATTGCGGGAATGATTATCTCATTTGAGTGACCTCTAGACAAAACGTGCTAAATCATATCCTTTATCTTGTTATTTATTATTCAAGATATATCTCCAGAGAACACTACTAACTAGGTCCTCTGGCAACTCAATCAAACATGTCACAGGTGTATTGGTTATATGGTGCTGGGGACATATTTTATGGACAAATCTACTCTCGGTGATTGAAGTGGTCATTATCTCGCCGATCACCTTTATTTCCCAGAATATTTCCTGATACCCATTTTTGACTGGATAGGATTAGAGGTTTAAAGATATATAAATCCAGGCCTCAGTGGTGATTTGACCACATGACAACCTGACCGGCAGGCAAGCGCAAATATTAGCGAGACCTTATTGTATTTGCCGGAGTGTAAAACTGTTCTTTAGATAGGTCCTATAATATACCAATAATTCTCAGGGTTATTTGTTTTTCGTTCCCTTGCTTTTAACTCAAACATATTTTATCTGCGCACTATGTGGTGTATTTTTATTGTCTATGCAGTGTTTGAAAATATTGCCGGTCCAAGTTTGGTATTCACCTTCTGTAAAGTGCATGCAACATAATAGGTAAATAAAAACCTTGGACCGGCAATATTTTCAACCACTGCACAGCCATTGCAAATACACCCAGTACTACTTCTAATGCAGTGGTTCCCAAGCTTTTCAAGCAGAGGGCCATATTTACTATTTTCGGTAGTTAAGCGGGCCAAAACGTTATAAAATTATAATGTTGTTTGTCCATCAAGAATGATGATAACCATTCATTTCATCCAGTGGGGTTGAAAGTATGGAGCCGTGAGTTCTAAGATGGTTTATAAGGCCTATTTTGGCTATAAATGTTCTTTGACAATGTGGACAAAGAATGCTTGACGTTTCTGGAGGTGGATTTTCTGCAATGTTGACGTTGGATGAAGAATGACTTGAGCGATGAATTGGATTAAAGTGAGGAAGAGTTGCGCAATTCGTCGACTATAAAATTATAAAAGTCGTGCAATATCATTCTTACCTATTTTAACTTTCGCCACAAAATTCTAACACTTTAAAGGCAGTCAGTGTCAATACAACACTGCGATAATTTTTTATATTTTATTTTTTTTTAAATTAAAAGTTCATTTAACAATAAATTTATAATCAGTTTCGAAAATCGCTATTAATGTAATTAATTTACAATTATAACTGTTCTTCATAACCAGTTACTTATGTTCAGATGTCAGTTTATCAATGTCTGGGCATAAATCTGTCGTGCCCAAAGTCATAAGCGCAGCTAGGTTACTGTCGGTGAGTCTGGAACGTTGCTTGTTTTTTTTTTTTTTTGTAACGATCATTGTGGAAAATGACTGCTCGCATCTGTAAGTCTAACCAAAACGACAAATGTACATCTGGGCGATTGAACGCAAGTGTTAAAATTGTTCGACAGGCAATAGTCGCCAGAATGAAATCATATGATTAGCTGAAGGTGAAGCAGGCAGCTCCAGAAATTTACATCTCAGTGCAGCATTGCATTTCAAATCGCTTACTTCGTGCTGAAGGTTTTGCTGTAATTGACAGATCTTGGCATCAGGAAATGCGAACTAATTTATGAAGAGAGTATATTATATTAAATAACGAGGCCTCGCGTGCCACTTTCTGACAGCTAACGGGCCACAAGTAGCCCGCGGGCCGTGGTTTGGGAACCTCTGTTCTAATGCATTGGACTGATTTTTGCGTGTGACTTTAGCTTTCCCTATTACCAGTGTCCCTCGCCATCAGGAGAACCCACTCAGACTGCAGAGGTACTTATAATGTACGTCCCAAAGTCAAGGACGAGAAGTCAACATTAGTTAACAACAGGAACAAAGGAAGAAGGCGGACACGACTGACTACCGACGTTTCATCACAAATTTAGCTAATTTTCATAAGCTTTTAAGCGTTATTATTTGAACACACACACGCAACCTTGGACAGGTTCTTGTATTATTTCATCTAACGAGCGCAGGCCGGGTGTGTGGGAATCCGATAGGAAAAGATAATAACGAGCCTCCGCATCAGGAACTGGAGTTTTCACTCAGGAATAAACATTGAAACTACCAGGCAACTCAAACATCAAAATTACCCTGTGAAGCTTGTCAACTTTCAGTGTAAACGCAAACACTTTACTTTTTTTATTATCCTTTCTCGGTTACTAAATTATTTTCCCAAGATCATCCACCGTCTCGTAATGTTGGAAAAGTTCAGAGAAGAAACAGTCTGATCAGTTAAAACGAACCAAGTCTTGCTGTGTTCAAGCCATATCCTCGTTTTCTGTGAAAGGAATCACGAAAGAATTAAAAGCATAAGTAATAGAATCTAGTTCACAACTGTTGCAGTCTTGTCAAGAATGACAGCAGCTATCATATGAAAAAACAAACACACAAACACATCCAAATAACAATGTAAAAAATAGTATGCGTTTTAATTCAAAGTGCGCATAATTCGGTTTCAGTTCAGAGGAATGTTGGACGTAAATAAGAAAAAGTTAAATAAATCAAGATAAAATTGTTTAGAGCAGGATTCAACAATCACAGACGAAAGAACAGGGGTGGGGGGGGGGGGGGGGAATAACCAGATAAACTATAAATGTTGACAATGTATAAGGATTTGAGAGTAAATACAACATCCACGCTGATGTCCCTGTCCTTACCATTAACACTCATGATTTATTTACATATAGCGCTTAAAGAGCACAATAGAGATTGGTTACGTTTTACATTCTTCTCTCATTCACCTCAATGTGCGGCTTTAGGAAAGGACAACTCGACTCCACATAAAACAACTTCATGTGGAAAGCCGAAACATTAATTGAAGTTCGTGTCGTATTTCCCCTGATTAGCTCTCAGTTCCGCTTCGTTCATCAATCGAAAACATTTTAATGAAACGAAAACAACTGGGTAGGTGGGAGATGACTCGAGAACCCCACAATTTAGACAAAAATTGGCCAACAAAGCCATCAGTCTGCGGAGAGCGTGAACGTTGCTCGCGGTTCCCCTCACAACATTCTACAATTGAAGATTTCCTCAGGCTGACTCCAGGATGAGTGATTGGTGGGAAATAGCGCTAACTGCAGAATAGAGGCACCCGTGTGGTCCTGGGAAACAGTATCTTTGCGCTGACAAGTTGCACGTCATTCCAACGTCTAGGGTATGTTTCGGGTTCGCTAGACCTGAAAGGGACGTTCACCTGACGCGCTGTAACGCTGTCTACTTCTGTATCGACATCGTAGTTTTTTCTCTGTTCGAAATATTTGGAAGTGGGTCGTGGAATGTGACCGAATAAATTAGGATCGAAAGAACGAATGAACAAACCTTATTTTCAATTAGTTAAGAATTGGACACGCAGGCCCGTCTGACATTCTGCCCTTTCTGTCTGTCTTTCCTCTCATACATTATTTTATGCATACATCACTTATGAAGCTAATCTTAGACAACAGAACAATATGCATTACAACACATGGAAAATAATCAATAATACATGGTTCACTAAAGCAAGTTTTAATATGGACATTAAAGAATACCATGGACAGACAGATAAATCAACGAACACGTCCTTCAAGAAACAAATGAAGATCGTAAACTGATCAGAGTCATTAGACGTAGACAGTCAAAATACAGTCAAAATTTGTTGGGCATGTTATGAGAAGAAATGACTTGGAGAACTTGGGGACAATTGGCAAGATAGAAGGAAAGAGACCAAGGGGAAGACCGAGAAGTAAATACCTGGATGGCTTGGCCACGTGGCATGGTAAAGACAAGAACACGCAGCTTATCCACGACTCTGGCGATCGAGTGAGATGTCAAAACACGAGCGTCAACGCTTATCGGCATGGCACATGCTGAATGGATAATTACCTTAGTTAGGTGTAACGTACCATACATATGGGCATGTTTATTATATTATTTGCCATTTGAGATTATTATGATTATTATTATTATTTTAAGGGGGCGGGGTTGGCATGTAGTCTGTACTGAGATTGTGTTCAAACAGGTCGCGACTGTATGTGTAATGATTGGTGGTGTCGTTGATTTCTTGTGGAAGATTGTTCCATAACTGAGTGGCAGAGTAGGCTAAGCTTATTTTGTATAAGTCTATCCCAGGTTTATTGACACGAAGCATGTTTAGTCGTTCGCTATGTCTTGCTTTATATTTAAACAATGGCCAGAGGTAGCTTGGAGCTTTTTGACATACGATTTTCTTAGTAGGAGGAGTTTGGAGGCAGCGGAGATCTCGTTTCTGAGACGAATGTTGAGAATACCTTAGATTGCCTGGGTAATAAACAATGGTTGCCTCGAAGTTGCCAGTGAAAGTAGAAATGTATAAAAAAAAACTATAGAAACGAGACAAATATGGCTCTTTTGTCATCTAATGAGATGAGAAGCATTGGGGAACTTCGTGACGACTGGAAACATGACGGTATAAGAGGCCAAGTCAGACCGACAGATGTGATGCTTGGTGACCTGGAAGAGGCTAATGAACGTATAAACGTATACATAACCGTAAGAAAAAGACAACGATATTTAGTCAACATGAGAAGGCAGACATTAGAATCATCGCGACTGCTGGAAAGATCAACGGTAAAAGAACCAAAGGTAGACCGGTGGAGATAATGCTTTGCGGTCTACGACAATGATATGGGGGACTGTCAGCAGTAGAGCTGTTCTAGAACACCAAGGATCTGTGGAAGTATTCCATTGCCTGCGTCATCTCTCAGTGCCCTCACAACGCGATGAGGATGAGTCCATATATGACTTATGTCTGTAATGAAGTGAAGATTCAACTAAGTCAGTCAGCATGGGAATATAAAAGGCAAAAGATCATGTCGATGATTGGAATGGGCAGCAGAGAAGAACAAACCAAGTGTATGATTAGGCTCGACACTCAACATTGAATAGCTACAGTTAGTCACTTACTATGACATTTACAAGTTAATGAAGCCAAGATTTACAGGGCAGTGTAGTCAAGCGTTACGGTTAATGTAGACGACAGGTACAAGTCAGTGTAAATAACCGTTTCAATTCAATATAGACAACAGATACAAGTCAGTATAGACGACGGATACAAGTCAATATTGACAACAGTTACAAGCCAATGAAGACAACAGTTACAAGCCAATATAGACAACAGTAAAAGCCAATGAAGACAACAGTTACAAGCCAATATAGACAACAGTAAAAGCCAATATAGACAACAGTTATAAGTCAATGTAGACAAAAGTTACGCGTCAATATTGACAACAGAAACAGGTCAATATAGACAACAGTAACAAGTCGATATAGACAACAGTAAAAATCAATATAGACAACAGTTATAAGTCAATGTAGACAAAAGTTACGCGCCAATATTGACAACAGAAACAGATCAATATAGACAACAGTAACAAGTCAATGTAGTCGACGGATACAATTCAATATAGACAACAGTTACAAGCCAATATATAGACAACAGTAAAAATCAATATAGACAGCAGTTACAATTAAATGTAGACAATAGTTGCAAGTCAACGTAGATAAGAGTTACAAGTCAATGTAGACAACAGATATAGGTCAATATAGACAAAAGATACCAAATAATGATAATAACGTTCGAAACGTTCAGCAAATATGTAATCAATATGCTAAATCACACCAGAAAGAATCCGACCTTTCGAGCCCAGTGATATTCTTCAGGAACAGCACAAACAGATGTATAAAAAAAGATTGTAAATAAATACACAGAGATGTATAAACACAGAACAATTATAAATAAAAAATGCTACCGGGCTAGTGTGCTTCCTGCCCCCAGAAAGGGACTAGTGGGGTTCAAGATTCAAAATTTTAGTTAACATTTCTTTTCCAGATTCTCGCATACATCTTGATGTCATCTGGGCTGGTTATTTTAACTTCTGTATTTGTTTGATAGCGTCAGTGAATTCTTCTTTTATTACAAGTTATTTTTCCCAGTTAATTATGTTCTTTCTCCATCATATAACTCTCTTATGTTTTCGTTCCGTCTAGATAGCATACCACCTTCTTCCAGTAATACCTGTCCTGTTTTAAATGTTGAATCAATTACATCTGTGCTTTCTCGTATTCTTCTCCCTTCAAAGCACTGATTGGGCTTAGCTTATTTTGTCTATCTTTAATAGAATGTAATTCAATTTTGCTGCACTGTTCGTTTAATCAATCTCCTCTTACCTTTATTTCCCCTTATTTCTTTATTTATCTTATCATATTTTTCTTTGTTACTTTTACTTTGTTTTCTTTTGACCACGAACTTTAAGATTTCTGCATTCATCCGTTTCTTTTTAGGCTTTTTCTTCTCTTCGGTAATCACTCCTTGCTTGTTTTATGATTTAACCTCTTTATCATTCCCCAATTGCCAATTTATAATTTTTGTTTTAGTTACTACAGTTTTTCACAACTGCCTGGTATGATTCTTTAATTTCTGTATCTGCTTTTAGCATATCTTTGTTAAGCCCCTTTATTTCTTCTCTTCAATCTTACTTTTATTTGTCCACATATTTTTTCCCGCATATCCTTTACAGGACATCGCTGTCAACATCAGAATCTTTCAGCTGTTTGTTGATTTCTTGGCAAGATTACGCTCAGTAGTTTGCAACTGCCCACATACTGGGACATTATCACCGACGCGGTCAGTGCCAGTCACTGTCTTCACATTTGTAATGCTTTTCTAAGTCCTTTATTAATCAGTATGCAGTCAATGTGATTGAATGATTTCTTAACGGTGCTTTCCCAAGTTTAACGACGTTAAACATACAGCAGTGCGGTGAGACAACACTTTGTAAGTATACATTTCTACTCACTCACTCATTCGTACTTTGCCCTCTAGACAGACGATCGTTTGTTACATTGTGCTTCAAGGAAGATATAATAACTACAACCCACGGTTATAAGACCAGGGATGGAATTATATATCTCCATAGTACAAAGTCTGGACTGAATTGCACAGACCATGATGCAGAAACTGTCGGATCAGCAAAGAAATGCTCTAACTGTCCGCTTGTTGGATCTTCCATCCTAGACCAGTTAGCTATCAAAACTAAGCCTGGTCTGCCCTGTCGTGACATTTAGTCTTAGGTTGCATTTTCTCGCACCAGGATAAGGCATGTATTTTTCCTCCCCCGCACCTCATCTCCTATTGAGCTCCTCCGCCGAAGCCGTTGACACAATGTAGGGTGTTAGGTGTGGTGAGCGCCATCCAACCTTATGTGCTAATAGAAAGAATTTAGTATTGTCTATTGTCATATGTTGCTCAGCCATATCTAACTAAGACCTGACTCAACAATTCTACTGCAAGGTCTAAAATTCACTAACCATCCCTTCGAATGCGATGATGGAGTTGTTCCTTGCATCCCTGGGGCAGTGTCAACCATTCTAAGAACTACTGTCTAACATTGTCCCGAAAGAAATTGTTAGGAAATTTCCCGCATTTTCAACATGAAAGTAGCAAACGCTTTTACAATTCTGCACACGTTTTGTTATTTTTCTTCTTCATACTTTGTGTTTTCCAGAACCCGTTTTCACCCAAACACAAAAATTGTTAATGCGTTGAAGAAGGTCATCACTAGTATCCAAAACACGCTCGCTTTAGCCTCGATTGATGACTCAGCAATGCAGCCATTTTGTAGCACGTGATGTGAGGTAAGCATGCTCCGGATTGGGGAAATAAATTGCGATTGGGGGATGGAGGGAACGAAGGCAGGACGAAAGCCAAATGATTCTAAAGTTCAAGTGACTCAGAACAATTCATATCAATTGTGGCTAACTCAGAATTCCTAGCCATGACCCATTCCCTCACCACCAGAGCTCGGGTAAACGGTTGCATGTACGAGTGGCGGTAGGGAGGAGTCTAGGGGAAATAAATTCGCACAAGCGATGTATGTATGCACGAGTGTGTCTGTGTAAACCTTTACTAATGTCGTGTTTGATCTTTGCGTCTCATCGCTTTACATAGGCAATGAAGGGAGAGTTCACGGACAGACAACAAAACACACACGATCACAGATAGAGAGATCGATAGACAGGCGGATGGGTGAGCAAATGAATCGATGGCTGGACACAACTTCAGTTTGCACACACACCGACAGACATACATACACAGTTAAACGAACGAACGATACAGGATTAAGTACTGGACACGCAGGCTCGTTTGACGTTTTGCTCGTATGGTCTCTTTCCTTTAATAATTTAGTTCATGGAAACACCGCTGATTAGACTGGCAAGCTTACAGACATACGGGCGGATATATAGATAGACAGACAGGTAGACGACAGGCAGGCAGACATACAGGTAGTTAGGTAGGTAGAGGGTTGCTAGGTAAGTAGGCAGGTAGGCAAACATATATATATATATATATATATATATATATAATATATATATATAATATATATATATATATATATATATAGACAGGCGGACGGATATGCAGACAGACAGACAGAGAGACAGACAGACAGACAGACAGACAGACAGACAGACCTACAGACAGACAGACAGACAGACAGACAGACAGACAGACAGACAGACAGACAGACAGACAGACAGACAGACAGACAGACACGCTTCTAGACAGACAGGCAGGCGGTCGGACGGCCGGACGGACAGAACGAACGACCGACACAAAGAGAGGGAGTGTTGGGGAGTGACGGACGGACGGAGGACGGACGGATGGACGGATGGACGGACGGAGGACGGAGGACGGACGGTTGGACAGACAGACAGACAGACAGACAGACAGACAGACAGACAGACAGACAGACAGACAGACAGACAGACAGACGGACGGACGGACGGACGGACGGACAGACAGACAGACAGACAGACAGATAGATAGATAGATAGATAGATAGATAGATAGATAGATAGATAGATAGATAGATAGATAGATAGATAGATAGATAGATAGATAGATAGATAGATAGATAGATAAACAAACATAGTTATGTCTAATACACCGAGTCTCAATAATTCCTCTAGTTTATTGAACCTTGTAATGTCTACGTCTCTACGACAGCAAACTCACTATTCTCACATAGACTCCGGAAGCTCTATTACCTTTACCCGGGTCATAATAACAGAATCTAATTACCATGTTTTGAACATTTCTATTTGTCCTCATTTATAACTGGCCTACTTAGTTGTCGTGATGCCCTTTAGACTAATCCTTCACAACATCTCAACGCAATCTACCGCAGTATCTCAAGATACAATCTTCTTAATCCCAGATGAAAGAGTTCTACGGGCTTTCCTCTATGGCGTTCTTCTACTCCTTGTCAAGCATAGATGTGTTTACTGAGTGGTTTTTAACCGGGCGTCTGAAGATTCTAGAATAAGAGAGGGCGCAGACTTTATATTGTCATCATGGTTGAATAGTATAAATATACAGAAAAGCCCGCCCTTTAGTGAACCGGCGTCGTGCTGAAAGACAACCGCTTAGTCGGGATTGTACCCAATTACTGGCGTCAGCTAGAGAAATGGATTCGGCAGGAGAGTCGAGCTGTGTGAGTAGCGACGTGTATGGAGCGTTGACAGAAGAAGTAATTGCTACTGAAGTCATTCATACCCTTTATTTGGGATAAATAGATCCAGATGATATTAATGGTAGCAGAGTGGGGTGTGTGGTCTTTATATTAGGTGAAAATTATTTTGCTTTGAAATCTTTAGGTAATGTGTTCTCACGGTAGATTCTACATTCAGATGTAAACGTGTTGTGACAGTATATTCTAGATTCAGATGTAATGTGTTGTGACAGTAGATTCTAGATTTAATTGTAAATGTGTTGTGACAGTATATTCTAGATTCAGATATAAATGTATTGTGACATTAGATTCTAGACTAAGATGAAAATGTGTTGTGACAGTAGATTCTAGATGCAGATGTAAATGTGTTGTGACAGTAGATTCTAGATTTATATGTAAATGTGTTGTGACAGTAGATTCTAGATTTATATGTAAATGTGTTGTGACAGTAGATTCTAGATGCAGATGTAAATGTGTTGTGACAGTAGATTCTAGATTCAATTGTAAATGTGTTGTGACATTAGATTCTAGATTTAGATGTAAATGTGTTGTGACATTAGATTCTAGATTTAGATGTAAATGTGTTGTGACATTAGATTCTAGATTTAGATGTAAATGTGTTGTGACATTAGATTCTAGATTTAGATGTAAATGTATTGTGACATTAGATCTAGATAAGATGTAATGTGTTGTGACATTAGATTCTAGATTTAGATGTAAAATGTGTTGTGACAGTAGATTCTAGATTTAGATGTAAATGTGTTGTGACAGTAGAATTCTAGATTAAGATGTAGATGTGTTGTGACAGTAGATTCTAGATTTAGATGTAAATGTGTTGTGACAGTAGATTCTAGATTTAGATGTAAATGTGTGTGACAGTAGATTCTAGATTAAGATGTAGATGTGTTTGACAGTAGATTCTAGATGCAGATGTAAATGTGTTGTGACAGTAGATTCTAGATTCAATTGTAAATGTGTTGTGACATTAGATTCTAGATTTAGATGTAATGTGTTGTGACATTAGATTCTAGATTTAGATTTAATGTGTTTGTGACATTAGATTCTAGATAAGATGTAAATGTGTTGTGACAGTAGATTCTAGATGCAGATGTAAATGTGTTGTGACAGTAGATTCTAGATGCAGATGTAAATGTGTTGTGACAGTAGATTCTAGATTTATATGTAAATGTGTTGTGACAGTAGATTCTAGATTTATATGTAAATGTGTTGTGACAGTAGATTCTAGATGCAGATGTAAATGTGTTGTGACAGTAGATTCTAGATTCAATTGTAAATGTGTTGTGACATTAGATTCTAGATTAGATGTAAATGTGTTGTGACATTAGATTCTAGATTTAGATGTAAATGTGTTGTGACATTAGATTCTAGATTTAGATGTAAATGTGTTGTGACATTAGATTCTAGATTAAGATGTAAATGTGTTGTGACATTAGATTCTAGATTTAGATGTAAATGTGTTGTGACAGTAGATTCTAGATTTAGATGTAAATGTGTTGTGACAGTAGATTCTAGATTAAGATGTAGATGTGTTGTGACAGTAGATTCTAGATTTAGATGTAAATGTGTTGTGACAGTAGATTCTAGATTTAGATGTAAATGTGTTGTGACAGTAGATTCTAGATTAAGATGTAGATGTGTTGTGACAGTAGATTCTAGATGCAGATGTAAATGTGTTGTGACAGTAGATTCTAGATTCAATTGTAAATGTGTTGTGACATTAGATTCTAGATTTAGATGTAAATGTGTTGTGACATTAGATTCTAGATTTAGATGTAAATGTGTTGTGACATTAGATTCTAGATTTAGATGTAAATGTGTTGTGACATTAGATTCTAGATTAAGATGTAAATGTGTTGTGACATTAGATTCTAGATTTAGATGTAAATGTGTTGTGACAGTAGATTCTAGATTTAGATGTAAATGTGTTGTGACAGTAGATTCTAGATTTAGATGTAAATGTGTTGTGACAGTATATTCTAGATTTAGATGTAAATGTGTTGTGACAGTAGATTCTAGATTCAATTGTAAATGTGTTGTAATTGTACATTCTAGACTTAAATGTGGGTTTTACCCGCGAATGCGCGGATTCGAATGTCTTTAATTGACCGGGGCTCCCAAGTTGACGCAGTTTAAAATGGCTATCAGGAAATGTTTCGTGAAGTAAAGTGTGATACTGACAATATCACCCACCGAATACCGATTGGTCTATAAGAATAAGACCTAGCAGCAAAAGACCAATGCTCCTTGGTGCGAGTAACAAGGTCTCTGACTAACTACTGCCTTAGTCAGCAGGCGAACAAACGGACATGCAACCTCGGAACTAGGCTGTTGAGAAGGGATGTTTCTATGGTGCAGCTATCACATTTTCCAGGTTCCGCGTTTATGAAGTACGGGATGGACTACGCTTGGGTTCAAAGCAAGCGAAAGCACACACACACACACACACACACACACACACACACACACACACACACACACACACACACACATACACACACACACTCGCTCGCACGCACGCACGCACACACGCACGCACACACAAATAAAATAATAGACTGTTGACTGGTGGAATAATTTCAACCCACACTAGAGGTTTGTTAACCATATGGGGGGAATTGAATTTTTTTTTTTTTTTTGCGCTCGCTAGCTTTGAAATCAAGCTTAGTCCATAACGTGCTACTACTTCAAGTTCACAGGACTGATTGTTGCGTCTGGGTTAGCTTTCCCTATTACCAGTATCCCTCGCCATCAGTCGAACCCACTCCTACTTCAGAGGTACTTGTAATTTACGTCTCCAAGTCAAGAACGAGGCGTCACCATTTTAGTCCAACTGACCGGTGTAGGGATTGAACTTGCTACCTCGGCATCAGCACACTTTATATTTAAGAACACTCGCCCTTATCTATTCGGCCATGCTGACCTCATGGCAGTAGTTTGACTTATAAGATGTCTAGTGGTCCTCTGTTTGTTCCCATCTTTTAACTTTTAATAATATTTTGATATTTTCTCAAGATACTGATACATGGACGCGAAACATGGACAGTTAGGATACATTCATTCATTCATTCAGTAGCATGTCCTTTGAAGAACCTCGCTCTGATAACAATCTTCCTGAAAACATCTCGGTCATGAGCAAGATGTCCCGCGTCCGATACACCCATCTGGAGGTTATCTGCCACATCCTGCACTCATCTTCTCTTTGACCTTCCTCTTCCTCTCTTCCCGGACATATACCTCTCCATCATTGTCCTCTCCAAACATTCATGACGTTTCGAGTGACCACAATATTTCAATTTTCTTTGTTTCTATCGTCTTTAGTAGTCAACCCACTTCAATATTCAGCTCTTGTCGTATGGATGCATTTGTTCTTTTCTGTATCCAATATATTCTTAGAACCCGTCTATGTGAGGTTATAAGATAAATATGGGAGATTTTACTAGGTGTATCCCGAATGATGTGGGTTGTCATCCTCAATCAGCCTTCCTAAGGAAACCCTAAAATGGCTCTGAACCCCCAATTGAGAAATTAGACAGAATGTTTAATTTTCTACTCTATTTTTCTGAAGAAAAGGGCCTCCTTTTAACAGGCAAGGTGATCATGGAAATTTACTACAGACACAAGAGGAAAGCAACGCACTCCTTAAAGAAAATGTGTCTATGTGTAGGTATCTCCCCATCCCCCAGGTGACCACTTTTAGTTTTAAACAGTAATCTATATAATAAATGTAAACAACAACTTTGGAACAAAACGTTCACAATAAATTAAATCAAACACTTGGTTGTACTTTACACGCTATATTGTGAAGAATTTGGTTTTGGGAACGATCTGTGATATGATGTGTGATATCATATAATAAATGTAAACAACAACTTTGGAACAAAACGTTCACAATAAATTAAATCAAACACTTGGTTGTACTTTACACGCTATATTGTGAAGAATTTGGTTTTGGGAACGATCTGTGATATGACGTGTGATATCATGTACCCCACCACACATGGTAAACACGTGAATCCAAAAAAATCAGTGAAAACAAGAACAAACAATCGATGATTCCCCAAAACTAATCAACACATTCCTAAACTATTAACCTGAAACATCAGTACCAATATCAGTAAGGTTATTCACCTTATGACAAAACGTATATTAACTATATCCACGTGCCAAGCACAATAAAAACAAATCTAGGCTCCGAAACTAATAAATCAGTCTATCTTTTTAAAAAGTCAATCCACTAATCTTTCTCCATATTCAAGCATATGAAAAGAAATCCCTTTTGTCCTTGGAGAGTACAAGTTCGCACAAGACTTGTATTCAACAAAATAATATCCATATCCACTGCAAGTTGGCACAAAATATTTTCTTACACAGTCTCTGCCATAAAAATACTTCTCCAACTAATTCATAGCTGCTAATGTGCAAGGTTACATACTCTCCTTCGTGGTGTAACAGTCTGATGTAGGACTGTCATTGAGTGCTCCAGGTGGTCACAGGTTAGTTATAACTAGGACTTGGTGTCGAGCTTCACTTCACATGCCGGGGACAGAAGTGAAATAAGCTTGCAAACAAAAATGAAAGTCCACAAAGCAGTCGAACAACCCATACCTCTATATGCTTGTGAAACCTGCACAATACATAAGCTTCCTGAAAATGCTGATTGAAGTTGAAGCCAGACGGTAAATCCAACAAAGAGGGTGTCATGCTTGAATATGTATAAAAGGTAAATCCTCATGTCTTGGTTGATATTGTAGTAAGGAATACCGTCCTGTAGTTACCAGACGTCGGTCAGAAGTTATCCACAGCCTTCAGGTAATCCACTCTGTATAGATGGAGGTTTAAAATGTTCTTAAGCATTTGAAAGCTGGCAAGGCCCCCTGTGCAGATAACATCACAACAGAAATGATTAATGCTTTAGAAGAATTTGGATTAGAGCAAGTCACCAGACTGCTGAACACATTATATGATACTGGAGATATACCTTCTGAATTATGTAATTCTGTTTTATTGCAATCCCAAAGAAATCAGGAACCTTGGAATGTGATCAACATAGAACAATTAGTATAATGAGTCACATTCACAAAGATTTTGTTACGAATTATCATGCAAAGAGTGAGGAAGAAAATACAACCTGAATATAGGGGAAGAACAATGTGGGTTTGTAGAAGGAAAGGGTACAGTAAATGCTGTGTATATGCTGCGAACAGTTATTGAACGTGCTATAGAAGTAAACAAGGATATACATCTTTGCTTTATTGACTACACAAAGGCTTTTGATAGAGTTAGACATGTCAACATGGTGGATATGCTTGCAGATCTACAAATTGATGGGAAAGACATTAGACTTATTAAAAACATATATTGGAAACAACAAGCTGTCATAAGGATTGATAATGAAGTGGGACAATATCAACCTATTAAGAGAGGTGTTAGGCAGGGATGTGTAATGTCTCCAGATATATTTTTCCCTATACAGTGAAAATATTTTCAGAAATGTAGAAGATATAAATGGAATCAGCATTGGAGGAAGAAACATCAATAACATTAGATATGCAGATGATACAGTATTGATTGCAGACAATGCACAAGGATCTGCAACAATTAGTAGAGCGCGGTTGTTGTACACAGTGAGCAGCTGGGGTTGGAATTAAATTGTAAGAAGACACAGGTTATGGTCGTCACTAGGTAGAACGAAGTACCACAATGTAATATACAAGTAAATGGGAATATTCTTCAACAAGTGAATCGATACAATTATCTCGGAACAGTCATAACATCTGATGGGAGATGCCTTGAAGAGATTAGAACAAGAATCGCCATGGCGAAAGTAGCCTTTAGCAAGATGAAAAACATTCTGACCAATAAAAAGATGTCAATTGAAACGAGAAAAAGACTGTTGAGGGGGTACATAGAGCCTGTTCTTTTGTATGGATGTGAAACTTGGACAATGTGCAGTCAAGCTGAAAAACATTTGATGGCTACAGAAATGTGATTTCTGAGGAAAATGCAAAGAAGTACCATGGACAGATAGAAAAACCAATGACCAAGTACTACAGGAGACAAATGAAAATCGTAGACTGATTAGAGAAATTAGACGAAGACAGTCAAAATTTTTTGGACATGTTATGAGAAGAAATGGATTGGAGAACTTATTGACAACTGGCAAGATCGAGAGGAACAGACCAAGAGGAAGACCTGAGAGGAAAATACCTGGATGGCTTGGCCACGTGGCATGGACGAGACAGGAACACTGAGGTGATCTTCGACTCTGGTGATCGAGTGAAATGGCGAGTCATGACCGTCCACGCTGTAGTGTGTGTAAAGAATGAATGTCGTATTAGTTACTTGTTCTTCTTTACCACTTTAGTGTCGTCCCTGGAGTGAAGAGAATCGATACCCACATTTTGTTTTAAGTCAATATCTCTATTCTGGAGATATCCAGCAGACTCCGTCCACACACTCCCTCAATCTGAAGACACCTTCCTCTCACTCTTACTCACCCCTGGATCATGCCCCCTCTCATTCTTCTCCAAGATAACATACTTGACAAGCTCTCGCTTCAACAAATAAAAACAAGAAATTTATTAAAGCAAAGAGTATATGTAGGAGAAGTTTATGTGTGTATAAAGTGTAGAATGTGTGACGTGTATTCTAAATCGTCTATAGACTCAGATCAGTGTTCAAGAGTAGTTCATTATCATCCCTGTGCTGAAGACACACCAGCACCATGTATCCCATACAGGTAGCCTCACCCAGGTGATGCTCCTCCGGTCACGTGAAGACTTCCTCCGTTGTCTCTGGAACCACTAGGATGCTTGGACACCCTGACAAACACTGTCTAATTAGAGTCTGATTCACACTATGAACTTCCTCGGTTATTTAACGGATTGTTAATCAGGAAATTCTAATCCTATTGTCACTGTTAGTGGAGAAATCTTAATGGATCTAGAGTCACTGGTTCTAAAGATTCCTCATATTAAACACCACAATCTAACTGTTCTGGGTATCAGTATAAATTATGCAATGTTCTGACTGTTTATTGGTACATCTATCACTTGGCTAAACCTCCCTCTCGTCAACATGTCCTGCTCAGCAGAAGCCAGGTTCCCGCAAACCAACTTGGGTATAAGCCCTATGTAGCGGCCTCTCAGCAACCTCTGTCTTCAGATGCTGAGCCATCATTGTCAAACTTTGAAACTGCTTCTTCGAAGTAAATCCTCTCCCACTCACGTGGAACACTCAAGGGGAACTGTACATGGAACCTGTAGAGCAGATAACATCATGGTGAGGGCAACTCAGTCCTGACCAGTAATTAGGTGAATTGTAGGCCAATAACAGCACTCAGATCTATAACAGAGATCCGATCTCTGTCATACGGCCAAATAACTCAATCATATGATCTGAGACATGGCAACACCAGGAAAGACTAAAGGAACGGGTAGAAACCCAGCAGATGCCCTACTGAAGATCCTACCATTACACATTCCCCTCCTCCCTCTCAACCATCCTTAATCTCTCTAATTATTATTCCACTACATTGTCCTCAACTTCCCGAGTAAAATGATATATAACACAAGCTACTTGAAGCCACACAATAGAATACTAGTGCCGACGCTCCTATGATACTTTCTAGCACCGCACTGTACTATATTCCTAATCATACTCTTAAGTTAGATATAATTAATTGCCTACCATATGTCTATTCCTGTTGTTACTCGAGAAACTAGGCAATCCGATTGGATCTATGTCCGTGGATAACTATCACTACTAAGATAGGCTAGTCCCTCTAATATAACACAACTCGGGATTATCCCCAATTCTAACACTACAGAATGTTTTCCTCGACTCCATCCACCTGTTTACTGCACTGGGTTTTATATGGGTGCTTGAGTGAGTCACCAGGAAGTCCAGACGCCAATCAATCCAGAATCTGGCTTTGTCCTCCTGTTTCCAGACTAACCAGAGTCAATTAGCTGTCAAGTTTCCTTTTCATCTGGAGAGTTCTTTGTCTCATCCAACAAATATCCGGGTTGTCTGTAAGCCGGAGACCTTTCTCCCATTACAGAATCCTTCTGACCTCTAGCAGGCATTCTGTCTATCACTTGCAACGACCAACTTCCGTTTTGTAGACAAATGTCGCCAGTACACACCTCTCGAACAACATCCTGTCATCAACTTGTCGACTGTGTGTAGACAACTCTACGTGACTCCCTTTGATCTCATACACACTGTTGACCAGGTGTCGAGAATCTGTACCGACGTATTTCCTCAGTTTGTTCACCATAACAGAGTCAATTGTGTTAGCAAAATAATGTCGGGTTTGGTTATCATTGATCGACTGACAAGTTACTTTATCCTGTGACATAGGCCCCCTCCTAAGAGAGTAGTCCGCAACAACTCTTTCTTCTTGGAGGTTCGATCCAGATGATCTATTCCTCTTCTTCAGGAGCTGGATGTCTAGACAGGAAATCCGCTCCAACATTTTCCTTCCCAGGTATATACTCCACTGTAAAGTGGTATGGCTGAAGTAGCAACGACCACCGCATCAAAACGGGCGTTGAGCTTCTGAGAAGTGGCCAGGAATATCAAAGGTTGATGATCCGACTGAACTCGAAACTGAACTCCATACAAATAAGGCTGGAATTTTTGTACAGCCCATACGAGAGCCAAACACTCTCTCTCAACGGTCGAATAATTCATCTCAGCCGGGAGAAGTTTCGTGCTTGCGTAAGCCACTGGTTTCAAAACTGAAGCATCGTCTTTTCCTTCCTGTAACAAAGCTGCCCCAATCCCAATCCCACTTGCATCCGTTCTCAACACAAATGGTTTGGAAAGGTCCGGGAGCTGTAACACAGGTTTGCTGACCAAGGCCTCCTTCAACTGACTGTAGGCACTCTCACATTCTGGTGTCCAAACTATTTGGTCTGGGAATCCCTTTTTCAAGGTTTCTGTTAATGGAGCTCCCAGTTCCGTGAAATGTGGGATAAATTTGTGGTAGAACCCACACAACGAGAGAAACGATCGCACATCCTTCTTCGTTTTTGGCCTTGGAGCAGTTCTGATTTTCTCTAGGTTCTTTTCCTCTGGGACAATGTGTCCTGGAGTGATGGTGTGACCTAGAAATTCCAGAGTCTGGTAACCGATCATGCACTTGGTTGGGCGAGCTGTAAGCCCTGCTTCCTTGAGCCTATTGAAAACACTTTCCAAGGATTGTAAATGGTCATCCAAACTGTCACTGGAAATCAGAATATCATCCATGAATGAGATGATGGACGGATCCTTTAAAGGATCTAGTAAAGTCCTCATCATGCGAGTAAACACACTAGGTGCATTGCTGAGTCCAAAGGGCATGACCTTGAATTCATAATGTCCACTGGGGGTACTGAAGGCCAGTAGGGGTCGAACCTCTGGTTTGACCGGAATCTGATAATACCCGCGACTCAGATCCACCTTTGAGAAATACCTTGCCTTATGGAGCCTAACGAATAACTGAGTTGGATTCGGCAAAGGTTCCACCTGAAATTGTGTATGACTGTTCAGAAGTCGGTAGTATATACACAACCGGTGTTCTCCACTTGGTTTTCGTAACAAAACTACCCCCGCATTGTATGGGGATGTGGAAGGTGCAATCACGTCATCCTCCAACAGTTTCTGTATTTCCTCCTCCAGGGCCTTTTCTTTAGAGAATGGCACTGGGTAAACCTTTTGGCGAACAGGCTCTTGAGTGGTCAAAGTCATCTCGAACTCCACCAACCTCGTTCGTCCTGGTTTATCAGTCAGTATCTCCTTATGAGACTCGAGAACCTGGGTTATCTTTTCCCTCTCCTGGGAAGTCAGATCAGGGTTCACCTGTACATCCTTGTAGGTGTCCTGGTGTACCAGGGGATATTCCCTTCCCTCGTTGGTTCCCACTTCTGTCTCCACTGCAACTGCCATTGCCATGAGGTGAGCTGCTTTTCTCCTGGTCTCTCTTCGTATTTCCGCAAGAGATTGATATGGAAAATCTTCGACTTTCCCCGTATCCGGATCTGATAGTTCGTTCTGGATATCACCCTTTCCACGGGAAATGGTCCTTGCCAACCTATCTCCAGTTTGTTGTTTCCCGTTGGGAGTAGCAACAATACTTTGTCTCCCACCTCTAGAGATCTGTCTTTCGACCTACGATTGTAGTAAGCCGCATGTCTTTTTCTGGCCTTTTTCAAGTTTTGATTCGCCAGAGTCCATCCCTTGTGAAGTTTTTCTTTCAGTTCCTCCACATATCTGTAAGAAGAGATCACTTCTTCTGATGTCCCCTCTTCAGTCCAACTCCTCAACATGGCTTCCAACGGTCCTTTGATTGGACGACCAAACAGCAACGTAGCAGGGTGGTAGTCCTGTTGAGCCATGAGGAACTTCCCGATAGGCAAAGAGTGCTGCTGGGATATATTCATCCCACCTATCAGGTTTTTCCTGCGCTAGTTTCCTGAGCATTGTCATCAACGTGCCGTTGAAACGCTCTACTTGTCCATTGGCTTGAGGGTGGTAAGGGCTGGTATGGATATGGTTAGAGTGGAATACCCTAAATACCTCCTCCATAAGTTTTCCACAAAACTGGGACCCATTGTCCGTCAGTATTTGATCAGGAAAGCCTAATCTTAGTAAAGGCCTCCATCAGTGCGTCCGCCACTCGTTTCGAGTCAATCTTGGTCAACGGTATGGCTTCACCCCACATTGTACAGCAATCCACCATGGTGAGTATGTACATGTTCCTCTTCCTAGTCCTAGGAAGTGGACCCACAATATCGATGGCTACCCTCTCGAAAGGAGAGTTCATGATGGACATTTCATCCAAGACCACCGGCGCTGTCCAGTGTTTCGGTGCCACCCTCTGGCACTCAGGGCATGACTTCACATACCGACGCACATCACCTGTCATTCCCGGCCAATAGTAATGGCAGGAAATTCGCTGCATGGTGGCGGCAATACCCATGTGCCCACTGAATGAGATGGTATGCCCCATATGAAGAATCTGGGAACGATGGGCCTTTGGGACCACCAACTGACCATGTAGGTTGTCTCCCCTTCCGGCTCTCCTGTAGAGTATCCTATTCTTCATATAGTACTGCCCCCGTTTGGGTGGATCAGCACTTTTCTGCAGCTTTTTGTAGCAAGGACGTAGAGTAGCATCCTCACTCTGGGCAGTTCGCAACTCCCCTGGCAGTGGGTTAGTCACATTGGCTTCTGCCTCATCCGTTTTCGTCTGAGAGCGAGTCTGAATTGCTCCCATATGGATTGGCTCCCTGGGCATTCCCAGAAAGACATACCGGCAACCGAGGATTACGGGAAAAATGGGATCAGTCAACACCGCGGCCTTGATGGTGCCGGTGACATATCTTGACCGAATCTCCACTCTGGCAATGGGCAATTTCATGGCTACAGCACTCTTCTGTGCAGGCTGTATCTCCATGGTTTCACCTGTGAATTGTTCTGGATGTACCAGATCCGCAGAAATCACGGCCTCCCCGTCCAGTCCTGTGTCGTATAAACACTCCACTTGACGACCGTTAACTTCTACCAATTCCACTACAGGTGGTTTTTCCTGGTCTGGAGTCTCTTCTTCGGCCTCGACCTGTTCGGTGGGCTCCACCTTAGGTTTTCCGGGGCACACGATGAATTGAGTGTCTCCTGACTTTCCTCTGCAGTCAATAGCATTGTGTGTATTCGACCTGCAGTGTTTGCACCATTTCCCTGTCCTAGATTTTCTTGTGCCGGACTTGAGTGAGCTCTCCTGGTGGTGAGCTTCCTTATCGACCTTGGCATTGTCAGTGTCCACCTGCGTTGAAGTCACTTGACATGCCGCGAAGTGAGGGTTCTTAGCCTTCTATTTGCAATCCCTCGTATTGTGAGAGGTGACTTACAAATCGAACACCACTTCTCCGACCATGGTCGATTTTGTGTAAAGCTTGAAGTTTTCTTGCTTTCCCCCTTCGTCTTCTCCGAACTCTCCTCTGAAGTTTTGACATATGGTTCCACATTTTTAGTTCCTGCGCTTTTTGCTTTCTTCAGGTTATGTTTTTCCTGACTTTTGGTGTTTGTAGAAATGTTCTCTGTTGCCTCCCCATGGACCTCGACGAACCGTTCTGCCAATTTCGTCACCATGTCGATTCTTTCCGCCCCTTGTTCTCCCAAGAATGTCCTGAGAGGTTTCGACATTTGCTTCCGCATCTGGTCGACTACCGTGAGCTCTTCCAGACTCTCATAGTCATGCGCAAACCCAGCCAAATCCATCCACTTATGGAGATATGCTTTCAGACGCAGACTATAGGCGGCGAACAACTCCCCCGGTTCTCGTTTCGCTCCTCGAAATTTTTTCCGGTAGGTATGTGACGTAACCTCGAATCGTTTCAGCAAAGCCGTCTTCAACTCGTCATAATTGTTCTCATGTCCTGGTGGCAGGCGAGAATAAACCTCGTAACCGGTCCCGCGTAAACCCTGGGATAGCTTGAGATTCCATTTGTTACGCTCCAGACCCATAGCAACTGACATAGCCTCGAAGCGTTGAAGGTACTGGTCAATCTTCTCTTTGTCCTCCTCGTAGATCGCTAGAGGGAACTTCATAGCATGGTAGCTATGTCCACTTACTGGTGTTGAGCCAGGGAGAGAGGAACCTCCCACCGCTCCCTCAGTTTCCCCACCAGATTGCCTCTTGAGCTCGAGTTCCCGCATCCGGTACTCATGCTCCCTTTTCTGAGCCTCTTGCTCCGCTTCCCGTTGCTTAGCAGCTTGCTCAACCTCAAGTAACTTAGCAGCTTGCTCTGCTTCCAGTTTTTTAGCTTCTATTTCCAGCCTTCTCATGGCTTGCTCAGCCTCAAGTTGCCTAGCAGCTTGTTCTGCTTCCAATTTCTTAGCTGCTTGCTCTGCCTCCATCCTTCTCAATTCCAACTCGGCCTTTCGATCTTCCCTTTCTGCTTGACGATATTCCCTCTCCACTTCCTGTATGTAATCTGTTAGTGCAGAACCCGACAATCCTATTTCTTCCCCCTTTGCTCTAAGTTCTGCCGTAGTTAATCTAGGAGTGGCCATTTTACAGAGAGGTAACTCAGCAGATAGAGTATAGATGATCTCTAAACCAATATATAGCTAATGACAAAATACTATTAATCTATATATTTATAACACACCATACAACACAACACAATCACTCAGTGACAAGAGTAGAATCAGGACCACAGACCTATGCAGACGTGTGAAGTGTGAACAGGTAAGATAAGTCCTAACACCTATGCACATTCACTCTAGCTGGATTCTCACTAATAGGATATCTCCATCCTCTAACTAAAGATCCCGTGTAAAAAGATCCCGTTGTCTAAAGATCCCGCTGTCCAAAGATCACGTTTACGAGCCCCCAATAAATGTAGTGTGTGTAAAGAATGAATGTCGTATTAGTTACTTGTTCTTCTTTACCACTTTAGTGTCGTCCCTGGAGTGAAGAGAATCGATACCCACATTTGTTTTAATTCAATATCTCTATTCTGGAGATATCCAGCAGACTCCGTCCACACACTCCCTCAATCTGAAGACACCTTCCTCTCACTCTTACTCACCCCTGGATCATGCCCCTCTCATTCTTCTCCAAGATAACACACTTGACAGCTCTCGCTTCAACAAATAAAAACAAGAAATTTATTAAAGCAAAGAGTATATGTAGGAGAAGTGTATGTGTGTATAAGGTGTAGAATGTGTGACGTGTTTTTCTAAATCGTCTATAGACTCAGATCAGTGTTCAAGAGTAGTTCATTCTCATCCCTGTGCTGAAGACACACCAGCACCATGTATCCCATACAGGTAGCCTCACCCAGGTGATGCTCCTCCGGTCACGTGAAGACTTCCTCCATTGTCTCTGGAACCACTAGGATGCTTGGACACCCTTGACAAACACTGTCTAATTAGAGTCTGATTCACACTATGAACTTCCTCGATTATTTAACGGATTGTTAATCAGGAAATTCTAATCCTATTGTCACTGTTAGAGGAGAAATCTTAATGGATCTAGAGTCACTGGTTCTAAAGATTCCTCATATTAACACCACAATCTAACTGTTCTGGGTATCAGTATAAATTATGCAATGTTCTGACTGTTTATTGGTACATCTATCACTTGGCTAAACCTCCCTCTCGTCAACATGTCCTGCTCAGCAGAAGCCAGGTTCCCGCAAACCAACTTGGGTATAAGCTCTATGTAGCGGCCTCTCAGCAACCTCTTTCTTCAGATGCTGAGCCATCATTGTCAAACTTTGAAACTGCTTCTTCGAAGTAAACCCTCTCCCACTCACGTGGAACACTCAAGGGGAACTGTACATGGAACCTGTAGAGCAGATAACATCATGGTGAGGGCAACTCAGTCCTGACCGTAATTAGGTGATTGTAGGCCAATAGCAGCACTCAGATCTATAACAGAGATCCGATCTCTGTCATACGGCCAAATAACTCAATCATATGATCTGAGACATGGCAACACCAGGAAAGACTAAAGGAACGGGTAGAAACCCAGCAGATGCCCTACTGAAGATCCTACCATTACACATTCCCCTCCTCCCTCTCAACCATCCTTAATCTCTCTAATTATTATTCCACTACATTGTCCTCAACTTCCCGAGTAAAATGATATATAACACAAAGCTACTTGAAGCCACACAATAGAATACTAGTGCCGACGCTCCTATGATACTTTCTAGCACCGCACTATAGAACATTCTATCACGATAATAATATCACTACACAGTACTATCTATTCCTAATCATCTCTTAAGTTAGATATAATTAATTGCCTACCATATGTCTATTCCTGTTGTTACTCGAGAAACTAGGCAATCCCGATTGGATCTATGTCCGTGGATAACTATCACTACTAAGATAGGCTAGTCCCTCTAATATAACACAACTCGGGATTATCCCCAATTCTAACACTACAGAATGTTTTCCTCGACTCCATCCACCTGTTTACTGCACTGGTTTTATATGGGTGCTTGAGTGAGTCACCAGGAAGTCCAGACGCCAATCAATCCAGAATCTGGCTTTGTCCTCCTGTTTCCAGACTAACCAGAGTCAATTAGCTGTCAAGTTTCCTTTTCATCTGGAGAGTTCTTTGTCTCATCCAACAAATATCCGGGTTGTCTGTAAGCCGGAGACCTTTCTCCCATTACAGAATCCTTCTGACCTCTAGCAGGCATTCTGTCTATCACTTGCAACGACCAACTTCCGTTTGTAGACAAATGTCGCCAGTACACACCTCTCGAACAACATCCTGTCATCAACTTGTCGACTGTGTGTAGACAACTCTACGTGACTCCCTTTGATCTCATACACACTGTTGACCAGGTGTCGAGAATCTGTACCGACGTATTTCCCTCAGTTTGTTCACCATAACAGAGTCAATTGTGTTAGCAAAATAATGTCGGGTTTGGTTATCATTGATCGACTGACAAGTTACTTTATCCTGTGACACACGCTTTCCGGCATGGCACATAATTTATTGATTGAATTTGAATACAGATGACAATGAGATAGAATTACGAAGCTACATGTTCTAAAGAAATCGATCTCACGAACAGTCCTGACAGTTGGGCTCGACTAGTCATGACAAGGTTCATAATCGGAGCACCAAGACGAACTCCAGGTTTGGAAAAATGTCTTGTTTGAAACAATATTAACTGTAATACTGGCATCTTGCCGTCTTGACAGACGATAGTTGATTACATTGTGCTTAAAAAAGGCGCAATAACATCTCCATAGCACACATCCCGGGAGGCTGAATTGTAGAGGCCATGTGTTATCCATGCAGCATGATCCCTCTCTCGGCCTGGCTAGTTTACTCCAGAAGAAAGGTAGCACCAATACATCTGGAATAAGACAAGCTGCATAAGCTGCCGGATCAGCAAATCAATACTCTAACTATCCGCCTGTCGGAGCTTCCATCCAAGATCAGTTGCCGACCAATGCTTAGGGCCTGTTCTGCCCTGCAATGCCAATTTGTCTTTAGGTTGCACAACCTCGGACCAGAATCTTGCTTCTACCCCCGCCCCCCCCCCCCCTCCATTTACACTTCTCCGCCGGAAGCCGTTGGCACAATATGGGGTGTCGGTTTTGGTGAGCGCCGTCCAACATTCGGCGCTAACAGAAAGCAGGTAGTACAGTTTACTGTCATACGGTAGCTCAGTCAAATCTGACTAAGACCTGACTAATGAAACGATGTTTAGACAGTTGATTTTTGCCTACAGAACTAGTTACAACAACCTCTGCTGACCTGGGTTGACTTCTTTGAAATTTGGCTTCTGCCCGAAAGCCTTGACCTTTTGTAGACATTACGATAAACAGTTATGATGATGATAGCAAACATATTGATTAAGCGCAGGTATTTCATGCTGAAATACACATGAACATGGTAAATGTTTGAGAACATTAATTGCCAACATGCAGCAGATCATGTTCAAAGTTGAATATTTTTCACCGAGAAAAGGCCGGACGTACATATAATGAGACTGCTACTGTTACCATTAGTATTGGGACTCTTCGCTGGCTGTTGAATATGTGGACGCAGCACGTGTGGTAATTTCTCGAGTGCTGTGATGCGGGTTCTTAACTCAACTCAACTTAATTCAACTCAGATGTTCAATGGCATTGTCCATGCATCTACCGTGTGCCATGATGGTAAGCGTCTGCGGTCCATGATTCCCCATTTCACTCGATCACCAGAGCCATGGATCAGCTCAGTTTTCTTGTCTCTACCCACGCCACGTGGTCAAGCCGTCCAGCTATTTACTTCTTTGTCTTTCCTTTGTTTTCTCCCCCCCCCCCCCCCCCCCCCCCCCCCCGCCGCCGATCTTGCCAGTTGTCACCAAGTTTTCTAATTTATTTCTTCTCATGACATGTCCAAACATGTTGACTGTCTACGTCTAATTTCTCTAATCCAGCGGTTTTCAATCGGTGGGGAATTCCCCGCAAGGAGGGGGAGGGGGGAATTTAGGGTTTCTTTGAATTTTAAATGAAGATTATTTAATACAAGAACCGATTACTTGATAATGTTTTTCCTTCCATACTTTATGGTTCTGTACTTCTTGCCCTTCTGAAATTTATGCTATACATAGACCCGCAAATCATGTTTTATGTAGAAGTATAGAAATGTTCTAGAGTGTGTTATTACATTTAGCTTCCATTTTACGTATACTGTGTGGTTTGCGGGAGGGGGGGGGTGTTTATGGGGAAAGCGGGGGGATGGGGGGGGGGGGTTTACATTCTGTACATATGGTGAAGGGGTGCATGGGCCAAAGAAGTTTGAGAACCACTGCTCTAATCAGTTTACAATTTTCATTTGTCTCTTGTAGGACTTGGTCGTTGGTTTTTCTGTTTGCCCATGGTATTATTTGCATTCTACTGAGAAACCACATTTCCACAGCCATCATTGTAGTCAATTTCAATTTCATGACAGCCATTGCAGGCCTGGTCGACCTCGGAGGTCGACCTCCGTCATCTCAATAAGAACCGCCTGCATGACGATTTAAACAAGGGACCACGACGCTTACAGGCAAACACGCTAGCCAGCTGACTACCGCGGCTCCCCGACAACAGATTCACAGTTAACATTTATTTGCGTATCCTTCACAGGAAGTCGCAATCAACACTAGCATGTTTCGGCTGTTTGTTATTTACTAAGCAATACTTACATTCAGCAGTTTGCTATTGCTTTCTGAAGGACCGACACCCATACCATCGAAATCAACGCAAAGCGGTCTGCTTCCAAATCGTCTGCAGATCAGTTCGGACCCTAGACTCGGTATGTCGGGGAATTGTGAAACGTGTTCACTGCTCTACGCCACAGCGCGGGAACTTCATGACCACTGGCTATTTATGTCTATGGTTTTCACAGCTTCACCTAGTTGCCTGTCCTGTGCCAGTTTTGCCCTCATAACATCATCATCTCATCTCAGTTTGTTCCTCTTGCACTTTGCCGTGTCAGCGTGCAGCATAAACAGCGGGAAAGTGCCCGTTTATGAGTTTCATTTATCGAGACTCCTATGGACTCTGTTATTCACTCTGTCAATCGTTTATGTGTTTTGCCTCTTCTTATGGTTCAATTGGGTCTGTACATCATTGCTTGTTATGGTATGCCGTTTGCTTGTTATGGTATGCCGTTTGTTGGTAGCCTAGTTATAAGACCGACTTGCTCTTTTCTAATGAAACATATAAGTATATATATATATATATATATATATATATATATATATATATATATATATATACAGTATTAGTCGAAATTTGTGTCTATAATACTCGTATATAGTTGCCCTGCTTCTGTTGCTGCCATGTGTACATTATCTATCACATCTTGATTCTATCTACGTTGTGATCTTTCTCCTTCTCAACATCCGCAGTACACTTCCCCTCGTTATTATCGTTTCTAGACTTCCATGCATTTCTACATGGTCAATATATTTCATGCTCCTCCTTTTTGTCTGAATTGATAAATAATCTTCTCCCGTAGTGAATTTGAATAACGAAGACACAAACCATACACGAGATGCAGCGAAATGTGTCAGGCAATAAATCGTACTATATATGGTTTGTGTCTTCGTTATTCAAACTATCGTCTGCCGTACTGAGTTCTTTTGGGATAAGTCTGGTTGTTCTCCAGTTTGTGCAATGAATGGTAACTCCGCTGTAACATTTATACCTCTGTATTTGATTGTTTTTGTTTCTATTTCATGGAAACAACAATAAAAAAAAGTCGCTTAAAAGTCGACAGGTTCGACTTCATTGCACCGGGTTTTTATCCCATATGGCTCGGTCTCTTTCCACAGCACGGAAAGCGTCGCACAAAGCAACAATAATCACATACAGTGTCGTGGATCTGATGTGTGTTTTTATCTTGGTTGTGCCATGTGGCCAAACCATTCAGATATTTACTTCTCTGCCTTTCCCTTATTTTTTCCCACTCAGTCTTGCTACTTGTCCCTAGGGATGGATTAACCATTAGGCAAACAAGGCACGTGCCTAGGGCACCAAGCATTTGGGGGGCACCACAAGTCCTCAAGAAAAATGTGTATATTGTCCCGGTAGCGTAATTGCATGGCATAAGCAAATCGCAAATGTAATATTGAATCGCACATTATTTAACCTTGGTCCCACAACCCGGGGGTAAAATACCCCCACCCAGTGTTTTTTTTTTTTTTTTTGCTATTGTTTGTTATTTTTCTTCAAGGTTTTTTTTGCTATTTTTTGACTTTTCTGGGATATGTTTGTGCTACGTAACGCACTAATGCGTAGCGACAAATTCACTTCCGTTTTGGTCTGCTAGTGAAAACAATTGTGAATAGTGCTAATTTGTCGACGTGTCATTGAATGACTGTACATTTGCATAACGGCTTAGAACTACTTTGCATTTTCGAACATTTGTATAAACTAGTTACTGATGTAGATATTACTAATTTAGCTTACACAGCAAAACTTGATTTGACGAAGGTAAGGTTAATGGTCACACTTTTTACTTTCGTTTTCGTTTTCATCTAAGGGTTTTTAATTCTAATATATATATATACACACACACACACACATACAGACGTCTATTGGTAGTTAGTGTTGAAGGAGTTCATTACTGCGCTTTAAATGTCCTTTTATCGATTTTGATAAAGCAATTATTGATAGGGGCCTAAGTATATTATTCCTTAGCCTTATTTTGCATAATTTTCTAATATTTATGTAAATACATTTTCGTTTTAAAAAATGTAATTATGAATAATCGGAAAATGATACCTTAGCATACCCACTTATATTGATTATATTATTTATTCATTTTTCATTTACAGCTTTTCACATACTTTTTTTTTCAGATTCAGACCCCAAGATGAAACGTATTCAGTTAAGTGGTGCACAAAAGAGAAAACTAGCTAAACAAAAAGAGCATACTGTTTCAGTTGTAAAAGCTAAGAGCAGAAATTTAACGAATTATTTAGTTTCGGTTAAGCAACAGGTGGAATAGGATTTTACTGACACTATCAACCCTCTTGATAAGTCTACTATAGGCTGTTCTGCAAATCCAGACACTGCAGTAGATCCAGGACTGTGGATTGACTTCTCGGCTGATGATGTGGCTTACTGGGTTGACTGTGGGCCCACTAACTGTCAGCATCATTATCGTCCCTTTGATAAATCTTGCCGTATTTATGCTGAAGGAAAAATAACAAGATATTGTTCTCAAATCTCTTCTATGGCACAAAAGCAAATGGTGAGCAGTACAGGAGAGAATGGTTATTGTATTCACCATCCACAGGATCTGTGTACTGCTTTGTTGTAAACTTTTTGCGTCTAAAGGTTCCACAAGTTTGGCTGATAAAAATGAGTTCAGTGACTGGAAAAATAACATTCAAGTTGATAATCATGAACAAAGCGCTACTCATAAAGGCAAGACTGCATGTTAACATACCTAGCTCGTATACAAGGCTCGGGTCTACTACAAAAGCTAGAAGAGCAAATAAATGAAGAGTACATTTACTGGGAACATGTTTTGAGGCGAGCAGTAGCGGTTATTTGTACTATAGCTGAGCATGGTCTGGCTTTTAGAGGGACAAATGAAAAATTTGGATCTTTACAAAATGGAAATTATCTAGGGTTGCTGGAGTTGGTCAGTCAGTTTGATCCATTTTTAGCATCACACATTGCGAAATATGGAAATTCTGGAAAAGGAAATCCTTCTGATTTATCCAAAACTATACGTGAAGAACTGATTGCAATTATGTCCCAAAAAGTCCATGCAGTAATTTTAGATGAAGTAAAGGCTTCCGGTTATTTCAGCTTGTCAGTAGACTCAACACCTGATATTTCACATATAGATCAGTTAAGCGTTGTTTTTCGATATGTGGTAGATGGAGAGCCCATTGAGCGCTATTTGACTTTCTTGGAGCTGCAAAGTCACGCTGGTGAAGGTATGGCTAAGCAAGTGTTGCAGTACTTACGTGAAGCTTGCAATATTGATTTTTCGAAATGCAGAGGTCAGTCCTACGACAACGCAGCTAATATGTCTGGGTGCCACAAGGGCATGCAGAAAAAAAAAATTCTAGAAGAAAATGAGTTTGCTATATACATACCCTGTGCTGCCCATTCACTAAATCTGGTAGGCAGAAGTGCCGTTGACTCTTGTTTAGAGGCAGTAAACTTCTTCCATACAGTGCAACTGATCTATACTTTTTTCTCAGCTTCAACCAAAAGATGGAAGATTCTGAAAGGATGCCTTGTGAATGAAAAGCTGGTAAAGTCCCTTTCCGATACTAGATGGGAAGCACATGCTGTTGCAACTGAAGCCATTCTAATGTCTCATCCTCAGATTATAGAAGCGTTAGAATGTTTACAAGAAGACCAGTCACAGAAGGGGGACACCAGAAGAGAAGCAGAAAACATTGCAAAGAAGATGCAAGACTTAGAATTTGCTTTCATGCTTGTCTTTTGGGAAGAAGTGTTACAACATTTTCACAGGGTCAGTCAAGCTCTACAAAATGAGCACGTGAACTTGAAAACGTGTGCTGATTTGTATTCTTCACTAGCAGATCACTTGCATGAATCTAGGAATGAATTTGAAAGATTTGAAGAATCTGCAAAAGAAATAACACCAGGTGTGGATTATAAGTTAACTTTGACCCGTAAACGAAAGACAGTGGTCATTGATAGTGATGCCCCTAAGGTATCTCAGAATGCCAGAGACAAATTTCGTATATCTGCTTTCTACATCATTGTTGACAAACTTGAGACAGAGATGAGTAGACGAGGACAGGTATATAATGATCTAGCAGTTCGAGTTTCTTGTTTGGTCGATGTACCACAAACATCTCAGTGTTGTGAAGGACTAATAAATGCTTATCCTGAAGATCTGAACAATAATTTATATACTGAACTACAACAGTTCCACTCATATATTCGCCACAAGTTTCGTGCATCAAAATCTGACAACAACACGTTCAGTCATGCAGAACTCTACAAAGTAATAGAGACAACATCGAGTGTGCTTTTCCAAATGTAGAAATCGCCTTGCGCATATTTTTAACATTAATGGTTACGAACTGTTCAACTGAGCGCTCTTTTTCTCAGTTGAAACGAACAAAAAATCCAAGTAGATCGACAATGAAACAAGAAAGGCTTGATTCCTTATCTTTGCTGATGATTGAGGCAGACTTGTTGCGCAAGATTAACTTTGATGATGTACTCAAAAACTTTGCCAGACGTAAATCTAGAAAAAAGAACTTTAAAATGTAAATGTGTGCTCTCTCTGACTTTCTTATCTATCAAAAAAATTACAGTATTTTTGTCTACTATTATTACAAAATTAATTAACTATTAATTTTAATATAGAAATACCTTATTGTAGGTTTTATATGAGTGATAGTAGTACAAACATATGTGTTTACATTTCACAACTGTTTTTCTTTGTTAGTTTTTTGCATAATATTGAACATACCAGCAGTCAGTGGAGGATCGGGGGCCCGGGGCAATAGGGAGCACCCATGTGGGTTTGTGCCTAGGGCACCAAGATGGCTTAATCCGGCCCTGCTTGTCCCCCATGTTATCCAGTTTATTTCTTCTCATAACGTGCCCACAAAATATTGACTGTCTACGTCTAATTTCTCCAACCAGCTTACGGTTTTCACATGTAGGACTTGTTCATCGGTTCTTCCCTCTGTACAAGGTAAACTTAGTAGAATAATCAATTAGTCAATTGGCTGGTTAGTTAGTCAGTTAGGTATTTAGATAGTTGATAAGTCAGTTAGTTGATTTGTTTGTTTGTTTGGTTGTTTGTTTGTTAATCAGTTAGTTAGTCAGTCAGCCACTCAGTAATTACAGTTTGTTTGTAATCAGTTAGTTAATTAATTATTTTGCTTGTTAATCAGTTAGTGGGGAGCGGCTGGCCGAGTGGCTAAGAACGTTAGGTTCTCCGTCGGGAGATCCGGGTTCGAATCCTCAGTAAAGTGTGGATTTTTTTCTTCTGTTGGGGGGAAAAAAAGAAAATCCTAACCTGCACAGTTCGCAGCAACTGCCCTAGTCAGCCAACCTTAATTCATCAGGATCAAGACCACCCCCCCCCCCCCCCCCGTCGCACACTTCAGGGTACTATAGGCAGTACAAGGCAGTTAGTTAGTTAGTCCATAAGTGCTCACATCCTCTCCTCAGTATCCCCCTCAGGTGTAGCAACTGACGAAACCAGCTCTGTATTCTCTGACTATTCTTCTTTAGCTTCCCGCATGGTGTCATTGTCTAGCTTGGCCCCATTTGGCTTGATGTTCTGACTGTCTTACCAATCATCTTATTCTTCAACTAATCCAGCATGCCCCTGTCACTGAATTTTCTTATTGTCAACAAATTAACGATTCAATACCCATTCTACTGAAACCTTACCGAAACACTATAATAACTTACAAAGCAATTTGATAGTAATTCTTCGCATTACATCAGTTACTAGACGTCTGTGAATGCACAAAATACAGACGGGAACCGCCGAGGTCAGAGCGATACAATGCCGGCGCCAATTGAAAGGGTATGTAAATACTGCTGCTATATGATGTTGGTGGGGGAGTAAAGCATAGACAATTATATCCGGCTGAAGAAAACACTGCGTGGGTAAGATAAGAGATTTAAACCATGGAATGGGGCGATAGCGATCAGAGTTAGACGATCGTGTGTTGTCAGTGTTGGTTAGTGTCTTAAGTATCAACATTTCTTTACCCCAGACAGGGGAGGAGATACCGGGAAGGAAAGAGATGGGATCCAGGGCGTAGCAGACTTCATTGCTTTCACCACGTATGGGATTGCGAAAAAAGAACGATTACTTAGCTCTTCAGGGACGAAAGAGTTGTCTCATCTTGAAAGCGTGATTTGTCTTCTCTTTGTCTTACCGTTATGTAATAAATAAAATAACATGAGATGCATTCACAGGTGGGAGATGAGGAGGTCAGTGGCTGGCATGTTTCCATGCGGGTCAATGGTCGTGTATTCTAATCCCAATCAAGGGGGAGATGTTTCTTAATTAGCTATAGTTATCAGGTCGAACGCAGCCTGAAATGGGAAGAAGAAAGAGGAGGGGTAAAGAGAAGAAGAAAAGAGGAGGTGGAAGAAGACAAAGAAGAAGAAGAAATGCAGCGGAGTACAGTAAGTTACATATCAGAATTGATTTTTCTCATCTCTGTTAACCTCTGCTTCCGAGTATATGTTACTTATTTGTGGTACAAACACTAGAAAATAAATTTTCCCGCTTTTCCATCCTGTTTCAGGATATTGCGGTCAACATCAACATCTTTCAGCTGTATGTTGATTCCTAGGCTAGATTACGCTCATCAGCACGCCACGACTTTCTGAGTGACCGGCTCCATACTCTCATAAGTCACTGGCGCGACTCGAACCACTACTAATTCTCGTGCGCTCACGTCAACCACGTGAGTATTCGGGGTTAACGGAGAAAGCTGCTAACCCCTCGGCCAGGGAGCCGGCACTAGAGAATTTGGATCTGAAAATAACTAAATAGAATACACATACACAATAAAGATGGAAGTACACAATTCACATAATTCTGAGCAGAAATTCCAATACAAAATAGGTCTCTATATGATCATGTGGACAGGTGCTCATATACTCTTGCCACGTCCTTTGCCACGCCGTTGCTCCCGATCTGGCTGTCAGCAGGTACTTGCAGGTATTGGTAGTGTTGGCAACGCTGATATGAATGTTTCCTCTGGAAAACACACGCTGGTCATCCTTCTCTCATCTCTCCAGGTATACACAGGTAATAATCGCGTGCCTGCTGTGAAAGTACCGTACCTGGAATTTAGCCAGATAAGAGTGAAGACGGCTGGGATAATGGGGGACGCGTTGATGGCAGGGTTCAAAGTACAGGGAATAAGGGTATCTGGTATGTAAAGTATTTTTTGATCACTCGCGTTTATTGAAGCCCTTCGGCAGATGTGATGTGTACATAATAGTGTATTCGAACACTTGAAAGCTTATTTCATGTTATTTTATTATAATTAACTCGTTAATTAATTCTTGTCAATTGACTGGCACCTTGCTGTTTTGGTGGACGATCGTGTGTAAAATGGTTATAACTCTCCATAGCACAAAGCCTGGCCTGAATTTAGAGACCATGTGTTGCCCATGCAGTATGACCCTCTCTCTGCCTGCCTAGTTTACTCCAGAGGAAAGGTACCACCAACACTTCTGGAACAAGACAAGCTGCAGAAGCTGCCGGATCAGCAAGGCAATGCACTAACCGTCCGACTTTCGGAGTTTCGATCCTAAACTAGTTGCCGACCAAGGCTTAGCGCCTGGTCTGCCCTGCTACCACACGTAGTCTTTAGGTTGCATTTCCTCGCACTAGGGTAATGATTGTATCCTCCCAATTGCGCTCCTCCGCCTGATGCTGTTGGCATAATGTGGGGTGTCGGGTTTGGTCAGTGCCGACCAACATCGATTATTACTTGAAAGTTATAACTACAGGGTTAAAGATTATCATGTCAATAGAAGTGGGAAGTTGGAGAATGTAGTCACAACGGGAAGATTAGAGGGGAAGAGAGATAGCGGGAAAATAAGAGAGACTATACTGGACAGTTCGAAGCATGCCATGGCGAAACTTCGGTATTAGAAATGATTAGCAGCAAAAGAAACAGAAGGTTGTGGACTAGAAGAAAAAGAGAGGGAGGGCGAGGTAAAAGAAGAGGAAAAAGAATATTTGATCATGCTTGCCCTACTGTATTTCTCGCAATCTGGAATACAATTGCCTTTTTAAAGAATGTGTATAACTTAGTCATGTAAAATGAGTTTGCAAGTGCCCACACGTTTACAATGTTTATATTATAGTTGTTGCTTAATATTCGCTAGCTTTGTGACGAAATAGTTACAGACGCAATACCTAATCCCTCCTATCGCGTTCGACACACAGCTGCGGTAGATTTGGCAGCAGACCGCCTGCTTTGGTTTGCATGCAAAGGTATGAGTGCCGGTCTTTCAGACAGCACTGGCAAATTACTGACAGTAAACTTGCCAAGAAATTATAAACAACCAACAACAAAACCATGCTAGCGTTAACTGCGGGTGTCCTATAAAGGATATGCAACAAACTAACTTAGTTAGTTAGTTAGTCGTGGTTCCAACTTCACGGCAACGGATCGTCCCCATATTGCTCCGTTCCTGTGCCAGTGAATATCACACAAAATGCTCCTCACTGCCCAATGTGAAAAGTGGAACAGACGGGAGTCTTTGCTCCCCCGTATAGGCCCCGGCAACACACGGGCAACAAACTAACTTGCTTAAGATTAATTTAATAAGTCATACGTGAATGAAATAATGCTTGAAAACACAGTTATAAGAAGGGCAAATGTCAGAAGAGCCTACATACCAATATTCTTACTCTTTTGAAAATAAAGTTCAGCCGTTCATGTACTGTTGCAAACTTGTGCAATCACCATGGCTCGGACGTCATTGTGACTAAATAGGTCAGAGATGTACTTTATGTATTCTGTAACAATCTCCGAGATTTCGTAACCAGCCGGCGGCATATCCTCAGAATGTCACGATGTCAAGGAAACGGGGTCCTTTACCCCTGACCTTTCGCAGAATTACGTATGTGAACCGTAGTAGAATTTACTGCAGTGGGATTTTACTTTCTGCAGCTTGTGGAATGCGAGCGTTGGGGGAATTGTACTGCATCCTAGACCATGATCGTGTTATATTTGGGGTATATAGAAAGTACATTTCTTGCACTATTGCTTATCATTTGGTTGCTATAGAGCTTCAGGTCCGTTTGTTGTTTCCAGATGTGTTCCTTTCATGTGTGAATTTACTTGCATGTGGCGTGGTTTTACGGTTTCAAATTAATGTGTGTGTGTGTGTCTATTTCTGTCTCGGTTATTCTGAATACTCTCTCTCTCTCTCTCTCTCAATCTCTCTCTCTCTCTCTCTCATCTCTCTCTGTCTCTCTCTCTCTCACTCTCTCTCATCTCTCTCTGTCTCTCTCTCTCTCACTCTCTCTCTCTCTCATCTCTCTCTGTCTCTCTCTTTCACTCTCTCTCTCTCTCTCTGTCTCTCTCTCTCTCAGCCTCTGACTCTCTGCTTCTGTCTGTCTGTCTGTCTGTCTGTCTGTCTGTCTGTCTGTCGGTCGGTCGGTCGGTCGGTCGGTCGGTCTGTCTGTCTGTCTGTCTGTCTGTCTGTCTGTCTGTCTGTCTCTGGCTTTCTATGTCTCTTTGTCTCTCTCTTTCCCTCTGTCGTCCTATCTCTCTGTGTTGCTCCATTTCTCTGTTTATGTGTCTCTCTATCTCTATATATGTTCTGTTTCTCTCTCTCTCTCTCTCTCTCTCTCTCTCTCTCTCTCTCTCTCTCTCTCTCTCTCTCTCTCTCTGTGTGTGTGTCTTGCCTTGTGTACCCTAAATATTGCTGAAGATTGACCATTTTGATGTGTACACTTGTACAAACACCGTGTACCAATAGTGTGAGTAAAGTACACTTCCCTTGTACACGCCGTCAGACGCCTTGGGTATTGGGTTCTAGACCATTTGTTCAATAGACAAATCGTCTACAACACTCACTGAGTGATGCTCTCGGTGTCAGCTCAGACGCCTTTACTACCCACGATATTTCCTGGTTATTTTAGGCCGGGTCGATATGGAAGCTTAGGTGAACTTTAAAAATCAGTCCCAATAAGGATTCGAACCTATGACCTATGCACCTACAGGCGAGCGGGTAGCCACTAACCTACAACTGTCGACTAACTAACTAACTAACTTAACTACAACTGCTTCCATTATTGAGATAGCATCAGTAAAAATTATTATTTGTCTCTTAGAATATGAAGAAGCAAAAAAGACTGGAAATGCTGTGGTTACGTAAATAATGCCATATTGTCGCAACATGAGTTACTTGGTACATAATGGTGAAAGTATAACTGGAAAGGAAGAAACCTGTGCAATGAACGTGGCATCTCTCAGCTCTAGCTGGTGTCTCAAAGGGCAAGCTGTTCGCCAGTTTTACGCAGCATGTAAATATTTAACACAATGTAAACAATCAAATAGCTGCCACATAAGAACTACAAAGGTTTACGCCTGGCACAAGTGCGCAACTCGGCCTGCAGCTCGGCACAAAACTGCACTTGAGGCAAGGCTGCACGTGTAGACACAATGTGAATGTTAGAATGGTTAGATCGTGTCATGTTGTAGATTTACTCTTTATGTGTTATACAGACTGTGTCGATTATTCGGGAACGCTGGGGGTCAAGTATCATTAGAAGTACATTCAATGTCATTCATCGACACTCATATAAGTAGAGGAAATACATAGAGATTAGAAGGCACCCTACTTAGTAAGTAGACGACCCTTTCACACGCCTGAGGGTGAGCATCCAGTGCTAGATCCATCATTTGATAGACCAATCAGCTCTATGTTGGGCATGTGGTCAGTCTCACACCAGACGTCTTTACTTCCCAAGGGATTTCCCGGTACCAATTTTACACTGGGTCCAGCTGAGAGCCCAGGTTTATTTTACTATTCTGAATTCAGGTGGGAAAAGTTGAGGAACAAACACATCGGCAATACAACTCACCACATATCCCAAACCTTGATTAACAAACACAAAGGCAATAAAACTCACCACATACCCCGAACCTTGACTAACAAACACAACGGTTTTAGAATATACCACATTCCAGAAGCCGATTGTGTTATATAAACGACTGGATATTCCAGAGTTTTCGGTTCGTATTGGATAATTTAAATGTTACATGGTCTTTGTTTAAGTCCCCGCTAATCACTGGTAACATGAAAGCTAATAGACTACAATGGCTGGGGCATATAGAAAGAATGGAAGATAATAGGGAAACAAAACTCGTTTACTCTCAGGAAATAAATGACCGTAGACCCCGAGGTAGACCAAGAAGACGTTGGAGAGATAATATATATACAGACCTACAAGCACTTGGAATCAACGACTGGCAAGAGAAGGTCAACCAGAGAGACGAATGGAGACGGATTGTATCTGCAGCAAAGAACCTCAATGGCTCGGAACGCTGAAGAAGAAGAAGAAGAAGAAGAAGAAGAAGAAGAAGAAGAAGAAGAAGAAGAAGAAGAAGAAGAAGAAGAAGAAGAAGAAGAAGAAGAAGAAGAAGAAGAAGAAGAAGAAGAAGGAGGAGGAGGAGAAGAAGAAGGAGGAGGAGGAGGAGGAGAAGAAGAAGAAGAAGAAGAAGAAGAAGAAGATGGTCGTTGCGATCAACACCACGTTTTTTTTCTTTCTAGGCAGTAGTTTCTAAATGCTTTTCGAACGAGAAACCAGCGTTGAAGATCACAGGACCAGTGAAGGAATTGAACCCCATTACCCGCCGTCGGCTTATTGGAAGTTTAAACGCAAGCGCATTAAACTCCGTCGCTACGCAGACCCCGAAGTTTACATATATATATATTGGGCTCCAGCGATTGGTGTGCTGCGGGTTGATTCAAAACAGTCGTAAGCGCTAACATTAGACGAATATTCTGTGCGTAATTTTAAATCTGGACATTAGGTCATTCCCCCTCACAACTAATTGTCTATGATTTACTTCCATACATCAGGATGGCTCGACTTAGCTATTTTTCACATTTCCCTTGACAATAATATGTTGCTCAGAATAATCGTCATCCCTGCTTTTGTTTGTGCTATTCTACAGTTAACTTTTAAATGCATTTTTCATCTGTTGTTATGAAAACATCCAAATACTTGTACTTAAATACATTTGCGTGTTTTAGAATATCCACTACTTAATTCCATGTCGCATTTGGAAATGCATGATTTCTTTATAAATAGCATACAGATGTTTTTCTAGAGACTAGACCAGTCAGGTAATTGAATGTCCTTTACAGGACGTCACATTCAACCCCAGCAATTACTGTTTTCTGAATGACCGACGCTCATATCATTGTGAACCCCGGGAAGGTTAATCCGGTCAACAAATGCCCGCAGATGTTGGATGTGTCGGCCTAACGGTGCAAGAAAGCAGCTCTGCTGTAATCAGGCACAACGCAATCACGTCCGAAGAAAACCAAAAAAAAAAACAACTCCGGATGAACGCAGAAGAAGATATCATTGTGAAAATCAGCACAAAAAGATCTGCTCAGAGGTGGCCTGCATGTGACCTCGAGCCCGGTAAGTCCCGGTTGGGATCATGTGATCACTGTCCCTAAGCAGTAGTGTGTGGCTGTAGATTTTCTAGTGACTGCAGCTTCCATCGACGATGAATTGTATTTTTTGTGGCGGACTATTGTGCTGGCATTCTGGCAGCAGAAGTATGCATAATATACGTGTCTTTAAAGACACTCTGAAGATCTCACTAAAAGCGTTTGGAATTCATCATGAATCTTGGGAGACTTGGAATTCATCATGAAACTTGGGAGACTTGGAATTCATCATGAAACTTGAGAGACTTGGAATTAATCATGAAACTTGGGAGACTGATGACAAAGATCGAAATTTGTGGCGTACATCATTACGCAAGGGTGTAGTCACTTGTGAAGCAAACAGGACTGCAAGAGCTGTGAAGAAAAGGCTGGACAGAAACACTGCTGCAGGAGATCTTCCTCCTGGAACGTCAAGCATTCTTTGCTCACATTGTCAAATAACATTTCGAGCGCAAATAGGCCTTACCAGCCATCTTAGAACTCACGGCTCCATACTTTCAACCCCACTGGATGAAATGAATGGTCATTATCACTCTTGACAGACAAACAGCAGTATACGTGTGAGGGTTGTTGGCCTGCCGAGACTCCTGTCTGTTCCGTTTTTCACATGGGGCAGTGAGAGGCATTTTGTGTGATATTCACTGGCACGGGAACGGAGTATATATGGGGCGTCCCTTTGCTGTGAAGTTGGACCAACTAGGCTACAAACACAGACAGGCTAAAATAGCTCAAACAAAACCAATGCATTTTATTAAATAAATTTCGCAATAGGTTGTTTACATCGAGGTAAGGAATAGAGTTCTAAAAAGCCACATAATGAAATTCTTATATATCTTAATCCATCAATATTGATTAAAGTTTAGGAAAATAAAATGCATTAAAAGCAAACAAACATGTTCGTTAATAATTAAGGATAAATATAGCCTCCGGCAGAACATAAGACGTTCAGAAAGAAACATAGTCGTGATAAGGAAATAGAACAATTGGAATATACTGCGTCATATGTTTTCATTAACTGTAAAATAGAAACCTACACAGCGAAGTATCATCACCATCATCATCATCATCATCATCATCATCAAGTATCATGCCGGCTGGTGTAGACGTTCATGACTCTCCACAGATATCGGTCTTTGGTGTTCTGGATCAACTCTGCTGATGATATTCCTCCATGCCACCGTCTCAATCCATCCAGCATCATTTTTCTTTGTCTGCCTCTGCCTCTGTTTACTCGATCTTTCCAGTTGTCACGATATCCTCCTATTCCTCTCTTTTTCATTACATGACCAAAGTAAGCTGTTTGTTCTCTTTCTTATTGTTGCATATTAAGTTCCAGATTTTTTAACCTCTTTCGGGCAATTGTTGTTAGTTACTTAGGCAGTCCAAGGAATTCGCAACATTCGTCTCAGGAACCACACCTCTGTTGCTTCCAAATTCTTCCTAATTTGTTCATTTACATTCAAAGATTCACTGTCATACAGAAAAACAGGTTCTATATAGCACTTCAGCACACTTTTTTCTTACATTGAAAAACAGTGACTTATTGCATAAGATACTCTTCATTTCCTGAAATGCAGCTTTTGCTTGTCCCATTCTGCTCTTAATCTCTGATGTACAACTTCCATCTGATGTTATAAACACCCCTGAGTATTTAAAATTATCCACTTGGTTAAGAATTTTCCCTTCTATTTCCACTTCACACTTTGGTATTCCCCTTTTCTTTGATATCACCATTGTTACTGTTTTCTTGATAAAATGAGTCCTTCTTTTTTGTACTCTCTGTTATTACACTGTCCAACAATTGCTGTAGATCTTTTACATTGTCCGCATAGCGTATATTGTTGATATTATATAGCGAGATATACCAGATAGACAGTCCGATCCGAACTGATCTTTAGGGGGGAAAAAAAACACCTTTCCAAATCGTTCAACCAGCCTCTGTGGCGTTAATTATAGTTGTGGTGGTTCAAAGTGCGGGTTATGTTTATTTCGTCTTCTGTGTCAATGTTAGATGACTTATCAATTTCGCTGCATTTGTGCCTATAACATCAGCTGGGGGATTGGTCGGTGGGAATTCCTTTGTGTCCGCCTCCTCTGGCGGTTTCTTTGGTCAGTGTTGGCTTCTGGTTTGTCTGTTTTGATTTTGTTGCAGTCCTTATAAGGACTCTTTCGTTGATTATTTTTTTTTTTGGTTAGTTTCCTTCTTTGCAGTGCTTTCTTTGCGTTCATTCGTCTTTGCTCATTTCAAGTATGGGCGTGGTGACTAATTCCTCATAGCTTCTCTTAAGTTTCTGGGATGATCCTGGTGCCCCCTTGAATTCCTTGGACATCGTGGGTGGATCGCTGGCCTTGGTTTGCGGTTTCTGATCGGCTTTTGGTTTGGCCTCAGCTAGTCTGGTATCATGGCGTATTTATAGCCTTGCGGCGTATTGGTTCAGCATAGTAAGTACAAATAATGGAGTCTTGGTGTGGAAATGCATCGCACTCCTTAGGTCGAGGGTTCGATTCCGGGTTACGTTCTGTTTACCTGTGCAATTTTCTCGGAGACTTCTGCGGATCCGTCGCTGGAGTTAAGGAGTTCATGATTTGTGTGACGCCTTCAGCAAGTCTCCTGAGTAAAGAGACCGAGCCATATGGGAGACACCCCGAAGCAATGACGTCGGCCCATTTTGCCTTTTAAAAATCCATTGCACACGCCTTATTTGGTATATGATGCTAGCTTCATATTTGTATAGATCAGTAGTTCCTAAGCTTCTCAAGCAGAGGGCCATATCTACTATTTTCGGTAGTTAAGCGGGCCACAACGTTATAAAATTATAAAAGTCGTGCAATATCATTCTTCACCTTTCTTAACTTAAATTTTAAATCAGTTTCGAAAATCGCTATTAATGTAATTAATTTACAATTGTAACTGTTCTTCATAACCAGTTACTTAAGTTCAGATGCCAGTTTATCAATGTCTGGGCACAAATCTGTCGTGCCAAAATTCATAACCGCAGCTAGGTTACTGTCGATGAGTCTGGAAAGTTTCTAGTTTTTTATAACTGTCATTGCGGAAAATAACTGCTCGAGGCCTCGCGTGCCACTTTCTGACAGCTGGGCGACCACAAGTAGCCCGCGGGCCGTGGTTTGGGAACCTCTGGTATAGACCAATCATCACTTCGTGGGTGATGTGGTTTTGGGAACCTCTGGTATAGACCAATCATCACTCCGTGGGTGATGTGGTTTGGGAACCTCCGGTATAGATCAATCATCACTCCGTGGGTGATGTGGTTTCGGAACCTCTGGTATAGACCAATCGTCACTCCGTGGGTGATGTGTTTTAGGAACCTCCGGTATAGACCAATCGTCACTCCATGGGTGATGTGGTCTGTATCACGTCTACCGCCTTCACTTCCCAAGACATTATCTTGTACCCATATTAGACCTTGCAGACCTAAGACCCCAAGACAATTAAAACAAAAGGTTCAAACCCGTACCGTTTGACCCCCATGACCATTGGGTCGGCAGTTGAGCGTCTAGCCACTAAGCTACCACGGCCCCTGGTACAGTGCAGTGCTTGGCGATTATTGTGGAGTGTTTATGCTTGTGGCATTTTCCTCATGTTGGTCTGGTAGTGCATGGTTCCGTCGTCCTGCTACTGAATTGATTGCGTGGAGCGACACTGTGAGCTGTGAATTTCGCGTATGGAATGCTTTTACATCTGTCCGCGAGTGTTTGCGTGAACTGCGTGTTCGGAATGATGGCGGCCGGCCTGTCGCTGAATTGACTTGATTACCTTCTCGGTTTACGAGTGAATCTTTCTAGGAGACTCCTGGGGGTCTTCGCTGGAGCTACGGAATTTGTATTTTGTGCGGACGCTTTTCAGCGGGCCGCCCTGCGGACAGAGACCGAGTCATCTGGGATAAAACAGGGGAATGAAGTCGTTCTAGTGACTGCCGCTTCCATCGACGATGAACTGTATTTTTCGTGGAGGACTTTTGTGTTGGCATTCTGGCGGCCGTATTTTGCATAGTATACCTGTGCGGGCTGTTGACTTGTTGAGACTCCTGTCTGTTCCACTTTTCACATGGGGCAGTGAGAAGCATTTTGTGTGATATTCACTGGCACGGGAACGGAGCATAATGGGGGCGACCCGTTGCCGTGAAGTTGGAACCGCGACTAATGACTAATGACTATTGTGACTTTCACATTCAGGTTTGGCACTAATTGGGATTGACTATACCTTGTGGGATTGACACCTTATGGGATTGACACCTTGTGGGATTGACACTTTATGGGCTTCAATGGGCTAGTCGACTCACAACTGCAGCGGAAAAGTAAATACTGTCTGGGTCTTGACTGTCAGTGTTAGAAGTTAATGTGTGAAAACTGCCAATGTGCATTTATTCTGTGTTCTAAACACTGATCTTGCTTGCTGTTGTTGTTAGAAATCAGCATATGCCTGTTGTGCGAACATTTTCCAAGTGCGTTTGTGTTTGTAAAATAAGCAGAGTAAGTAGAGTAAGTAGAGCAAAGAGAGTAATCAGAATAAGTAAAGTAAGTAGAGTAATTAGAGTAATCAGAATAAGTAAAGTAAGTAGAGTAAGGTAAGTAGAGTAATCAGAATAAGTAAAGTAAGTAGAGTAATTAGAGTAATCAGAATAAGTAAAGTAAGTAGAGTAAGGTAAGTAGAGTAAGGAAAGTAGAGTAAAGAAGGTAAGTAGAGTAATTAGAATAAGCAAAGTAAGCAGAGTAAGTTGGGTAAATAGGATAAGTAGGGTTAGTAGAGTGAGTAGAGTAAGTATGGTAAGTAAAGTAAGTAAAGTAAGTAAAGTTAAGTAAAGTAGGTAGAGAGGGTAAAGTAAGATGAGTAAGTAAAGTAAGTAAAGTAAGTAAAGTTTAGTAAAGTAAGTAAAGTAAGTAAAGTTAAGTAAAGTAGGTAGAGAGGGTAAAGTAAGATGAGTAAGTAAAGTAAGTAAAGTAAGTAAAGTTTAGTAAAGTAAGTAAAGTAAGTAAAGTAAGTAAAGTTAAGTAAAGTTAAGTAAAGTAAGTAAAGTAAGTAAAGTAAGTAAATAGAGTAAGTAATGTATGTAGACTAAGGAAAGTAAGTAGAATCAGTAAAGTAGGTAAAGTAAGTAATGTAGAAAGGTAAGTAAAGTAAATAGAGTAAGTAGGATAAGTAAGCTAAGTAGAGTAAGTAAAGTAAGTGGAGTAAGTAAAGTAAGTAGAATGAGTAAAGTAAGTAGTGTAAGTAAAGTAACTAGAATACGTAAAGTAAGCAATGTAAGTAGAAAAAGTAAAGTAAGTAAAGTGGGTAATAAAGATAAGTAAGTAAGTAAAAGAAGTAAAGTAAGTAGAGTAAGTAAAGTAAGTAGAGTAAGTAAAGTAAGTAGAGTAAGTAAAGTAAGTAGAATAAGTAAAGTAAGTAAAGTGGGTAATAAAGATAAGTAAGTAAGTAAAAGAAGTAAAGTAAGTAGAGTAAGTAAAGTAAGTAGAGTAAGTAAAGTAAGTAGAGTAAGTAAAGTAAGTAAAGTAAGTAAAGTAAGTAGAGTAAGTAAAGTAACTAGAATACGTAAAGTAAGCAATGTAAGTAGAAAAAGTAAAGTAAGTAAATTGGGTAATAAAGATAAGTAAGTAAGTAAAAGAAGTAAAGTAAGTAGAGTAAGTAAAGTAAGTAGAATAAGTAAAGTAAGTAAAGTGGGTAATAAAGATAAGTAAGTAAGTAAAAGAAGTAAAGTAAGTAGAGTAAGTAAAGTAAGTAGAGTAAGTAAAGTAAGTAGGGTAAGTAAAGTAAGTAGAGTAAGTAAAGTAAGTAGAGTAAGTAAAGTAAGTAGAGTAAGTAAAGTAAGTAGAGTAAGTAAAGTAAGTAGAGTAAGTAAAGTAAGTATAGTAAGTAAAGTAAGTAGAATGGATAATGTAAGTAAAGTAAGTAGAGTAAGTAAAGTAAGTATAGTAAGTAAAGTAAGTAGAGTAAGTAAAGTAAGTAGAGTAAGTAATGTAAGTAGAGTAAGTAAAGTAAGTAGAATGGATAATGTAAGTAAAGTAAGTAGAGTAAGTAAAGTAAGTATAGTAAGTAAAGTAAGTAGAGTAAGTAAAGTAAGTAGAGTAAGTAAAGTAAGTAGAATGGATAATGTAAGTAAAGTAAGTAGAGTAAGTAAAGTAAGTAGAATGGATAATGTAAGTAAAGTAAGTAGAGTAAGTAAAGTAAGTAGAGTAAGTAAAGTAAGTAGAATGGATAATGTAAGTAAAGTAAGTAGAGGAAGTAAACTAAGTAGAGTAAGTAAAGTAAGTAGAATGGATAATGTAAGTAAAGTAAGTAGAGTAAGTAAAGTAAGTAGAATGGATAATGTAAGTAAAGTAAGTAGAGTAAGTAAAGTAAGTAGAGTAAGTAAAGTAAGTAGAATGGATAATGTAAGTAAATTAAGTAGAGTAAGTAAAGTAAGTAGAGTAAGTAAAGTAAGTAGAGTAAGTAAAGTAAGTAGAATGGATAATGTAAGTAAATTAAGTAGAGTAAGTAAAGTAAGTAGAGTAAGTAAAGTAAGTAGAGTAAGTAAAGTAAGTAGAGTAAGTAAAGTAAGTAGAATGGATAATGTAAGTAAATTAAGTAGAGTAAGTAAAGTAAGTAGAGTAAGTAAAGTAAGTAGAGTAAGTAAAGTAAGTAGAATGGATAATGTAAGTAAATTAAGTAGAGTAAGTAAAGTAAGTAGAGTAAGTAAAGTAAGTAGAGTAAGTAAAGTAAGTAGAATTTATAATGTAAGTAAATTAAGTAGAGTAAGTAAAGTAAGTAGAGTAAGTAAAGTAAGTAGAGTAATTAAAGTAAGTAGAATGGATAATGTAAGTAAAGTAAGTAGAGTAAGTAAAGTAAGTAGAGTAAGTAAAGTAAGTAGAGTAAGTAAAGTAAGTAGAGTAAGTAAAGTAAGTAGAGTAAGTAAAGTAAGTAGAGTAAGTAAAGTAAGTAGAGTAAGTAAAGTAAGTAGAATGGATAATGTAAGTAAATTAAGTAGAGTAAGTAAAGTAAGTAGAGTAAGTAAAGTAAGTAGAGTAAGTAAAGTAAGTAGAATTTATAATGTAAGTAAATTAAGTAGAGTAAGTAAAGTAAGTAGAGTAAGTAAAGTAAGTAGAGTAATTAAAGTAAGTAGAATGGATAATGTAAGTAAAGTAAGTAGAGTAAGTAAAGTAAGTAGAATGGATAATGTAAGTAAATTAAGTAGAGTAAGTAAAGTAAGTAGAGTAAGTAAAGTAAGTAGAATAAGGAAAGTAAGTAGAATAAGTAAAGTAAGTAAAGTGGGTAATAAAGAAAAGTAAGAAAGTAAAAGAAGTAAAGTACGTAGAGTAAGTAAAGTAAGTAGAATGGATAATGTAAGTAAAGTAAGTAGAGTAAGTAAAGTAAGTAAAGTGGGTAATAAAGAAAAGTAAGTAAGTATAAGAAGTAAAGTACGTAGAGTAAGTAAAGTAAGTAGAATGGATAATGTAAGTAAAGTAAGTAGAATAAGTAAAGTAAGTAAAGTGGGTAATAAAGAAAAGTAAGTAAGTAAAAGAAGTATAAGAAGTAAAGTACGTAGAGTAAGTAAAGTAAGTAGAATGGATAATGTAAGTAAAGTAAGTAGAGTAAGTAACGCAAGTAGATTAGGTAAAGTAAGTAGAATTAAGCATCCATCCATCCATCATGTGCCATGCCGGTAAGCATGGGCGGTTATGTTCTGCCATCTCACTCGATCACCAGAGTCGTGGATCAGCTCCGTGTTTCTGTCTCGACCATGCCACAAGGCCAAGCCATCCAGGTACTTGCTTTTAGGTCTTCCCCTTGGTCTGTTCCCCTGGATCTTACCAGTTGTCACCAAATTCTCCAATCCATTTCTTCTCATAACATGCCCACAACATTTTTACTGTCTACGTCTAATTTCTCTAATCAATTTACGATCTTCATTTGTTTCTTGAAGGACTTGTTCATTGGTCTTTCTGGCTGTCCATGGTGTTCTTTGCATTTTCCTCAGAAACCACATCTCTACAGCCATCAGATGTTTTTCAGCCTGACTGCTCATTGTCCACGCTTCACATCCATATAAAAGTACAGGTTCAATGTAGCATCTCAACACTCTTTTTCTCGTTTCAATTGACATTAAGCATGTTTGGTTGTAATTATTCAGTGTTTACCGTTTCTGTTTGTCGTCTAAGCAAACTGCTACAACCCTGTTTATTCCGTTATTCTACTTTTTATCTGTTAATCTTTAACGCAGTGTTGAGCATATTTATCCTCGTCTAACTTTCCCATTCCCAAACCTTAAACTCAGCACAGAATCTGAAATATAAGACCAACCCTAAAACGACAGCATCAAGGAAAGCACTCAACCACACTGATATGAAGGTATTAAATGACGTTCATCACATGGAACAGGAAGTTAATTTTCGTGTGCGAAACGTAATTATCAACAGACGAAAACTGAAGCGACCCCAAGCCGTGAGTTATAAAAGAAAATCAAAGCGCGCTTGTTTAACATTATAAACAAGGCAATCAACAAGTGTCTAGGTCAGCATGGCCGAATGGATAAGCTGGCTCGCTCTTAAACTTCCGGACTAAAATATTGACTACTTGTCCTTGACGTGGGTACGTAAATAACAAGTACCCCAGAAGTCGAAATGCGCCTGATGACGAGGGACACTGGTAATAGGGAAAGCAATCTACACGCAAAAATCAGCTTAGTGCACTAGAACGTGCGAATACCTATTGAGGCGGATGGTGTTTTAATTTGGGCGGATGGTGTTTTAATTTGGGCGGATGGTGTTTTAATTTGGGCGGATGGTGTTTTAATTTGACCTCTTCAAGCCAAACGTGGATACCCGGAATTGACATCGAAAGTAAGAACAGCCGGTTTGATATTGATCACATCATTTACTGTATGCTGTTTGGGTTATGAAAATATGGGATTAGCACCATGTACCCACACGACCCAATGTGTGTAAAATGAGTCCTTTTACCATGTACCCAATACGTCTCAATGTGTGTAAAATGAGTCCTTTTGCCATGTACCCAATACGTCTCAATGTGTGTAAAATGACTCCTTTTACCATGTCCCCAATACGTCTCAATGTGTGTAAAATGAGTCCTTTTACCATGTCCCCAATACGTCTCAATGTGTGTAAATGAGTCCTTTTACCATGTACCCAATACGTCTCAATGTGTGTAAAATTAGTGATTTTACTATATACTCAATACACCAAAAGAAGGATAAAGGACACCTTTTACCACGTACCCAATACACCAAAATAGTGCTTAAAAGAGACCAATACATCAAACGGAGTGTAAAAGAGATCTTTTGCCATGTACCCAATACACCGAAAGGCTTGTAAAGAAGACCTTTTATTTTGTGAAATACTTAAAATAAATACACATTGCGACAAACGTAATGATATGACCACTAAACGCAGTATTACTATGCATATGGTTATAGACAAGGAGCAATCCTTAACTTTATAAAAAGAAATGTTTCGAACCGACAGCAAATGCATGCAATACAAGACGAAGCGTTGAGTTGTGTTTAGACAAGAAATGGCATCACAACTCTCGGGACATTCCCAAACGTGCTCCGTCCTCATCTTCAACAGCAAACGAAGAGTCCCCAATACTAATGGTACCAGTAGCAGTCTGATTATGTGTCCGTCTGTCCTTTCCTCCGAGTTTTGAGTGTCGGTCAGATCCTCTTGTCACTCCCTGTAGCACCATTCTCTCCAAGCCACGATGATCTATCTACCTGTTCTTCTACACGATACATACGATTAATCCTTACTCTTCTTTTTCTCTACCTCCTTCTCTCGCCTTCCCCTCGTCTTCTTCTCTTCACCCTCTCTTCGCAGATAGTTGAAGATGCCATCGAGCACAGAGAACGCACTCCGTAGCTCGGCCATGATTCTCATGAATTGTTCACAAGAAAAACCGACGGATCATCCGTATTTTTAAAAACAAAAAATGAAAAGAAAAGAAACGAGACAGACAACAGCCAGGATTATCAATATCATCAGTTACGCTGCTGGCTAACAAAATCAGAATTTAATTTCCCCTGAGTTTTAACAACGTGAGTGCAGAGAGATTAGATAAGATAGCAGCGAGAGCAACTGAGAGCAACATCCAAAAACATCAAGGGATGCACAGTTCTATAGTACATCCACGTCGTTAATGACAGGACAGAATTTGTTCAAGTTCAGACAGCACTTCTTGAACCCGCGGCAGTAACATTGTGATGTTAATTATTTTTGTTCTCATAAGTAATCATTGCTGTGTGTTGGGCTGTTGTTTGTGCTTGTATAGGTCAGCATTCTAACACACAACCAAGCAGGTTGTACTGACTTTCTGTGTGTAGTTTTTTATTTCAAAAATGAATAGACTGTTAATAAGAGTGGTTTACTACCTTC
>JACEFZ010011432.1:180000-267500 GCA_014155875.1 Cepaea nemoralis
ATTACCTTCCTAATAAAGGCAACAAACTCAGGATCACCGACGGGTATCCAAACATGTGTGTTTCGCAACCACTTATGCTACAAAGCACTGAGGCACCTTGCTAACGCTTGATAGAAGATGTCTCTCAGAGATAAAGAACAGTTTGAGACAAGCAAAACATGCGTTCTATCAAATCATGTTGTAATAAATCCTTGTCATTGGATGTTAGAAAGAGAATTCTTGCGTCTTACATAGAACTACTTTTATTCTATTACTGTGTTTCCTGGGCAATTAGTAAGCAATCAAAATAAACTCCGTTTATGCCTCAGAGATGTGGTTTTATAAAAGAATGTTAAAAATGTCTGGCAACAGTTAAAGTGAATAATCTAAATGCGTTGAAAGAGGTCAATAAACAAAGGCAATTTATCACAAACATTAGAAAAGACAGTCGCATATTTTTTTTTCCCACATCATGAGATAATACAAAATGGAACATGTTGTGACAAATAGAAATATTTGTGGATACAAAGTTGGAGGAAGCCAACGAGAGAAGATTCCATGCAACCTATTATTATGGCAAGGAAAGCTATCACCGCGCGAGTCGTTCTTGCCTGTTGTTGGAGATCGCCAGATGTGGAGAATCATGATCACAAACGCCTGTCAGCAAGGCACTTGATGATAATATGTGCTATAGATATTTTAGTGGGTAGATTTGTCAAAGGTTTTCAAATTTGACATGGTGTGGCCTGTTCGAACTACCCTTTTCGATCTTCAACTGGCAAGGGATTTTTTTTTTAATGTTGCTGGAAAAATGCACACTTGGCCGCTTACAAAGAGGGAAAGACAAGACAGACAGACAGACAGACAGACAGACAGACAGACAGACAGACAGGCAGGCAGGCAGGCAGGCAGGCAGGCAGGCAGGCAGGCAGGCAGGACAGACAGACAGACAGACAGACAGACAGACAGACAGACAGACAGGCAGGCAGGCAGGCAGGCAGGCAGGCAGGCAGACAGACAGAAAAAAGGAGTGGGACAGACAAACAGAAAGACACAAACAAATAAGGTATACAGGAAACAAAGAGTAGAAAGTCAAAGAAACAACAATATTCGCTTCTTGCCACAAACCAAAAGAAATAATTATACCTGCTGGGTTATTGTTTCGTTAGTTCGTTTGCTATTTTTAAATACCCACACCAATACCGCTCACGTAAAAGTGATTACTTGCGAGAAATGTCGAAAATAATCAAAATCACAAACTTCCTTCAGCTAAAAAAATAAACCATCAACTGTTAATTGCAAGCGAAGGATATAGGGATGAAAGCACATATGTTTTCCTTTAAAATGACTATCTTGAAACCTTCAAGAAAGCTATTAGAGCTGTATAAGATTCTGCCAACAGCTATGGTTCCCACAGTCGGGAATCAACTTACCTGCCAGTCTGGTAAAAGCCTGTAATTCTGTTTTTGGTTTCCGTAATGTGTAGAAACAGGTATAGGCAATGATGTTTCTATTAGGGAATATGTAAGACATTTGGGGAACATATGAGACATATTAGGGAGTGTAAGACATTCGGGGAACATATGAGATATATTAGGAATTGTAAGACATTTGGGCAACATATGAGACATATTAGGGAGTGTAAGACATTTGGGGTGGGGAAAACGTATTAGGGAGTGTAAGACATTTAGGGAACATTTCAGACATAATAGGGAGTGTATATTTAGTTGCGGGGGTGGGAGGGGCATATGAGACATATTAGGGAGTTAAGACAGTCGAACACATTAGTCATAGTGAAAAAGAAAGACAAAGAATGAAAGAGTTTAAGAAGGAAATTAAAGAGTTAATGCTGACTTTCTTTCAGACGATTCCCAAACAACATTGTCTGTTCTTTCCCTTAGTCCTTTATGAGGTGTAAGGAGTACATAAGACACGTTAGGAGGTGTAAGCATTGAAGGAGCCCATGAGGCACATTGAGAAGTATAAGACATTATAGGGAGCACATGAGACACATTAGGAAGTGTAAGACATTGTAAGCAGTCGACGTGATCGAAAGGATGAGAGCGACTTCGCTCTTTAACTTCCTGTGCGCTGATGACAGGGTAGCTGAGTGAACCCTTACACCGGTCGGTTGAACATCAACGCTGACTTCTAGTTAAGGAAGCTATGACATACTACTGAAAGTAAAATTGATTGGAAAATCAACCTTTTGTTGGGGTTAATAGAAACGTCCTGCAGTTACATGCAACATTTTCAAGACGTTGGGGATAACATGCGTGGCATAGAATAGTGTGTAACAGATGTGGTGGGTGTGGGGGTAAACCACATGGGGCATAGAAAAGTGTGTAATAGATGTGGTGGTTCTGGGTAAAACACGAGACATAGAATAGTGTGTAATAGAGGTGGTGGTTCTGGGGAAAAACGCACGGGACATATAATAGTGTGTAACAGATGTGGTGGGTGTGGGGGTAAAACACATGGGGCATAGAAAAGTGTGTAATAGATGTGGTGGTTCTGGGTAAAACACGAGACACAGAATAGTGTGTAATAGAGGTGGTGGTCTGGGAAAAACGCACGGGACATATAATAGTGTGTAAACAGATGTGGTGGATAACACATGGGACATATAATATTGTGTAACAGATGTGGTGGGTAACGCACGGGACATATAATATTGTGTAACAGATGTGGTGGGTGTAGGAGGGGGGGGAACAAACGGGGAATAGAATAGTGTGTAATAGATGTATTGGGTGTGGGGGAAAGCACACGGGACATAGAATAGTGTGTAACCAGATGTGGTGAGTGTAGGGAAAACACACGGACATGGAATAGTGGTGTAATAGATGTGGAGGTGTGGGGAAAACACACGGGACAAAGAATAGTGTGCAATAGATGTGGGGGTGTGGGGAAAACACACGGGACCAAAGAATAGTGTGTAATATATGTGGTGGGTGTGGGGAAAACATACGGGACATAGAAAAGTGTGTAATAGATGTGATGGGTGTGTGGGAAACACATGAGGCATAGAAAAGATTGTAACACATTGACTGTGACCGTCACTTCTTGGGAAAATATTAAACAGTATAATTCTGGAAAGCAATGGCAAGGTACTGAACGTAAACTTGCCAAGAGATCACAACAGCAAGAAATGCTGGTGTTGACTGCAAAGTCCTGTAAAGGATATACAACTAACTTTAAATAATTCTGGAAAGATTAAGAGATGCTAATGACAAAAGACCAAGGGATGAACATGTATTGTAGGTTGATTGCGAATCCTCTGAAAGACAGTGAGCAAGGCGTGATGTGTTAGTGGCTCGTTCCAGTGAATCCCAACCATCGCTTGGTGTTTCTCAAGCTTCTTACATTTGGTTAGAACATACTTTAAAAACATGGAATCCCTGAATGCCCACTTCCTCTGAGTACCTGGCCTCCAAAAGTAATAAATTTGTGATATTTTTCACAGCAGTATCTCTTCTTCAACCAAAATGGCATCTGCTGCGAACATCTTTAGACTGAAAGACGTAAGTTCCACATATTGGGACTCGCGAAGTATGAGCACTGAAAAGAGCCCACATATATCGAAGTGAGATTGATGTAGAGAGATGTCTTCCAAACAGTCCTTTGCATAGCCCTCATTCCCGTCTCCATTCTCAAAAACTACTGGGGTGTGCAAGACTGGTAATGAAACTCACATCAGGTGAAGATGCATTTCGCTGGTTAAGAGTTAACTTTACCCCAGAATATGGATTCCTCACCAGAAGTGTATCCGGTCAAGGCCGGTGATAGAAGCCGGGATTAAACAGGTGATATATTACAGGTACCTGGAGTGAGTCAGGGATAAATATAGCAACAGACTGCACGTGGCATGGGAATCAGGTCAGACGCCGGTGAACAATCCATCGCCTGTTGTAACAGATTGCAGATAAAACCGTATCAGAGAGGGCTGCAGCGCTGAAGCTTCATGCGTTATTTGGGAGGCAGATTTCTTATCTCCGCACGAGCCATTAATCTCAGTAAGAATATCCAGTAGTTTGCAGGAAAGCGTCCTTGGCCGATAGTGTCAAAAATGGCGGGCATGTAAACAAATTATGAATGATTATATATGAAGCTGGATCTGCGCCTGTTTTAGATCAACAAATAAATATTGCGTGGCAATCACATGATAGGAAAGCATTAGAAATTAGGGGGAAATATCAAATACGATTAAAGAAGTGAGAAATGAGATTTGAAAATGTGTTTGAAAATGTTGCCGGATTTCTGAAGAAAACGCCTGTGTCGAAACGCTTCAGCAGCAAATTACAAGACTGCATAAAAGTACAAAGTACAGATCCATTTTTACACGATTGAGGCGCATTTGGGCATTGGTGCTAGACCCATATTTTTCTTTTAACCAAGTTGGTGATGCGATCGGCATTACATTACCGCCTGTATCCCCAAGGCATTTCTTGGTACCCATGTTAGACTGGTTCGATTTTATAGCCCAGGACAATTTTAAATATTCAAAATCACCCTGATGCGGATCGAACCCCTGACCATCGGTACGAGAGACAAGCGTCTAGGGGCTGCCCTACCTACTCCGTCGCCAGGATATTACATGCATACCAATGTATGCTACGAGGGCGAGTCAATACGTAAGTCACACAGTTCTGTGGGATGGCAGGTAAATGTAGTTGGTCTGTTTTCATTAGGTGACAGCAACACCGAATATTTTATTGCCGTTCGTCAGGTGGCGCTAGGTGTCGCATGCGCATGCGAGGCGCATAAACAAAATGGCGACTGTACTTACGGAGTATACAACCAAAGAGCAACGTGCTGTTGTGCGTTTTTTTGTGGGCAAGAGGACTGTCTGCAAAGGATATTCATCAGGAAATGCTTCCTGTTTATGCTGAATCGTAATGTGAAGTTCTATCGATGCTTCATGATGCAATTCGAAGAAAACGTCCAGGGCTGCTGACTAGAGGAGTGTTGCTTCTTCATGACAATGCCAGACCACATCCGGCTCGATTAATTTTTTTTATTTTTTTTTTTTTTGCGCTCGCTCGCTTTGAACTCAAGCGTAGTCCATACACACTAGTTTATAGTAGTGATGGACTGAATTTTGCGTGTGGGTTAGTTTTCCCTATTAACAGTGTCTTTCGCCATCAAGACAACCGAACCTCGAGGAAATCATCATCATGTAGCATGGCCTTTGCAGAAGACAGCTCTCATTACCTCCCGCCGAGAAGGACTCTCGATCTCTGGCCATCTCCTGCATCCTTACGCTCAAGGTGACTACGATGTTCTGTGTCTATCTTCGTGCCGGTTCACCCCCCATTTCTTCTTCCAGGGACTATGCCTTCCATCATTGTTCTTTTCCAGCTATTGCGGTGTTGAATATGGCCAAATATTTTTCAGTTTCTAAGACACGATGCCGGTCTTTCGATGTCCAGATCGTGGGGACTATGGCCTAATACTGAATACATGGCTAAAGAAACAGATGAAGAGTGAAACTCTGAAAATTGAGTGAAGAAACAATTCCAGTGCATTGTGTTACCGGGAAAATACCGTAATGGAGAAATGAAGACATGATTGGTAATATTGATGATAGTCCAGGGAGAGATGACACCGGGTGATTTAATCACACATGACAGACATAGACTAACATCACGAGCAAGAGATAGCCTTTCATCACCAGCCAGAGACATTGCTCCACATTGGCACCTTGCCGTCTTGACAGACGATAGTTTGTGCTTTAAAAAGGCATAATAACTTTTAACTATGGCGGTAGCGAGTGTGACTGATAAGGCCAATTTGCGCTGTAAATGTCCGTTCACAGTGGGTGCATGTGAACATGTGGTCATCTCCACCATCATGCACCATCTTACGTCTCAAACGCTTGGTGTGTGACTTTTCTGCAATAATTTTCTCCTTTGACTTTATTCCATTTCTGATATTTGCCCTCCATGCAACACGTTCAGCGGCGACTTGCTCCCAATGTGCATTATCAATGCCTGTATCAATCATGTCCCGCTTACACACATCTTTGTATCGTAGTAGAGGCCGACCCTGAGATCTCTTACCCATCTGTAATTCACCAAAAAAGATATCCTTTGGTATTCTACCATCATCCATCCTCCTAAGATGTCCTATCCATCTAAGTCTACGAAGACTGAGCATGGAATAAACTGTCACACAACCTGATCTTTCCAATACTTCAGTATTTGTGATTGTGTCTTGCCACTTAATACCAAGAATTCTTCGCAGACACCGCATATGAAAGCTGTTAAATTGTTCTCTTGGTGTGAGTAAGTTGTCCAGGTTTCACTGCCATAGAGAAGAGTACTAAGGACACAGGCTTGATAGACAAGGACTTTTGTTTTGGCAGTAATCTTCCTGTTCTCCCAGACTCTTTTTCTTAACCTGTTCATTGTTGTTGCTGCCTTACCAATCCGGATGTTGATTTCCTGATCTAGGGATAATTTGCTATTTACCACTGATCCTAGATATGTAAAATGGTTCTACTATCTCTAGTTCGGCGTCGTCAATAAAGATTGATGGTACCCCATGTGCACCTTGTGACATAATCTGTGTCTTCTTTTTGCTAATTGTTAAACCAAATTCAGAACAAGCATTGGAGAATGCAGATAGTAGGACATTGCAATTCTTCCTCAGAGTGGGTCGTAACTGCAGCATCATCTGCAAAAAGCAACTCTCTGATCAGTACCCTCCTAATTTTGGTCTTAGCCTTCAATCTCTGAGCATTGTAGAGGCCGCCATCTGAGCGTGAGTGAATGTATATACCACCATCCTGATCACGAAATGCATATTTCAGTAGAAGTGAAAAGTATATTCCAAAGAGGGTGGGAGCTAGTACACAACCTTGCTTAACTCCACTCTTGATTTCAAATTCTTCAGAAGTTGCACCATCAAACTTGATTATACCCTTCATGCCTGTGTGGAACTATTCCACAATGGACAGAAGAGTTGGTGGGCAGCCAATCTTCTTTAATGCCTTGAACAGACCCTCACGACTGACTAAATCAAATGCCTTTGTGAGGTCAATGAAGGCAATAAACAGTGGTTGATTCTGTTCACGGCATTTTTCTTGCATTTGTCGCAATGAGAATATCATATCAGTGGTAGACCGGTTCTGTCGAAAGCCACACTGTGATTCGGGGTAGACTTGATCTCCTAGGACTTGAAGTCTGCGCAGAACAATTCTGGCAATTACTTTTCCAACAATACACAGAAGTGAGATACCCCTATAGTTGTTGCAGTCGCTCCGATCGCCCTTGTTCTTGTACAGTGTTATGATGCTTGAATCTTTGAAATCCTGTGGGACTTGTCCCTTCACGCCAGCATAGCTCTATTAGCTGGTGGATCTGTATAGTGAGTGTGTCTTGCCCACTCCTGATAACCTCTATTGGAATCCCATCCTTACCTGGAGCCTTGCCAGATGCAAGTTCATTATAGCACACTTAACTTCTGTTATGGTGGGAAGTGTGTCCAGGTGGTCAAGAGTTGATAGAGCCTCTATGGCGTTGAGGGCATCATCCGCTAGTTTGGTCTCACTTGAGTAAAGCTCCAAATAGTGCTCTACCCATCTGTCCATCTGCTGTTTCTTATCAGTGATGACTTCTCCAGTCAAGGTTTTCAATGGTGCACTTCTTTTGATCACTGGACCACAGGCTTTCTTTATTCCTTCATACATTGCTCTATGATTCACCCTTATCACTTGCGATTTGAATGGACTCACATAACTTGATCCAATAATCATTTGCACACTGCCTGGCAGCCTTTTTGCAATCCTTCCTAGCTTGCATTAGCTCACTCAGAGTGTTACGCGTGTCCTTTCCTTGTTCTTAAAGAGAGCTTTTTCTTTCCTTATCAATCAAGGGCTGCAGAGTCTCGCTGTTGGCCGCAAACCAGTCCTGCCTCATATGATCCACAGTGCCGTAAACCCCTACGGCAGTTTTGTAAAGAGTTTCCTTAATTTGACCCCACTTTTCATTTACTGTACAATTTTCTGGTGTATCAGTGAAAGCGTCTTCAAGTTGCTGTTGAAACTGAAAGCACTTTTCAGGATCATGAGTGTTAATAATATTAATCCTGGGGCTAGATTTGTGTTTAGCTGTGTAGATTCTCTTTGGTCTCAGTCTAACCCTTGCAACAACCAAAGAATGATCCGTATCACAGTCAGCACTGTGGTAACTACGAGTCAATGATATAAGGTTCAGATGTTGTCTCCGTGTGATGATGAAGTCCAGCTGGTGCCAATGGCCGGATAACCCGTAACAGTTGCCTCTCGCTTTGATTCCGAGACCAGTTAAGACCAGGGATGGAGTTATTGCCTCTCCATAGCACAAAGCCTGGGCTAAAATATAGAGACCATGTGTTGCCCATGCAGCATGATCCCTCTCTCGGCCTGCCTAGTTCACTCCAGAGGAAAGGTAACACCCCTACATCTGGAACAAGACAAGCTGCAGAAGCTGCCAGATCAGCAAAGCAATGCTCTAACTGTCCGCCTGTCGGAGCTTCGATCCTAGACCAGCTGCCAACCAAGGCTTAGGGCCTGGTCTGCCCTGCCATGACAATTTTGTCTTTAGCTTGCATTTCCTCGCACCAGGATAAGGCTTGTACCCTCCAATTGCGCTCTTCCGCCCGAAGCCGTTGGCACAATGTGGGGTGTCGGGTTTGGTAAGCGCCGCCCAACGTTCGGCGCTAACAGAAACCAGGTAGTACCGTCTACTGTTATACGGTAGCTCAGTCATATCTGACTAAGACCTGACATTTTGCTCCACATACATGTCATAAAACAAGTCAATTATAAATACAACGTCTGAGCCTATAAAACAGAACAGTAATGGAATACTAAACAGTGAGAACAGAGCAGTCTATGAAAACAAACAAGGGAAGTAAAAATGGAAAGTAAGACGAGATTAGATCAGTTCATAAAGACCTGTGTGCAACTAGTGAATAACACCAGAGAAATGAGCTGGATCCCGAAATGTTCAAAGAACAAAGAGTAATTACCAGAAACTTTAAACCCAAGACACATACTACAAAGGACACGAGAGAAAGAACCCCAACGGAACATAAAGAAACATTTAACAGATGAAAAGAATAATGCAGCGAAACATAAAATAAAGATGGTAAAGACGAAAATGTAAACAGCGAAATTCCAACAGAGAAGGCGCCAGAAGCAACAAAAGGCGAAGTCGAGTGGGCGATAAACAAGCTAGGAAAGGGGAAATAACCACGAGTTGATAACATCGCCGTAGAGTTTACTAGAGCTGGCGGGGAACAAACGGTGAAAATTACACCAGGCGTTAAAAAGATGTGGGAAATGGGATCACGCCAATGAAATGGAAGAGAACAATGTATATCTCAATATCAAGAAAGGGAGACATGAAAGTATGTACCAATTGTAAGACAGCCTTAATAAACCACTGAAGCGACATTATATTTAAAACATATTAAAGAAAAGAATTTGAATAACAAAGAAACAAACAATATATTTCACGATTTATTGCCTGGCATATTTCGCTGCTTCTCGTCAGGATCATACTGCAGAAATCACACAACATAAAATGAAGTAAGTAGATAAATCCTTGAAGCTGAAATATACACATGTTCGCACAGTAATTTCAATTGTCTACCACGGTAATTTTTAAATGACTATCATGTCATTCTGTTAGCACAAAACTGGCCTATGCAGATTAATCGTGATGGCTTCTGTAACCTGTAACAAGCGACTATTGTGTGTGTGTTAAACAACAACATGAAACGTATTATCAATCACATGACTGGTTTCCAAAATGTGCCGTCCAATTGAAGACGTAGGAGTTTTGTGGTGTGTCAGCTTGGCCAGGTTCCTATCTTCTTTGTGTATTATTCTGTCAACCTAACTGGGTATGTCTTCGACCACCCTGTTTAACGGCCTGTCTGTCCTGCCGATGTGACCTGTATGTGAAATGAATTTGTAAGATAATATAATAAATTATAAACACAGTACAAGCTGACTTTAGATGATATAGAGGTACACGTGACAAAATGTGAAACACGAGAACAATTATAGTACAGAGCAGAGAGGACAATGTAGATCTGTACTCTTGCTTGTTTAGACTACTCAAAGACTTAAGACGTTAGAAAACGGATTACTGTATTTAGTGATAGAAACTGGCTTTACATTGCACTTAATGCAGATCATACAAACACTACTGTGAAGGAAAGGCATCCGTAAGAATATGTGATGATACAACAGATTGGTTCGATATAAAACAAGGGATCAGACAGGGTGCATTGATTCAACTATCCGTTTAACAGAAAGCGTCATGACGAATGTTAGAGAAAATGTTGACAAGGAACAATACGATCCATTTTTATTAGGTGAAGTAGAAGTACTTGAAATTCGTTGCACAATCGACACTGTATTAAACCAACAACTCTAATGGGAACTGAGAAACTAGTAAAGTCAGTTAGTCGCTATTTGCGATGCCAATATCCCGGAAAAATGTCACCTCATAATGCTCAGTTCCTGTGCCAGTGAATATCACACAAAATGCTCCGAACTGTCCCATGTGAACAGTGGAACAGTCAGGGCAAGAGTAGAGTGAAAAACACAATTTATATTAGCAGCACAAATCACAAGTAAAGGCAACAATCGCACAAATATGTCGACAGATGTATTTATCAACGAAGAGAAATTACCGAAAGTTAACAGTTTTCAATATCTAGGAACACAGCTGACCGGCGATTGAAATGTGATTTCAGAAATTACGAGACAAATAACTATTGCAGTGCAAAAACTAAAGCAATTAAATTATTTATGGATTGAAAGAGAGAGAACAACAAAAGTCAGAATCCTGAGAGAATGCGTATATCCTGAGGTAACATATAGATGTGAATCAATCAATCAATCAATCAATCAATCAACCAATCAATCAATCAATCAATCATGTGCCGTGCTGGAAAGCGTGGGCGATCATGACTCGCCATTTCACTCGAATACCAGAGTCGTGGATCAGCTCAGTGTTCCTGTATCGACCATGCCATGTGGTCAGCCATCCAGGTATTTACTTCTCGGCCTTCCCCTTGGTCTGTTCCCTTTGATCTTGCCAGTTGTCACTAAGTTCTCCAATCCATTTCTTCTCATAACCAATAGATGTGAAACTTGGATATTTAACAAGTAAGCTGAAAAAAGGTATCAGCCTATTTATATAAATGTTACCGGAGATCACTAAACATCCATGATTATATTGGTTGGTTGGTTGGTTGGTTGGTTAATTGGTTGTTGGTTGGTTGATTGGTTGGTGGTTGGTCGGTTGCTGGCTGGTTGGTTGGTTGACTGATTGGTTAATTGGTTGGTTGGTTGGTTGGTCAGTTTGCTGGTTGGTTGGTTGATTGGTTGATGGTTGATTGGTCAGTTTGCTGGTTGGTTGATTGATAGATTGGTTGGTTGATTGAATGGTTGGTTGGTTGGTTGGTTGGTTGGCTGGTTGACTGAATAGTTGATAGGTTGGGTGATCGGTTGGTTGTCTGAATGGTTGGTTGCGGTGTGGTTGGTTGATTGTTTGGTTGACTGAATGGTGGTTGGTTAATTAGTGATTGGTCGATTGGTTGATGGACTGAATTGATTGATTGATTGATTGATTGATTGATTGATTGAATGGTTGGTTGGTTTGCTGGTTGGTTGGTTGCTTGGCTACTTGCTAGGCTGGTTGATTGAATGGTTCATTGGCTGGTTGACTGAATGGTTGGTTGGTTAGTCACTTTGGTAGTTGGTTTGCTGGTTGGTTGGTTGATTGATTGATTGAATAGTTTGTTGGTTGGTTGGTGATTGGCTGGTGGTCTGAAATGTTGACTGGTTAGTTTATTGATTGCGTGATTGGTTAATTGATTCAATAGTTGGTTTGATGGTTGTTGGTTGGTTGAATGATTGGTTGGTTAACTGAATGGTTGGTTGATTGATTAGTTAATTGGTTGGTGGACTGAATTATTGGTTGATTGATTGATTGATTGATTGACTGAATGTTTGGTTTGCTGGTAGGTTGGTTGAATGATTGATTGGTTGATTGAATGGTTGATTTGCTGGTTGGTTGTCGGTTGATGATTGGTTGGTTGACTGAATCGTTGTTTTGCTGGTTGGTTGGTTGGTTGATTGGTTAATGGTTGTTGGACTGAATTGTTGGTTGGTTGGTTGATTGATTGATTAATTGGTTGACTGAATAGTGGTTTTCTGGTTGGTTGGTTGAATGTTTGGTTGGTTGGCTCAATAGTTGGTTTGTGGTTGACTGGTTGGTTGGTTGGTTGGTTAGTGGTTGATTTGTTGGATGATTGGTTGATTGGTTGATTAATTGGTTGACTGAATAGTTGGTTTTCTGGTTGGTTGGTTGAATGTTTGGTTGGTTGTCTCAATAGTTGGTTTGCTGGTTGGTTTGCTGGTTGCTTTGTTGGTTGACTGGTTGGTTGGTTGGTTAGTTGGTTGATTTGTTGGATGGTTGGTTGATTGATTGGTTGGTTGGTTGGTTGGTTGGTTGGTTGTTTGGTTGGTTGGTTGGTTGATTGGTTGGTTGGTTGGGTGGTCGATTGGTTGGTGGTTGGTTGCTTGGTTGATTGTTTGGTTGGATGGTTGGTGTGAGTCCTCTGGAAGACTATACCTCTTAAGTCTCAATTAATGTTTCATCAGGTTGTCCGTGTCCGAACTTCGTGAAATACTTGAATCTAACGGGATGAACTTTTCCGACAATTATTTCACAGTATCGTCGCCACGACGAGTGTGTTATAGAACCCTTCGTCCCCTCCCCAAGCGTAGATAGAAACCAGCGGAATACCCGAGATAGGGAACAGAAAGAACTTCACATTTATTGAGAGGCATGTTAGCATCAACCAGGTCACGGTAAACACATTGGGCCCGACTGGACTTAGGTTTAGGATGGTGTTGTTGCCTCTGCAGGTTTTCTATTTCTTCTTCTTCCTCATTCGAACTACACCCCGGCCTCTTCGCACTCAGACCTCAAAGTTAAGGTCACTAATAAAAGCTGTAGTCAGATTCTGTAATATGTTTTATTGACAACAAGTTCCAGTTCTCAGTACAGAAGGACACAGCGGTATCACATGCAATTCAGAGCGGTAGGACAGGACCCTTCAATAGCTTTGAGGTATAATTGGTAAATGGTAGATAACCACATAAATGACTCCTGTAGGCGTTTTGGGCTTAATGGTGTAGTGTTAGCCATATGTTGTGAAGCAACCGATTGGTGCTGTGGTTAATGCTGCACACGCCACCTCTACTTCCCATACCATTTCTGGTACACATTTGATGCTTTGTCGAAAATGGAGCTCGGGTCAATTTTTTAAAATCTGCTTGAGTGGGGTTTAGAATAAATGACCAGAGCCAGGTAAGAGTCTTGGCACCAGCGCTACCACCACACTCTCGCGGGTAAACTGAGCTATCCCATATTATTTTTGTTCAGTCGGTATTCGACGGCAGATGTTGTCAGTATTACGTCCGACACCATTACTTCCCAGACGATTACTTGGTACCCCTGTTACGCTGGTTCACCCTGGAACTTAATCAATTTTATTTTTACATCCTCGCCTCGAGTAGGATTCGAACACATGACCAAGGAGCCGCCAGGCAAACGTATTGGCCACTGCGATACTGTGGCTCCCACACACTCTGGTAAAATAGTTTAGTATAGTTTAGTCGACGGATCAACATCACGGCACACGGGTGTAATCCATAAGTGCTCCGTTCTACTCCTAACTCAAGCCTGAGTCCGGAGAAACTCAGCTTAGTGCACGAACTCCATAGCACCGGCGAGAATCCTGAAATACTTTCGGTAGATTTTTAAACTCGGAATTTTGCCCGGGTAGTGCTGTTAGGTTACTCTTTTTTGATTTCCAACTGCCAAGGGTTGTTTTTTTACGCGCGCAGCAATACACACGGTCATCCGATCTCACTACCCAGAGATCAGGGGAAATTTTGTTACTAGATGTCCACGCGAAAAAATCCCGGCCCTCACCGGGGCTTGAACCCGGGACCTCCAGCACTCGAGGCGGGCACCATACCTCGAGATCACTCAGCCTCAAATAAAATAAAAAGAAACTAAGTACCTTAGCAGGAAACTATCGTGGGTATGTGAGTGTTAGGAGAACCCATTTTACGAGGCCAGAGCACACGGAGGAATAGATGGCCAGATTTGTCCCTCCCGTAGCGAAGGTCAGGAGCAGGCATCGAACCCTCGACACACCACACTCTTGCCATAGTGAACTTAACTGATTCAATGCCTCCCCAAGACAATATCTCCCCACAGTGACCTCCTATTTGAACAGAAGGGCAATATATCGCTATACTAAGGTCACCATGTCATTTATTTCGTTTCACAGTAGCTTTCCCTAATTTTAATGCTCGGTGAATAGAATTTGACAATACTTGTTCGTTTAATTGCTAACAAATAAACACAAATGTATTGTTTGACGCCCGTAGAAGTAAAGGACATAATCAGGGATTAGAGGACGCACTAGACAATATAAATATTGAAAGCTGTAGTTACCGACCGGGATTCGAATCTGTCAGAAACAAACGACTACAGCACCTCGCTGTAGGAACAAGTGTACTTCGACGCATGACCAACTAGACTCCCTGGAAATATGTCTTCATTAGCCCGGTTTATCATCCACATGAACCCACAACTATAGAATACGGACATAATTCGTATCGAACCATTCATTTAATTGTGCATCATGTTTCGTCAAAACATACTCTTTTGTTTAGCATTGAATCAGTTAACATGCTAACCATTACAGCAACGCTCCCGCTATACACCCAGGTACTATCCACTCACTGACAACAGAGTACAACAGAATGTGTTTAGGTGCTTTTGTATACACCCTACCAAGAAGTTACCAGCAGTGGCACACACACACAACACGTGGTGAGTTCAAAAAGCACCTTAGTTGTTAAACATGAGATGCACTCAGCTAAACACGTGCGTGTGACGTGCGAATCCACGTGTCCCGGCGCCCCGCCACAGCTGTGTCGAGCATTATCAGGGGCGCCGTTAGCTCCAGGGGCAATGAAAAGACGTAAAGTAATACTTTTGTAATTTACGATGCCGTTTTAAAGGCCAAGGTTTCCACATGTTTAGAATCTACTGCAGCGCTGCAGGTCATTGATCCCAAACTTGGAGGTGGAAAGTGAGCCAAATGTCATTGATAATGGTAGGATGTATCCCAGAAGGGCGTTGTGTGTATAAGAGCAGCCGAGTAAACAAACATACTTTGTTTATTTGTCTGTACTCGATATGCGTGGGGACGTAACGCGGCTTTTGTTCTGTTTTGAAAGTGTATGAAGGAATGCGTTAATGTTCTTTTGAAGTTAAACAAATGTGTTTTGGGGACCTACGATTTGGGATGGGTGAAGTAGCGATAAGGAATGATTAATATCAACATGGTCTTCCGGTGGAAAGATGAGTTTTCACTGGCGATAATTTGGTATATAATGAAATAAATATGGTAGAATTACTATTTTGACAACGAGATAATACATGTTTTATTGGAAGGTTTATATAAGCTTTACGGACATAATGTTTGATTGGAAAGAATGGCTCTTTGGGAATTACCACAATCAGAATGGTTTAGAATTTAACATTACGTTTAAACGGATCGTTGTGGATTTAGAATAATAACGTATATGTGGAAGTAGCGAACGAATGAACGAACCAAACAAACTTTATTTTAAAATAACTGGGCACTCAGGTCGGTCCTAACATTCGGCTCTCTCGCTCTCCTCTCTCTCTCGCTCTCTCTCTCCTCTCTCTCTCTCTCGCTCTCACTCTCTCACTCCTCTCTTTCTCTCTCTCTCTCTCTTTCTCTTTCTCTGTTCCTCTCTGTCTCTGTCTCTCTCTGTCTCTCTCTGTCTCTCTCTGTCTCTCTCTGTCTCTCTCTCTCTGCCTCCCCACTCCTCGAAAATGTTACGGATTTGTTTCTGTCGGAGGCAAAAAGAAAGCCCTAACCAGTACAGTTTTCGATGACCGCACTAGCCAGGCGGCTTTAATTCCTCAGACACAAGACACCCCACCCCCTGCCCACCCTCAACACATACAGACCTCAACAGCACACAGTACAATAGGAACACGATGAGATGATGATGCATGTGTATTTCTTTGCAGCAATCGTGATATGCGTGCTGTTCTGTCCACATTGTTTTCATTAACCTGTAAGGTTATCTTCTTCTTCTTCTTCTTCTTCTTCTTCAGCATTCCGAGCCATTGAGGTTCTTTGCTGCAAATACAATCTGTCTCCATTCGTCTCTCTGGTGGACCTTCTCTTGCCAGTCGTTGATTCCAAGTGCTTGTAGGTCTGTATGTATATTATCTCTCCACCGCCTTCTTGGTCTACCTCGGGGTCTACGGTCATTTATTTCCTGAGTGTAAGCGAGTTTTGTTTCCCTATTATCTTCCATTCTTTCTATATGCCCCAGCCATTGTAGTCTATTAGCCTTCATGATACCAGTGATTAGCGGGGACTTAAACAAATCATAAATGTCTTTGTTACTTCTTCTTTTTCCACTCTCCACTTTGTGTATCCCTAATGGGTCCAAAGATGCGTCTTAAAATTTTGTTCTCAAAGGTTTGTAACAAGGCTTCGTCTCCTTTCGTTGTACTCCAGGTTTCAGAGCCATACAGCACAACTGGTCTGATCAGTGTTTTGTATATTGTGATTTTGGTGTACGAGATAGCGCCTTTGATTTTAGTAGATGTTGTAGTGCATAGTATATCTTATTTCCAGAGTTGATTCTAGTTTGTATTTCTTCCCTTATGATGTTGGAGCAGTTGAAGATTGTACCCAGGTATTTGTATGTTTCCGTTCTTTTAATGGTCATATTATCTATTTGTATGTGGCCAGAGTTTTTTAGCCATTCCGTCTCTTGAAATTACCATATATTCTGTCTTATCTTGGTTGATAACCAGCCCCATCTGTTGGGCTTTTTCCTTTAAGTGAGTCAATATTTCTAATGTCTTTTGTTCACTTTGCCCTATAATATCTATATCATCTGCATAACCAAGCAGCCTGGATGTTCCTCCAATATCACATTCCTCCTTAAAAAGTAAGTTACATATCCTTTGCAGGACGTCACAGTCAGTCCCAGCAGTTTTTTGCCTCTTTGTGATCTCTTGGCAAGTTTATGTTCAGTAGTTTGCCATTGCTTTCTGAACGACCAGTACCCATACCATTTTATAAAATACCCAACGCAAGGCGGTCTGCTGCCAAATCACGCGCAGCTGTGTTTCTAACGTCCTATGCGGGATTACGAATTAAGCTCGTAACACCTTCGCCACGGATCTTGTATTGGTTATACATCCTTGTTATTCCTGCCTTTACGCTGATTTATAATAACTGCCGGGAAACCCTAGCGCATCCATTAGCACGTTTGCCTACAGACCCTGGTTCGGATCCACTTCCAGACAGATAGACAGACAGATAACCAGACAGATAGTCGGCCAGATAGACAGACAGATAGAATCACGCATAGCCACGCACAAACACTCACACAGAGAGACAGACATATTAGTCATCATAGATACAAAGGACGAGAACCGCTCACAACTTTGTCCATGTAAACAGGTGGCGTAATTATCGTTATCTCCCGCGATAGCTCTGACGTGGGCCGCACTATGAGATACGAGACGTGTGTGGTGCTCCCAGGTAATTCCAGACAACAACAGGCACAACGAAATGTCTGGGGAAGTAAAGGCAGCCACTGTGATACTGGCAGCATCGAATGCCGATTGGTCGCCACACATAGGGAGCTAGCACAATATTTACCAATACGCCTGGTGGCGTGCCAAGTGGTACTTCGCTGATCGGTTCTCATTGGTCATTCAGAAAGGTTGACTCACTGGTGGGTGTGAATCCCATAGAAGACTGTGAGCTTCACTGGCTCTTTTCTTGGCTCAAGCGACCTCAATACTGATACTTGGGACTTCATCGAAGACTGTGAGCTTCACTTGCTCTTTTCATGACTCAAGCGACCTCAACACTGATACTTGGAACATCATAGAAGACTATGAGCTTCACTGGCTCTTTTCATGGCTCAAGCGACCTCAACACTGATACTTGGACATTTTTTTTTAATGATCTGGACTCTCATGTTGATCCAATCTAAAATGTGCAGCTGGATATGTTATGGGAAGAATCGTAGCCGGCATGGTATTTGCCACATCGCCCGTGGTGTAACGATATGTATACACAATATACGGATACCACCGTAGATCCAACACGCTGCAGGCGCGGAGAATGGTCCGTAGATCCAACAGGCTGCAGGCGCGGAGAATGGTCCCTAGATCCAACACGCTGCAGGCGCGGAGAATGGTCCTTAGATCCAACAGGCTGCAGGCGCGGAGAATGGTCCGTAGATCCAACAGGCTGCAGGTGCGGAGAATGGTCCGTAGATCCAACAGGCTGCAGGCGCGGAGAATGGTCCGTAGATCCAACAGGCTGCAGGCGCGGAGAATGGTCCGTAGATCCAACAGGCTGCAGGCGCGGAGAATGGTCCGTAGATCCAACAGGCTGCAGGCGCGGAGAATGGTCCGTAGATCCAACAGGCTGCAGGCGCGGAGAATGGTCCGTAGATCCAACAGGCTGCAGGCGCGGAGAATGGTCCGTAGATCCAACAGGCTGCAGGCGCGGAGAATGGTCCCTAGATCCTTTGTTTTATCACGCTGGCCGCCTCTACTTCCATGGAACTTTTCTGGTACCAATTTTAGACTCAACCGTCTCCGTGGAGAAGGGGTAACGGACGCGATTCGTAAGCCCGCTTACCCACGTTCGAAAGACAGCTGCGACCGATTTGGCAGCAGACCGCGTTGCGTTTGGTTTTTAACGAATTGACAGGGGAGCCGGTCGTTCAGAAAGCATTAGTGAAGTACTGAACGTAAACTCGCAACAACAACAGCAGCAAAATGCTGGTATTGACATCGATGTCTTGTAAAAAAAAAAAAAAGCATATGCAAAAAATTGTAGGCTCGGACCACGTGGAAGCCAGGTAAGTGACCACAACTGCCCACCACGAAACGGATTCAAACACATGACATTCGAGCATTGAGGCAAGCTGTCTACTGCCCTTCAATGGCCACGGTGGCCATTTAACTCACTTAAAAGTAACCCGAATGTTTTAATGCGCATAAATATCGCATACTATTTTTTACAACCTGCCAAACAGTTATCATGAGAGAACTTGTTTTTGTAAATAATCCCCAAAAATAGTCAATCCAGTCTGTGCCAGAAGCTGTCTGGACTGAGCGAAATGTAAACATTATCTCTGTGGAAAAAGACATTCACCAGTTTATTATCATGAAAACATAAACATTTAACGGCGTTACGGCCTTCCTGTGATAGTTATATCCTGACTGTAACGATAGAGCTGTTCTGTAAGCATGAGATAGCACATATGCGGGTTGTTATTCGGATTTGAAACAGAAAGGTAAAGGCAATCCCATTGCAGATACTCCCGTAGGGGTGTAAGTTGTGAGGTCATCATATATACTAGGATGGACCTTTCTTCGTCTGACCAGATGTCTTACCAGAACATTTGACAATTATCCGACGTGCTCGTGTCAATAAAACATTGAAGACATACTAAACACTGAGGCAGTGTACATACTTTACAACTAGCTTCAGAAAGGTGAACATAGATCACACAGTTTAGTCGTTTAGTCGTTGGATCAACATCACGGCACACGGTTTCACCCTTAAGAGCTTCGTTCTCCTCCTAACTCAAACCTGAGCCTGGAGAAACTCAGCTCCATGCACGAACTCCGTTGCATCGGCGAGGATCCTGAAATACTTTGGGTAGATTTTTAACTCGAAATTTTGCTCGGGCAGCGCCGTTAGGCTACTCTTTTTCGATTTCCAACTGCCAGGGGATTTTGTACGTGCGGAACAATACACACGGGCGTCCGATCTCACTACCCAGAGACCAGGGGAAATTACTGGAAGTCCCGGTGGATTTTTTAAATAAATCCTGGTCCTCACCGGGGCCTGAACCCGGGAGCTCCAGCACTCGAGGCGGACATCGCCAACTGGCGATGGCGATTATGTCTCTCCTCAGATCTAGGTCCTTAGTCTTCTGTGTCAAATCTGCTGATTATATTCTTCTATGCCACCGTATCAGTCCATCCAGCATCATTTCTCTCGGTCTGTCGCAGCTTCTTTTTCCATTGATATTTCCAGTTGTTACGATATTTTATAATGCCTCTTTTCTCATTATATGACCAAAGAATTCTATTTGTCTCTTTCTTACAGTTGTGTATAAAGTTATATTTCTATTTGCATCTTCCAGGCAATTGTTGTTAGGCAGTCCAAAGTATTCGCAACATTCGCCCCAGGAACCACATCATCGTTGCTTCCAAGCGCTATCTAATTAAAATTATGATGTTTATTATATTTCACTCTGTATGCCCTGATCTTGATGGACAATTACGGACCTGGTCACCCCTTATTTAACATTTATTAAAGCTTCTTTAAGGACAATGTAGACAAGTTAACGACTGCCAGCTGTGGAAAGATTTTGAATTTGCATAGTGTGCACACGAGACCTCAATGTTTCGCCTTTGTCCGAGAAGATTATGTATCCGATTCACTAATCAGATACCGCCATTAGCAAGATATCGTTGGGTCCATCCAAACATTATAGTTCTAAAAATATTGTCCTCGTATGGACTTGACTTCTTTCTTCTCTGGTTAACCCGACCGTCATACTTCTGCGCCACTACGGCCCACTGAAACATCATTTATAAATTTGACCTAGTATATATGTAACTATTAATAGTTCATAGGGATTGGACTTGCCTCTGCATGGCCATTTCCTTGATTCGGTGCATACCAAGGGCCGGAAAATGTCACAATTTGTAGACTTGCCTATTTCAACCAGAAACGTTACCACAAGTGCAGAGATATGCTTACAGGAAGATTATGTGTGATGCGTTTATTTGTATGAATGCGAGTGTTGTACAAAGAGTAACTTCATTAAAGCAGAACGACAACCGCAAGATCTAAAGACGGTCGACTTCATTGCAACGATTTTAACCCCATATGACTCAGTTATCTCATGGGAGTCCAGCCGCTTGCCGTGAACAATGTACAAAGCACGAACTCCGATGCCCCAGCGATGACACCCAAGGTTCTCCGGAAGATATGCACTCGTGTCTGAGCGATGCAGTCGTGGGAACGAACACACGATATTCAGAACGCCAGACAGATTACCACAAGTGCAACAATCTACCCACTGAAAGGTTATGTGCGACACGTTCGTCTGTGTGGATGCACAATGGTTAACAATAATACTCAATTCTATTAACTGATAGTAGCTTAAGTCGTATTTAGCCAAACAAGAATTCTGATAAGGAACTTTAATATTTTCATGTAGTGTTTTCTGTGTAGTTGTGTCCTGGTTTGTGTTTGGTTATTCTGTGCTGAGGAAGGCTTTAGACGCAACGTCCATCTTGTTACATGTAATAAGTGTTCTAGTAAAGCTGACAATCTGCTTGTCGTTATTTGGTGATTCATTCATTGTCTGTGTGGGTGCCAATGTTGGACACAGAGTAAGAAGAATATTAAAATCCATTTGGCGAAAATTAGAACAAACAGATCTGGGTTACAGGAATTCAATATAAATAAGATTGGTTCAGTGTTGAGGGATAATATATGGCCAAATTAGGGCTCCAATTTAGAGAGAAGGACGAGATATCGCCATACAAGGGTCATCAAGTTATTTGCTTTGTTTCATAGCATCTTCCACAGTTTCAATGCTCAGTGAACGGAAATGTACATTATAGTACTCGTTCATTTCATTGTGTACCATATTTGGTCTAAACATGCTTTTTGTTGGACAATGAATCAGTTAAGACAAATACTATTGAGGGAAATCAAATGTTTTGGGCAAGTGAAAATACATAAATGACTAGAAAAGATCATTGCGGAAAAAGAACTACCGGGGAAGCGAAGAAGAAGAGGAAGGCCATGACGTAGATGGATTCAGAATGTGACAGATAATATACACATGCCAGCAATGGAAGCAGGACATCTGATAATGATAGAGATCCATTTCGAAAGATTTTTATAGAGTATTGATCTGCAAAGGACAAGCAGTTGGATGATGTTGATGATGATGATGATGATGATGATGATGATGACGATGATGATGATGATGATGATGATGATGATGATGATGATGTTTGATGATGATGATGATGATGATGTTGATGATGATGATGATGATGATGTTGATGATGATGATGATGGTGATGATGATGATGATGATGATGATGATGATGATGATGATGATGATGATGATGGTGGTGGTGATTTAGATTCGTTAGCTCGCTTTGAACTCTAGCGAAGTCCACACTGCACTGATTTTTGTACCTGGGCTAGTGTTCCCAGTCATCAGTCGAACCCACTGCGACTTCTGAGGCACTTGTAATTTACATCCCGCAGTCAAGGACGAGAACTCAAGTTTAAGTCCAACTGACCAATGTACAGGGAAAACTTTTACCCTACCATTAGCGCACTGGAAGTTTAAGAGCGAGTGTTCCTAATCTTTCGGCCAGGCGACTATCATTACTACTACTACTACTACTACTACTACTACTACTACTACTACTACTACTACTACTACTACTACAACTACTACTACTACTACTATGGATGCTAATTATGCTTGTGATTTTCTGTTTTCATACACATGTAACACGTATACACAATCCACATATGGCACAAATCCATCTCTTGATTCTGTCCACGCACATGTAACATTCCCTTCCTCATACACGCTTCCCCTCCGGCTTTCAATCCAGCCCAGGGCTACTGTTGTTGTAAGTAACTTTTACTCTCAGCTAAACCACCTGTACGTGTTCAACGCTCACGTCTGGTTTGGAAACAACACATCAAAGCCAACTTTTCTATGGGAATTCTCTCAATATCCAGTGCACATGCAAGCAACTACCATACCTCTTTGAAGTCGCCACCTTGCGACTATTCGCTAACTTCATGTAAAGTTCAAGAAATGGATTCAATTAACAGACCTCATAGTCGTCTAAAAAGTCCACCAACCCAGAATGGCATGATTCTAAACGTCTACATAACGAGGAAAGAAAAAAAAACAACAGTTGCATTCTTCGCTGAAAGAACAAATAAAGAAAAGATACGTTGCCTCGCCAGCCCCTGAAGCCCTTACAAGCCGGCGTTTGTTGACACAATGAATGGACATCAAATGCTAGAACTATGCGTTTGGGATATACATTAAAAGCAAGAAAAACAGCCCTGCCATAAGAAACTGATCTAGATAAGGTTTTATCAAAGGAAGCAGACAAAAACACCTCTGTCTGCAACACATATGTATGAGTCAGGATTCAGGGCAAATGGCTCGCTTCGAGAAAGAAAGCACTACTCTGGTACTGGGCTGGCTAGGATGACGGCAAAGTTACAAAAACGATCCGTTGGGCGTTTTAGAAAATGTATATTGTATGTCGTAGTTTGCATGTTTCAGATGTACTTGATAATAATAATTTGAACAAAGAAGACGTTATTTTAAATCAGAAATTTGCAATTGTTGAATCTAGTAAACTGTTATGTGAGCAAACTATGTAAAATAACTGTCATTAATAAAACTGTCATTACTGCCTACAAAACCTTGCGGTGTAGGGCTGAGGGAGGGAGTCTCCGTGGCGAAGTAGTCAAGCCGTCTGACTCAGGCTCTGAAGGTTGTAGGTTCCATTCCGGGCAGCGTCCTTCGTATCATGAATGCATGTTTTCGGAGACACCTGAGGGTCGTCGCTGGAGTTACGGAGTGCGGAAAGAGACTGAGTCATATGGGATAATAATCCGATGCAATGAAGTCGACCCTGTGTACTTTTAAGCTACTTCTTTTCAAGCGACTGTGGGAGTGGGAGGAAGTGGGGGGGGGCTTGAGCCTGAGAAATTAAGGCCGCGGAGCTTCGGCAGATTGTATAGAATAATAGGTGAGGTTAACCCGGGATGGTTAACCCGGTCAACAAATGCCCGCGGAAGTTGGATGTGTCGGCCGAAAGGCGCAAATATCGCAGCTCTGTTGTAAACAGGCACAACGCAATCACGTCCAAAAAAAGACTCCGGATGAACGCAGAAGAAGAAGATATAACAGGTTGCATATAATCACCATCTTGTGCCTTGACGATGTGCTTGGACAGTCAAGATTCGTCATTTGGCACTATCAGCACACGTATGGGGTCATTTCTGCGTTCCTGGCCCGACTGTGCCGTGTGCAAAGCCATCAAGTATGGGGTCATTTCTGTGCTCTTGGCCCAACTGTGCCGTGTGCAAAGCTATCAAGTATGGGATCATTTCTGTGCTCTTGGCCCAACTGTGCCGTGTGCAAAGCCATCAAGTATGGGATCATTTCTGTGCTCTTGGCCCAACTGTGCCGTGTGCAAAGCCATCCAGATGTTTTCCTCTTTGTCTTCCCTTGCTCAGAATTCTGAAACCTATGGTATTACTTCAATGGTTAGAGACGAATTCTGTCCATATTACCATAGTTGTGGGTTCATGCGGACGATAGACTTGGCTAATGAAGACACCTTTTAATATGGGTGTCTAGTTGGTCATGCGTCGAAGTATAGTTGTTCCTGCAGAGAAGAACTGTCGTTGTTTGGAGGTGGCAGGTTCAAATCCTGGTCGGTGACTATAGCTATTAAATGCTATGTTGTCTAGTGCGTCTTCTAATCTCTAATTCTTTCCCCTACTTCTATTAGCTCCAAACAATACCTGTGTATTAATTTTAAACATTTGCAGTAGCAATATCATCATTATAAACACACACACACACACACACACACACACACACACACACGCACAACTTATTACTACATGACTCACTAATATTAACTTTTGATGCGGTCATTGTTATTAGCTATGGAAAATATACGGTACCACCGAGAGTAGAATGTAGTATACTAGAGTTGTTGTTATTATAATTATTATAATTTTATTATTGTTATTATTACTATTGTTATTACTAATGTTATTGCATTTAACATAATCTAATAACAATAATAATTAACAATATTGGTATTACTATTGTTATTATTACTATTATTATTATTATTATTATTATTATTATTATTATTAAGAAGAGACATGTATTCTCTACTCACAGAGTAATCGAATAGCGTACGTACGGTGATTTGATGTCTTTGATTTTTTATCAAAGATTGTTCCACGGATGTATTAGAATAGATGTTCCACAGATGTGCTACAATAGATATTCCCCAGATGTGCTAGAATAGATGTTCCACGGATGTACCAGAATAGATGTTCCACAGATGTACCAGAATAGATGTTCCGCAGATATGATACAGTAGATGTTCCCCAGATGTGATACTCTAGATGCTCCACATGTATGCCAGAAAAAATGTTCCACATATGTGCTACAATAGATGTTCCACAGATGTGTTGGAATAGATGTTCCACAGATGTGCTACAACAGATGTTCCACAGATGTGCCACAATAGATGTTCCACAGATGTACCACAATAGATGTTCCACAGATGTGCTACAATAGATGTTCCACAGATGTGCTACAATAGATGTTCCACAGATGTACTACAACAGATGTTCCACACATGTACTACAACAGATTTTCCACAGATGTGCTACAATAGATGTTCCACAGATGTGCTACAATAGATGTTCCACAGATGTGCTACAATAGATGTTCCACAGATGTGCTACAATAGATGTTCCACAGATATGCTACAATAGATATTCCACAGATGTGCTACAATAGATGTTCCACAGATGTGCTACAATAGATGTTCCACAGATGTGCTACAATAGATGTTCCACAGATGTGCTACAATAGATGTTCCACAGATGTGCTACAATAGATGTTCCACAGATGTGCTACAATAGATGTTCCACAGATGTGCTACAATAGATGTTCCACAGATGTGCTACAATAGATGTTCCACAGATGTGCTACAATAGATGTTCCACAGATGTGCTACAATAGATGTTCCACAGATGTACTACAACAGATGTTCCACACATGTACTACAACAGATTTTCCACAGATGTGCTACAATAGATGTTCCACAGATGTGCTACAATAGATGTTCCACAGATGTGCTACAATAGATGTTCCACAGATGTGCTACAATAGATGTTCCACAGATATGCTACAATAGATATTCCACAGATGTGCTACAATAGATGTTCCACAGATGTGCTACAATAGATGTTCCACAGATGTGCTACAATAGATGTTCCACAGATGTGCTAGAATATATGTTCCACAGATGTGCTAGAATAGATGTTCCACAGATGTGCTATAATAGATGTTCCACAGATGTGCTAGAATAGATGTTCCACAGATGTGCTAGAATAGATATTCCACAGATGTGCTACAATAGATGTTCCACAGATGTGCTACAATAGATATTCCACAGATGTGCTACAATAGATGTTCCACAAATGTACCAGAAAAGATGTTCCACAGATGTGCTGCTGTGTACGCTAAGCTCATCTTATATAGTCTATCGTAGCTTCGGGACATATATTATATTTAAACAATAGCCGAAGGTAATGTTTACTATTCCAATGACAAATTTTGTGAATTAGTTTGGCCTTATTGAAAAATAAACGTTCGTGGTGTGGTAGTTGCTGGAGGTGTGTATAGAGGCAAGTATTGTCAGTTAACGCGAGAACAAGTCGCCGCTGATCGCGTTGCTTGAGGGGAACAGATTAGGAATGCAATAAAAACAAAGGAGAAAATGATTCTAGATAGGCCAGACACTTGTCGAGTGAGACGTCAGATGGCACGTGATGGTGGAAATAACCATGCGATCACGTGTACCCATGGTGGACGAATATTTACCGAGTGAATTGGTCTTTCCAATCACAGTCGCTGACGCCGTGGATTGTAGTTAATATGTCATTTTGCAGTACAATGTAACAAACTAGCGTCTGTCAAAACGTTTAGGTGCCATTCAGTCAGTCAGTCAGTCAGTTACAAGTTTACTATAAGGGTACTGGCGACTCATTAAAGCTACTTCGAATGCGGAGGTGGCACATTATGACTTTTACACGATGGCTTAGCTTTCCCTATTACCAGTGTTCCTCGCCATCAGGCGAACCCACTCTGACTGCTGAGGTACTTGTAATTTACGTCCCCAAGTCAAGGACGAAATTTCAACATTTTAGTAAAACTGACCAGTGTAGGGGTTGAACCCGCAACCTCGGCATCAGCACACCGGAAGTTTAAGAGCAAGCGCTCTTATCCATTTGGCCATGCTGACTTTCACATGATGATGATGATGATGATGATGATGCTGATGATGCAGATGATGTGATGATGACGATGATGATGATGATGATGATGATGATGATGATGATGATGACGATGATGATGATGTTTAATGCTACTTTAATGACCTCCCCATGGCCCAGTTAGCTCTAGTACAACCGTATCAAGTGATCTCCCTTATCGGTCTGTGAAAGTCGCGTACGGGCCGGCGTGCACCTTCGCCGCGGGTGACTGACTCCGCCGATGTATACTGTGTTCAAAAACTAAATAAACCCACATTGTTTTCCTTCCGATGTGATCACCTAAACACATCGTGATTTCTCAACGGAACTTAGGAAAAGAACGGCAAAGGGGGAGAATGTGTGCATATTTCTGGGTGGTCTGTTTTGCAACGCAACATAAACAGGCCATGTTTTTTGCCTCCCTTTGAAACAGCATTGAGTGTGAGATATGGTGTCACGGAAAATAGTTCTTCCAAGGTATCTGGCTTTACAAATTGTTTGATTTATTACTGTTGGTCTTTTTGTGATGTTAGTTTTACTGACATTGTTTCTCTGTAAAGCTCATTGACCATGTAATTAATTGTGAATTGAGTACAGTATGGTCATTACCCTCTTTAGACAACAAACAGTGTGGCAGGGGAAATAATAACGGTGTACTATCATCTTGCTGTTGTTTAAAATGTTTCCTTACAACAAGTTCAATGAAGAAATGTTCAAATGTATAAAATGTTTGTAACATTGCACATATGTCACCTACACGTCCACATGCAACGCTCTGTAAAATCACGAACAATACACTTTGCAGCGATTTTACCACTCAATAAAAGTTTTTAAACAAAAATATCCTATTTGTCGCTGGCTTAGTCACAGGATTATTAATCTGAGTCATGCGATGGACCCTAATATAACTTCTCCTTTGGGGTTGAACGGGGTAGGGGTAATGGTATAGAGAAATAACTCGAATACATTATTTTGCGGGCGGCCAAAGTTTGTACCGGTGTCAATTACCTTCGCTTGGAAGCGTGGTACACTTTTTGCAATAGGTTCGTATCCTTGTAAGTTAGAAAAATAGTTCTTACATGTTACATAGAACCAGTTTTAACATACGGATGCGAATTCTGGACAAATAGTAACCATGCGAAAAAAATCCCTGGACGCCTGGAGATGTGGCTTTATTTAACAATGCTGAGAATGCATTGGACAGGTCATCTGGACATTTTGTGAGAAACTAAGTCGCAAAGACAACTTATGACAAACAGCAGAAAGAGACAGTCATCATTATTTTTTGGGTCACATTACGAGAAGACAAAACCTGGAACAAGTTGCAACGATCGGACAGATTCGTGGACAAAGAGACAGGAAGACAGGCAGAGACAATTCCTTATGGTCTTGTATCATGGCATGGAAGGGAGTCAACACACGAATTGATCAATTCTATCAGGGATCGCAATTTGTAGAGAAGTATGATCCCCCAGGTCTGTCGACAAGGCACTTAATGATGATGATAAGAAGGGTGGTATGCTTTTAGTTTGTTTTTTTCATGGAGGTGATTTTGTATTTTTTATTGACTTAGTTTCACTGTATTATTCATTAACCATGTAATTATTTATAATTCTGATTTGTATTATTTTACCAGCAGTCAAAGTTAGCATCAGTGTCACTTCACTTTGCTTAGAAGCATAATATGCTTCCAATTGACCCACACATTGTAACAAGCAACGCGGTGTGCATTGATCAGTCAATTAGTTATCATTTATACTCACTCTATCCGTATTGTTACTGCAAAACGTGTTCGTACACGTTATTGCTTAAATATTTGGGCCTGACGTTTATTACTCAACGCTTTCAAGACTTGTTCATCATCATCATCATCACCATGATTGATCAATCACCCTGAAGGCATGTGATGAAGTCATGTGGTCAGTCACTCTGAAGGCTGGAGATGAAGTCATGTGGTCAGTCACTCTGAAGGCTGGAGATGAAGTCATGTGGTCAGTCACTCTGAAGGCTGGAGATGAAGTCATGTGGTCAGTCACTCTGAAGGCTGGTGATGAAGTCATGTGATCAGTCACTCTGAAGGCTGGAGATGAAGTCATGTGGTCAGTCACTCTGAAGGCTGGAGATGACGTCATGTGGTCAGTCACTCTGAAGGCTGGAGATGAAGTCATGTGGTCAGTCACTCTGAAGGCTGGAGATGAAGTCATGTGGTCAGTCACTCTGAAGGCTGGAGATGACGTCATGTGGTCAGTCACTCTGAAGGCTGGAGATGAAGTCATGTGGTCAGTCACTCTGAAGGCTGGTGATGAAGTCATGTGATCAGTCACTCTGAAGGCTGGAGATGAAGTCATGTGGTCAGTCACTCTGAAGGCTGGAGATGAAGTCATGTGATCAGTCACTCTGAAGGCTGGAGATGAAGTCATGTGGTCAGTCACTCTGAAGGCTGGAGATGAAGTCATGTGGTCAGTCACTCTGAAGGCTGGAGATGAAGTCATGTGATCAGTCACTCTGAAGGCTGGAGATGAAGTCATATGATCAGTCACTCTGAAGGCTGGAGATGAAGTCATGTGGTCAGTCACTCTGAAGGCTGGAGATGAAGTCATGTGATCAGTCACTCTGAAGGCTGGAGATGAAGTCATGTGGTCAGTCACTCTGAAGGCTGGAGATGAAGTCATGTGGTCAGTCACTCTGAAGGCTGGAGATGAAGTCATGTGATCAGTCACTCTGAAGGCTGGAGATGAAGTCATGTGGTCAGTCACTCTGAAGGCTGGAGATGAAGTCATGTGATCAGTCACTCTGAAGGCTGGAGATGAAGTCATGTGATCAGTCACTCTGAAGGCTGGAGATGAAGTCATGTGATCAGTCACTCTGAAGGCTGGAGATGAAGTCATGTGATCAGTCACTCTGAAGGCTGGAGATGAAGTCATGTGGTCAGTCACTCTGAAGGCTGGAGATGAAGTCATGTGGTCAGTCACTCTGAAGGCTGGTGATGAAGTCATGTGATCAGTCACTCTGAAGGCTGGAGATGAAGTCATGTGGTCAGTCACTCTGAAGGCTGGAGATGAAGTCATGTGATCAGTCACTCTGAAGGCTGGAGATGAAGTCATGTGATCAGTCACTCTGAATGATTCTTGCTTGGTGTATGTTTACAGCGTTCATTTTACAATGTTTGCCGGTTTTCGTTCAATGTAAATGTCACATCTGTGATAGATAACTGGTGTGCGAATAGTGAGTAATTGAATTAAGACAGGCCTGTGTGTCCATTCTGTGATCCTTTGAAAATAAATTTCGTTCGTTCTCTCTCCACTGTCTTCCTTTCTCAGTAACTCTCTTCAGCTCAACATAAATCTATGCTCTAGCATCCTTATATGGGTCCTTTACTTAAGACACTCTAGGCATATGTTGCTAGCCTACGTAGGCAGTGAACAAATCGTACGCGAGGTGAATTTTGGATTTGTAGTAGTCGTTACAGCAAGACAGCGGTGTGAATTTGCATGATTGGCGGTATTATAGCCATAGAGTCTGATCTAGAAATGAGACCAGGGACAAATACTTCTGAGTACACTCCTTACTGGGGAGGGGGGGGGGGGGGGGAGTGATATTCAGTAACCGTTACACAAAGACGAGGAGCTGCTGGCCAGGTGGCTAGAGTGTCGGGTTCTCCTTCGGGAGTCCCGGGTTCGAATCCTCGCTAAGGTGAAGGATTTTTTTGTCGAGGGCAAACTGAAAACTCTAGCCTGCACAGCTCGCGGAGACTGAACTAGCAGGCTTAAGAACAACCCCCCACACCCCCCCCCCCTCCCAGGTAGTTGTTAAAAAACCTGTCATTTACTGCCAATATAGTACGTTGCTATCGCTTATCGACATGGCACGTGATGATGATGAATTATTCTGTAACACTGCGGAATATGATATGTCTATAATTCTTACCTTAGATACATTAAAATGGTCTATGCTGAGTTAGGGAGAATGAAGGTCTCCATTGATAATTCCGTATGTCAGTTCGCCTTGCAATATGTGGCCTAGAATGTGAAGTACTACATTCCATTTTTTTTTTTTTTTGGCGTTAACTTTCTTTAAACTCAGGCGTAGTTCATATACGTGCTACTGCTTCTTGTGCACTGGACTGATTTTTGCATGTGGCCTTGCTTTTCCTATATCCAGTATCCCTCGCCATCTAGCGAACCCACTCCGACTTCAGAGGTACTTGTAATTTACGCCCCCAAGTCAAGAACGAGAAGTCAACATTTTAGACCATCTGACCGGTGTGGGGGTTAAACTGGCTACCTCGGCATCAACAAATCGGATATTTATGAACGAGGGTTAACATCCAGCCAGCCATGTTGACCCCACTTCATTCCTTGATACAGACAATGATTTGTACCATGATTTGTTCTATTCAAAGGGACGTAACTCGATAATTAAAAATGTTTTATAATCGGTGTGCGAGCTGCTTCCCTTTGAATATTGTAAATCCGTCCTCTGCCTGTAGTGGGCTGTGCTCCATATTTATTTAAATTTCAAAATCCCCGAAAAAAAACCAAATAAATCAATCCTTCCTCCACTCAACATTCCGTGCTTTCAGCCCTATAAAATGTGACGGTTCTATCACATAACACACATATATCAGGTTTCTGGTTTTGTTTTTTTCTTTTGCTGTCGATATTTACGTCAGTGCTTAATGCCTTCCGACTTCTTCCCGGCATTTGATGACTGGGTTATCCTTCTTTGGTGTCTTTTTTTTTTTTTTTAGAATCGAGCTTTACATAAGAGACCATTAGGCAGCGGGAACACCGAAGACGACCAAAGCACTCAGGTAAATAATCCAGAATTAAAGGTTTAGTTACATATCATATACAGGGACGTCGTAGTCAACACCAGCATTTTTGGCTGTTTGTGATGGCTTGACAAGTTTACGTCAAGTAGTTTGCCTTTGCTGTCTGAACCACCGGCACTTACATCATGTATAAAAAATCAACACAAGGTGGTCTGCTTCCAAATCGACTGGAGCTGTGTTTCGAATGTGGTATCCGGGAAGGTTAACCTGGTCAACAAATGCCCGCAGAAGTCGAATGTGTCGGCCTAACGACGCAAGAAGGCAGCTCTGCTGTAAACAGGCACAACGTAATCACGTCCGAAATAAATCTCCGGATGAACGAAGAAGAAGAAGAAGAAGAAGAAGAAGAAGAAGAGGAAGAAGAAGAAGAAGAAGAAGAAGAAGAAGAAGAAGAAGAAGAAGAAGAAGAAGAAGAAGAAGAAGAAGAAGAAGAAGAAGAAGAAGAAAAAGAAAGAAAAAAAGAAGAAGAAGAAGAAGAAGAAGAAGAAGAAGAAGAAGAAGAAGAAGAAGAAGAAGAATGTGGTATGAGGGATACTTCCGGTACAAATGGCGACGAAGTGACGCGTTTATTCTTCGGGGAGACGCTGTTTAGTGTTTTCCTGTGGATTATGTGATGTTATTTCGTGTTCGTTTATTGGAAGTGTTCAAAATAAGATACGGAAGGCAGGTGGTGAATGAAATGTTGAGGGCAGTCGACTGATATTTGTTGGTTATGGTCTCAAGTTCGCGACGGCAGGCAGAGGATCTCTTTCGTGAGACAATGGCTGCGGTCAAACGACCAGTACGGTTACTGCCATAGAGGAAAGCACCGGCAAACTACCTCTTTAAAAATGCCTAGTACATTATGATTCGCCTTAAGACTGATCATCGCAAGACAAGGACAGAGACATTAAAATTAGCAACATGGAACGTTAGGACGTTAAACGACGACGAAAAATTAGAGAACATAAAACAAGAAATAGAAAGAGAAAAAATTAATATTTTAGGGATGTGCGAAACGAGATGGACAGGAGCAGGCATCAAGATAGATGAAGATTTTAAGATTATTTATTCTGGAGGTGAAGATCGACAAAGGGGAGTGGCAATTATTTTGGACCGGAAAACATCAAAATCTGTTCAAGGATATTGGGCCGTGTCGGACAGAGTTCTACTAGTTAAATTGAGTGGCAGACCTATTAGCATAAATGTTATTCAAGAATATGCCCCAACAGGAAAATCCAGTGAAGATAGTGTAGAAGAATTTAATAATGACATAAAGTCTGCCTTAAAGAAATGTAAAAATTCAGAAATAAACATCATAATAGGGGACTTCAATGCAAAAGTAGGAAATCAAGGTGATAGATACACATTAGGAAACTATGGTTTAGGTGAGAGAAATGAAAGAGGATACAGACTCGTAGAGTGGGCAAAAGAACAGGAAATGATTGTAGGAAACACCTGGTTTAAGCAACACCCTAGAAGATTATGGACATGGAGGAGTCCTGATAGCAGGATCAGAAACCAGATTGACTACATTCTGATTAGCAGAAGATTTAGAAACGCACTAACAATAGCAAAAACAGTTCCCAGTGCTGATTGTTATAGTGACCACAGACTACTTACAGGAACACTGAGGATAAAGTTGAAGAAAGTCAAGTATATAACAGGAAACACTAAATATGATTTGTATACATTGAGTAATGACAAGGAAATACAAAACAAATTCAACACAGAAGTACAGAATAGATTTGATATATTGTCTGATCTAGAGATATTATTCCAGGATGTGGATGATCAATGGGAAATGTTGAAGAATTCAATCAGTTTGGCTGCAGAAACAACTATTCCAAAATTAAAGAAGGTGGGTCGTAAGAAATGGATGACAGAAGAAATTTTACACCTAATGGAAACAAGAAGACTCAACAAAAATAATTCTGCCAAATATGAAGAAATTCACAGACAAGTCAGAATATTATGTAAGGAGGCAAAAGAAGCATGGCTTGAGGAAAAGTGCTTAGACATTGAAAAACAACACAACAGTCAAAATACCAAATTAGTGCACAAAAGAATTCAGGAACTTACTAATAAAAGAACAAGTACATCAACAGGCTGTCTAAAAACTAAAGATTGCAAAATCATAATACAAAAATATCAGATTCTACATGTATGGTCAGATTATGTGAAAAACTTTTATAATGATAACAGAGAGGAACAGTATGATATTAGATTTAATAATGAAGGACCGCCAATTTTGAAGATGGAGGTTCGAAATGTTCTTAAGCATATGAAAGCTGGCAAGGCCCCCGGTGCAGATAACATCACAACAGAAATGATTAAAGCTTTAGAAGAATTTGGACTAGAGCAAGTCACCAGACTGCTGAACACATTATATGATACTGGAGATATACCTTCTGAATTATGTAACTCTGTATTTATTGCAATCCCAAAGAAATCAGGAGGAGCCTTGGAATGTGATCAACATAGAACAATTAGTATAATGAGTCACATCACAAAGATTTTGCTACGAATTATCATGCAAAGAGTGAGGAAGAAAATACAACCTGAAATAGGGGAAGAACAATGTGGGTTTGTAGAAGGAAAGGGTACAGTAAATGCTGTGTATATGCTGCGAACAGTTATTGAACGTGCTATAGAAGTAAACAAGGATATACATCTTTGCTTTATTGACTACACAAAGGCTTTTGATAGAGTTAGACATGTCAACATGGTAGATATGCTTGCAGATCTACAAATTGATGGGAAAGACATTAGACTTATAAAAAACATATATTGGAAACAACAAGCTGCCATAAGGATTGATAATGAAGTGGGACAATATCAACCTATTAAGAGAGGTGTTAGGCAGGGATGTGTAATGTCTCCAGATCTTTTTTCCCTATACAGTGAAAATATTTTCAGAAATGTAGAAGATATAAATGGAATCAGCATTGGAGGACGAAACATCAATAACATTAGATATGCAGATGATACAGTATTGATTGCAGACAATGCACAGGATCTGCAACAATTAGTAGACGCAGTTGTTGTACACAGTGAGCAGCTGGGGTTGGAATTAAATTGTAAGAAGACACAGGTTATGGTCGTCACTAGGAAGAACGAAGTACCACAATGTAATATACAAGTAAATGGGAATATTCTTCAACAAGTGAATCGGTACAATTATCTCGGAACAGTCATAACATCTGATAGGAGATGCCTTGAAGAGATTAGAACAAGAATCACCATGGCGAAAGTAGCCTTTAGCAAGATGAAAAACATTCTGACCAATAAAAGATGTCAATTGAAACGAGAAAAAGAGTGTTGAGGGGATACATAGAAGCCTGTTACTTTTGTATGGATGTGAAACTTGGACAATGAGCAGTCAAGCTGAAAAACATCTGATGGCTGCAGAAATGTGGTTTCTGAGGAAAATGCAAAGAATACCATGGACAGACAGAAAAACCAATGACCAAGTACTACAGGAGACAAATGAAAATCGTAAACTGATTAGAGAAATTAGACGTAGACAGTCAAAATTGTTTGGACATGTTATGAGAAGAAATGGATTGGAGAACTTAGTGACAACTGGCAAGATCGAAGGGAACAGACCAAGAGGAAGACCGAGAGGAAAATACCTGGATGGCTTGGCCACATGGCATGGACGAGACAGGAACACTGAGCTGATCCACGACACTGGTGATCGAGTGAAATGGCGAGTCATGACCGCCCATGCTTACCGGCATGGCACATGATTGGTTGATTGATTTACGTCAGTGCTAATTCCTTCCGACTTCTTCCCGGCATTTGATGACTGGGTTATCCTTCTTTGGTGTCTTTTTTTAGAATCGAGCTTTACATAAGAGACCATTAGGCAGCGGGAGCACCGCAGACGACCAAAGCACTCAGGTAAATAATCCAGAATTAAAGGCTTAGTTATATATATATATATATATTATATATATATATATATATATATATATATATATATATATATATATATCTGGAGCTGTGTTTCGAATGTGGTAAGCGGGATTACGAACTGAGTTTGTAACTCCATCACCCCAGCGTCGGGTAATCAATACTTATAGATGTTTAGTTTTCTCGGTGATCAACTTTGGCTAAGCATCTATTCCGGCACGGGTACACCCTGGGTCTTCACAGATGTCCCACAATGATTGATTGATTGATTTATTGATTGATTGATTGATTGATTGATTGATTTAGGAACCGACATCACAGCATTCGGTGCATTCCCATAAGCGCTCCGTCCCCATCCTCAGAAGCCAGCGAAGAGTTCCAACCCCAATAGTACCAGTAGCAATCTGATTATATGTGCGTCTCGCCTTTCCTCTAAGCGTCGAGCATCGGCCAGATCCCCTCGTCACACCTCGCTGTCGCATTCTTGCCAGACCATGGTGATCCATTTGCTCCTCCGAGGTGTACACGTGCTCCCACAAGGCCGCAACCACGTCTGCCTTATCATGCATCTTGTGGGATCTTGTGGAGTTGCTCCTGCGTGGCCAGAGCCCTATTCTCTGTCTGGTAACTTCTGGCAGTCATGTAGTATGTGCTCTAATGCTAGCTTCAGTGCTCCTAGTTGCAGATGGCAGCGGAACTAGACACATCGTGGACACTTGTTCTCTGAGACAACAATGTTGTGCATGATATTACTGTTGTGCTTATTCATGCCTAGCTTGTGTGTGTTATGACGGTGTCATATATATATATATAGGCGTTAACTTGCTTTGAACTCACGCTTAGCCCATACGCGTACTCCTACTGCAATGGACTGATTTTTGTGTGTGGATCAGCTTTCCTTATTACCAGTGTCCCTCACCGTTAGGCGAACCCACTCCGACTTTTGAGGTACTTGTAATTTACGTCCCCAAGTCAAGTACGAGAAGTCAACATTGTAGTCCAACCGACTAGTGTAGGGGTTGAACCCACTACCGCGGCATCAGCACACCGGGAATTTAAGAGCGAGAATTTTTATCCATTCGGCCATGCTAACATCATACTAATATTTAATTAAGTTCATGATTCTTTCATTATTATTTGTTGTCCAGCTGTTTAAGCTTTATTAGTACACCTTTCTATACCAATCTCTGACTCTCTTGCCTTGTAGTTCAACACATTAGGTTAGAGAGTGGGTGAGAGATTTAACGGGCTGAAACTTTCTCTTAAGACTGTGTCCTAGTGTGTTCTTTCCTTATGCTGGTCAGTTAAACTTAAATGTTGCCCTCTCGTCGATGACTTTAAGACGTAGATTTGCTTTGGATATGTATATTACAAGAACATCAGAAGTCGTATGGTGATTTTATAGAAATAGAGTAAGATCACCAAATACCTGATCAACACCGATTAGTGATTTGGTTGAAAGTGTACTGAGAGCGAGAAACTGATTAACACCCTATGATGATTTGACTGAAATTGAGTAAAATTAGCAAGTAACTGATCTAATTATGGTGATTTGATTGAAGTAGAGTAAAATTAGCAAGTAGTTAATCTACTTGTAGTGATTTGATTGAAATAGAGTACAATTAGCAAGTAACTAATAAACATGTGGTGATTTGATTAAAATAAGGTAAAATTAGTTAGTTAGTTAGTTAGTTAGTTAGTTAGTCACGGTTCCAACTTCACAGCAACGGGTCGTCCCCATTATGCTACGTTCCTGTGCCAGTGAATATCAGCACAAAATGCTTCCCACTGCCCAATGTGAAAAGTGGAAAAGACAAGAGTCTCGACAAACAACAGCCCGCACAGATACACTGTGCATAATGCCGCCGCCAGAATGTCAACACAATAGTCCCCCACGAAACATCCAGTTTATCTCTGATGGAATCGGCAGTCATTTTCCCATCTGGATGTTTCCTAGTTGTTCACCCACACAGTCCACGAAAATACAGTTCATCGTCGATGGCAGTGGCAGTCAACCAGAAGCCCAGCAGCCACGCATTTCTGCATAATTCAAATACCGGTCAACTCTGGGCATAGCCAGCTGCCATCGCTCCGAACATGCAGTCACGTTCCAAAACACCTCGGGCAGATTCAAAAGTATTTCACACGAGACTCACAGCTCACAGTGTCGCGCCACGCACTCATCTCAGTAGCAGGGCGACGGAACCATCAAGCCTCCTTAGTCGCCTCTTACGACATGCGTGGTAGGCTACAGGGTAAAATTAGCAAGTAAGTAATATACTAGAGGTGATTTGATTGAAATAGAGTAAAATTAGCAAATAACTATTGTACTTGTGTTGGTTTGAGTGAATTAACAAGTAAATAATCTACTTGTGTTAATTTTATTTAAATAAAGTAAAATTAGCAAGTAACTGATCAACATGTGGTGATTTAATTGAAATCATCATCGTTATCAAAATCCAGTGCCTTGCTGGCTGGTGTGGGTGATCATGCCTCTCCACAAATTGCGATCTCCGACAGTATGGATCAATTCGTGCCGTGACATGACACAAGACTGTCAAGAATCTTCTCCGGCTGTCTTCCCCTGTCTCTCTGTCCGCAAATTGTTCCGGTTGTCAAGACATGTTATATCTTTTGTCTTCTCATAACGTTTCCAGTAAACGATGACTGCCTCTTTCTGATGTTAGTGATAAGTTGCCTTTGTGATTCGGCTACCCTTAAAACGTCCCGATTGCTCATTTCGGCCGTCCAATTAATTTTCAGCATTCTTCTATAAAACCACATCGCCAAGGCTTCCGTGGATTTTGTTGCCTCTTTACTTGTCCAGTATTCGCAGCCATATGTTAAAATTTGTTCTATATACATGCAAGAACTCACTTTCTAACTTTCAAGGACAATGACTTATTGCACAAAACGTTCTTCATTGATTTAAATAGAGTTATGAAAACACTTAATGCTCTCGTCTGTGATTCTAGTAACGGCATTGCCAACGCCAAAGTGTGACAAGTAAAAGATGCGCAGTGGAGGAAATTAAAGAAACGAGGCAGAAACAAAAAACGTTCAGAGTGGAAGTGCAAATGTCAACACAAACATGACTCATCTGGTGTTCCCGCCATTATCCTGGGAGATGAGATAAGGAAGGTGAGCCAAGGACGAGAGGTCTGGAAGAAATAAAGGCGGGATTACACTCTGACATTGGCTCCACCCCCCAAACAGTTTACGTAAACCAATTAGGGATAAACAACCACCGGAGCTTTCCTTTTCTTTTCCATGACCGTGGGAAAAACTGCGCACAAGTGAGAATCGGGAAATCCGTGTTGCTATGGTGATGATGAGTCCAGAAGTAACGGCGCGTGAAAAACATTATAAAAAGTGTCGCAGATCATTTCAAGAGTTCATGTTGAGGTTTGAAGCTTCTGTTGCCTGATTTGTTTGCTGATACCTGCTTATTCTTCTTCGCACCGTGAGAACCAAAACTGTGCTCACACTTTTATTGACTTACCCCTTCCCTCCAAACTGATCGTCTCCCGGTTTCCTCCACATTAACTTTTCCTTGGGTTTCAATAACATCAGCATCGTGTGGCGTGCCCGGTAGTTGTCAGCGATAACTGTTCACAATCTCACACTTGGCGACTAGTCTTTAATCAGCTCTTGGGTCAACCGTTGCATCAGTTCAATCTCACACGACCACTAGTCTTTAATCAGCTCTTGGGTCAACCGTTGCATCAGTTCAGTCTCACACAATCATTAGTTTTGAATCAGCTCTTGGGTCAGCCGTTGCATCATTTCAATCTCTCACACGATCACTACTCTTGCATAAGCCCTTGGGTCAACCGTTGCATCAGTTCAATCTCACACGGCCACTAGTCTTGAATCAGCTCGTGGATCAGCCGTTGCATCAGTTCAGTCTCACACAATCACTAGTCTTGAATCAGCTTTTGGGTCAACCGTTGCATCAGTTCAGTCTCACACAATCACTAGTCTTGAATCAGCTTTTGGGTTAGCCGTTGCATCAGTTCAATCTCACACGATCACCACTTTTGAATAACCTCTTGGGTCAACCGTTATATCAGTTCAATCTCACACGATCACTAACTAGTCTTGAATCAACTCGTGGGTCAGCCGTTGTATCAGTTCTGTGCAATTTGTTCTCTTAAGATTTGGCCAAATCCTCAAGGTGTCTTCTCTTGCAAATCCAAAACACGCGTCTCTTTGTCTTTTGTTTGCTCATCAGCCATCACATTTGCTACTTGTTGTTCAGTCTTTACGTTTCTCTCTTCTCAAAGCTTGCCCAATGCTGATGTGCCTATAGCTGTCAGTTTGTATAGTGTCTTTTCGAATGAAAACAAATTACAACTAGGAAAGTTGGCGAAAGGTTAAACACATAGAGATACACGCATAGCTTCCACTAGTCTTCAACAACCAAATAGTACTACTACTGGCACCTTGTCGCCTTGACAGACGATAGTTTGTTGCAATGTGTCAGGGCGCAACCAAATAACAAAGCAAAAACAATACTAATGGAAAACTTAAGTATTACTACAGTCACGGAGACATATTCCAATAAATACAAAAACAAAGAACTGACTCCGGGAAAAGAACATATGGAACGACGGAATGAGAAAGGAGGGCGTTGAAAACCGAAATAATTAAAAGATGGAATTAATCGGTTATATATTTTCTCGTGTCCTCTGTGATCTTGTCTTCTTTTCTTTACCACGAGTGTCTATCAGTACTGTACCTATATTTGTATTTTTCAAGCTGTCTCTATGGCGTTAAGGATGTAAAAGTGACTGATGATTCTAAACAAGAAGGCAACCTCGCACTGGTGCGTTGGATCATTATTTAATTGGTTGGTTATTTAGTTGGTTGGTTATTTCATTGGCTGCATTGATGGTTGGTTGGCTTGTTTGCAGATTATTTGATTGGCTGGTTTGATGGTTGGTTTATTGATTAAATGGCTGGTTAATCACTTGGTTGGTTGGTTATTTGATTGGCTGGTTTGATGGTTGGTTTATTGATCAAATGGCTGGTTAATCACTTGGTTGGTTGGTTATTTTATTTTTATTGGCTGGTTTGATGGATGGTTGGCTGATTACTAGGTTGGTTCGTTATTTAATTGAGTTGTTTGATGGTTTGTTGATTGTTTGGTTAATTGGCTCGCTATTTGATTAGTTGGCTATTTAATTGGCTGTTGTTGATTAGTTACCTGGTTGGTTGATTAATTAATTAACTGAATGAATGCCCTGGGATGATTAATCGTCTTAAGCTACTTCCCGTATCTGCTATAAGATTATATACAGTAGTTTTCCATACACAACTCCCTATAATGTGATATATAATATATCAATGTGATAAATAAGCCAATATCAACCTATTAAGAGAGGTGTGAGGCAGGGATGTGTAATGTCTCCAGATCTGTTTTCCCTGTACAGTGAAGGTATTTTCAGAAATATTGAAGATATGGAAGGCATCAACATTGGGGGACGATGCATCAATAACATTAGATATGTAGATGATACAGTCTTGATTGCAGACAATGAACAGGACTTGCAAAATTTAGTAGATGCGGTTGTTACACACAGTGAACAACTAGGGTTAGAATTAAATTGTAAAAAGACACAGATTATGGTCGTCACTAGGAAGAACGAAATACCACAATGTAATATACAAGTAAATGGGAAAATTCTTCAACAAGTGAATAGGTACAATTATCTTGGAACAGTAATAACATCTGATGGGAGATGCCTTGAAGAGATTAGAACAAGAATCGCCATGGCAAAAGTAGCCTTTAGCAAGATGAAAAACATACTGACCAATAAAATGATGTCAACTGAAACGAGAAAAAGAGTGTTGAGATGCTACATAGAGCCTGTACTCTTATATGGATGTGAAGCTTGGACAATGAGCAGTCAGGCTGAAAAACATCTGATGGCGGTAGAAATGTGGTTTCTGAGGAAAATGCAAAGAATACCATGGACAGCCAGAAAGACCAATGAACAAGTTCTTCGAGAAACAAATGAAGATCGTAAACTGATTAGAGACATTAGACGTAGACAGTCACAATTTTTGGGCATGTTATGAGAAGAAATGATCTGGAGAACTTGGTGACAACTGGTAAGATCGAGGGGAACAGACCAAGGGGAAGACCTAGAAGCAAGTACCTGGATGGCTTGGCCTTGTGGCATGGTCGAGACAGAAACACGGAGCTGATCCACGACTCTGGTGATCGAATGAGATGGCAAAACATGACCGCCCACGCTTACCGGCATGGCACAATATGGATGGATGGATAATGTGATATATAATATGACATGATGTCAGGTCTTAGTCAGATATGACTGAGCTATCGTATGACAGTAGACGGTACTACCTGCTTCTGTTAGCGCTTAATGTTGAGCGGCACTTACCAAACCCAACACCCCACATTGTGTCAACGGCTTCGTACGGAAGAGCGCAATTGGTAGGGTACAAGCCTTATCCTGGAAATGCAACTTAAAAACTAAATGTCATGGCAGGGCAGACCAGGCTCTAAGCCTTCGTTGGTAACTGGTCTAGGATCGAAGCTCCGACAGGCGGACAGATTTCTCTTATTGCGCATGAAGATTGTTGGTTTGCTGTTACCTTCTCCTCATCCTCCTCCTCGGTTAAACTCTCCTCCACAACTTCTTGCTGTGAAACACAATGTAATTCCACAAGCTCTTCGGTGGTCGGCTCTTGGCTATGCTCTTTCACAAGCTCATCGATATCTTTGTGTTAGTTTAGTTTAGTTTAGTTTAGTCGATGGATCAACATCACGGCACACGGGTGTAACCCATAAGTGCTCCATTCTCCTCCTAACTCAAACTTGAGCCTGGAGAAACTCAGCTCAGTGCACGAACTCCGTAGTACTGGCGAGGATCCTGAAATACTTTGGGTAAATTTTTAACTCGAAATTTTGCCCGGGCAGCGCCGTTAGGCTACTCTTTTTCGATTTCCAACTGCCAAGGGAATTTTTACGTGCGCAACAATACACACGGGCGTCCGATCTCACTACCCAGAGACCAGGGGAAATTTTATTACTAGAAGTCCAAGTGAAAAAAAGACCCGGTCCTCACCGGGGCTTGAACCCGGAACCTCCAGCACTCGAGACGGACACCATACCTCGAGATCATGCAGCCCCCTTTGTTATCCACCTCCAGTCCCATGATCTTGGCCAAAGACACAATCTCGTTGACTACAGGCTCCACAGGTACTGCCTCAAACCCCTCAAAGTCACTTTCGACAACGCTCTCCGGCTAAAGCTTCTTCCAAGCAGAAGTGAGGGTTCTCTTGGTAACCCCTTGCCACGCCTTTTCGATCATCTTGAGGCAGGCAACGATGTAGAAGTGATATTTCCAAAACTCTCTGAGAGTGAGATTGGTCCCTTCAGTCACCTCATAACAACGCTCGAAGAGCGCTTTAGTATAGAGCTTCTTAAAGTTAGAAATAACCTGCTGGTCCTCGCTGTTGCAGGCGCACAATCCGGGACTTTCCCTCCCCTCGTCACTCGTTATGCGAAATGTCACTCGTTCAGCGAATCATTTTTTGTTTACAATTTATTTTGCTCATTATGCGAATTACTCGTTATGAGAGGTGCTCGTTAAGCGAGGTTCCACTGTATCTACAGACAAAGCGTAACGCTGTGAGAGCAGAGGCGGAGTTACATGGAGGTACAACGGCTGCCACTAATTTGAGCAGACATGGTACAACTCACAGTGTAGGTATAATCATACTAAGGAGACCGATGCTAGTCTACCCCTATAACTTCATGGGGTAGTGGAGCGGTCGCTTCTAGGCCGCAAAACTAGGTGAATCTATCTTCTTTACACATGTTACAGGGACGCAGAGGTGTTTCCAAGGCACCAGGGCCGGGTTATATACTGGCCAAGACCTATTGACGCGTCCTCGTCGAGCGTCCTGGGCAACAGGTCCCTTCGAGTTCCTGGCTAAAGTCAGTAGGATCGCCGATTCCTCCGAAGTCGGAGAGTGTCTGCCTGTACGGCGAGGAACCACCAGTCTGCACACCAATAAGCCAGACATGGGACAACGGATACTCACGCAAAACTCAGGTCCTGTATGACATCACACTGATGTTGGACAACAGGATGTCTTCATCCGACATACAGGACTTCGCGTTGGAGCTCAAGCCAACGAACACAAGCAAGCAAGCAAGCAACATGTTACAAATTCCATCGACAGTTGAAAGTCTATAGAAGTAGTTACATTCATCAGCATCTTCTATCTTTAGATTATTGAACAGGTGGTATTTCAGCCTGTTAAGCCCTGAGCAGGAGCATCCGTGGTTAAGTTGTAAAAGCGCTTGTCTCGCGCTCCGAAGGATATGGATTGGTTCGATTTCAGCCTACGTCGTTCAGCTCACGAGTGCAATTTTCTCGGAGACGCCTGCGGTCTTCGCTAGAGTTACGGATGCTTTTTGCGACGCTTTTGACAAGCCTCCCTGCTGAAAGAGACCCAGGTAAATGGGATAAAACCCGGTGCAATGCAGTCGATCATCATTCTGTTAAACATCCTTTGTTGAATGTCCTGCGCGGGATCTGAAGATTACTTATAGTTTACTTCGGTGGAGTTGGTAATTTGCATCAATACAAGAATAATGATAACATTTGCTATTCTGGTATCCACACATCTGAATCCTTCACGGCGTTGCAGAGTTAGTGAGCTGACTTGCGATACTCCTGATATTATCTGTGAGAGTAAACTGGATCACTTAAGTAGATAACTGTCTGACCCTCTATAAACCAATTCGAAGCAAAGAAAGATAAAGAAAAACACATCTGCACCAGGCTATTAACCAGAATGTACTCATTTTAAGATGCATGTATTCATTTTAACAGTCCTGTATCCAAGGAGCGTCTTATCTGTATCAGCTCAGCATGTTTTCTATCATCTTTGTTTTTGTCCCAGCTGCAATAATTTTTCGGTTAACCTTCACAGAAAAGTGACACGAATTCCACACTGGCGTAGCTAGAATTTGGCAGGCCTGGTGAAAGGGTGGGAAACAAACGAAAGTACAACTGGCGAGTCTGAAGTTTCCTGCCGGCATTTCTTTAGCCGGTGAATGTAAACCATACATGCTCTTATCGCGCAAATGAAACGGTGTTATATGAACTAAACACGCAAGGATGTAAAATATAAACACCAGGAACTGTAAAAGCTTTGCAGGAACACAATTACACCAATATAAAAAAGGATGCAACGGCTATAAACCTTTATCAGATACACAAACAACAGCAAAAGGTGAATGGGCACTAAACTAACTACAAACTAGGCCCGTAGTAGACATCTGTTGTGGGTATTTGAAGTGTTAGGGTGGTCAATTTTTTTTTGGCTGGTGTGTGAAGAGGAATATGTGATCAGTCTTGCTCATCTGGTAGCGAACGACGAGGGTTGATATCGAACCCTTGTTTGTTTCCGCTTGTATTATTGTTAGCGTATTGTCCTAAACATTACACCGCGGTGCCCGCTAAATTAACGACACTAAGTCGCAATAGCTCAGTAAGTGGTAAATGATACTTTTATATGTCTTCATACTAGTGGGTATATGGTGCCACATCTATATGTATTACAGAGCAGCTGGCACTCCAGGGCTGATGTGGTCTATATCACGCCGATGGCCTTAGCTTCCCAAGACATATTCTGGTAACCATTTAGACTGGTCATTTTTCTACATATTGAGATGTATTTGGCATATGGTAAAGTAAAAAAAAAACGTTACTTTTGCTCATATTGAGATGTATTTGGTATATGGTAAAGTAAAGTATATGTCACTTTTCTATATATTGAGATGTATTTGGTATAGGGTATCGTGAAGTATAGGCCTTTTCTTCTACATATTTAAATATTTTTGGTACATGGAATAGTGAAGTATAGGTCACTTTTCTACATATTGAGATGTATTTGGTACATGGCAAAGTATAGTATAAATCACATTTCTACATATTGAGATGTAATTGGTACATGGTAAATGTAGCGAAACGCCAGTGGCCCATGTCCTTATGTATTCTGTTATTCTTGGTAAACAAGGGGAACCGGCTTTCGGAAGCTCTCAGTTCTTTATTCGCTCAATTCTCCATGAAAGAGGGTTCTTTGGGTTATCTTCATACCACAATCTTTACATGGAGCGAGTATATAATTGTCTTTCCTTTCGGGTAGTCCCGAAGGCGCGCCTTGCGTCAAATGTGCACTGGTGCGACTACTGGTCAATTGATGGCCGGGCAAACAAGTACCGTTTGCAAGTTGCAACTTGTCAAAGTTAATTAAAGATAACGACAGAAGTGCAACTACTACTAAGACATTTTGAAAGGTAAAATTGGGTTGTGGATACTCCAGCCAAACATGGAGTTATAAATATATAATGTGTTGAAGGGGAAGAGGAATTGGCGAAAAGCCAATCATAACCAATGAAGAGTTGGTTGACCGTTGGCAATCTAAATGGGCGTCTTGTTCTTGGCATAGCCGGGGAAGTGAAACGGAACAATATATCTCCCCAGAGGATTTCATTTGTTCTTGGCGTCAGATGAGCTGTTGCTATCTTTCTGTCTACGGCTTGAATTGGGCATCTGGTCATCTTTCTGTGGAATATCATCATTGGATAGCTATACCAATCTATGATCTATCTTCTTGAGCCAGAGGAGGCTATTCACGGGACTATCTCTTTCGTCTGTTACTAGATAGGATGATGTAGGGAAGATAATGGACTTCTCTATCTCATTGAGAGAACCTGCATTCCTCTAAATCTAGGTGTTCTGTGGGGCACTGCTGGTACATTGCGGCGACAGCTCAAACGAGAGCAGAGCCGGGAGGGGGTGGTATCTTCTTTCCTATTCTTGCGGGGAATGGGGAACTACACTGCGTGCCATACAACCCCAATACTATACTTTTTGTAACGAGGAGAAACACACAGAGTAATTGGCACACCACACCACAGGATCGTAGTTGTGAGAAAGGCAGCGTTTGTAAGTGAGAGGGAAGCATGGAAATGATTGTGCCAAATCATAATAAAGGCTTGGTATGAATGTGGAGAGTGTGTCGTGTGGGCAAAAAGACCACAGGACTTCGTCCAGCTGGAAGTCTCCTCAAGCCCGGACGTGGTCAATCCAGGGGCCACCTGACAGGTCAGGCCCAGTAATTCAGGTATTAGATATATTGTATTTGTGTGATACATGAGTCAGCCCAGTCGCTCAGGTTTTGTTTGTCATCTCCAGGGTCCTCTGCTATGAGAAGTGAATATGTCTTCTAACGGACATTATCACCAGTGCTTCTAGGCTAACGCCAATATGTCCGACGAGGCCAACTCAAGGTTTGGTGTGCTTAACTCTGAGACAGAGACAAGGTGCAGATCTTGAGGCAAGGACATTTTGTATGACTGGTGCATTGCCGAGTTTTTTTCAACAACATACGCCTGAGAGCAGTTGTTGTCTGGAGGGAGCCTAAGAGTGATTTTCTTGCATACTCATTTTATACCAGACATTAAAAGGCACCCATCCATTATCCCTCCACGAACACCTCACCGTATCTGCAACCGTAAAGCTTTTCATAGGTCAGGGAAGACCTGGTGCCGAATTAATTCATGTGGCAATGAACAGAAGTCCTCAACACACCAGTCGCTTGGATTCTACAAAAGCCTGTGGAATCTACAACCAGTTGCTGGAGAAGGAAGGAGATTCTGACATCTTTGGTGAGATATATCTGGACAGATCAGACAGTATCTGAAGCTGGATCTTTGACTGTGGTGACTGGAGGCTCTGTGTCAAAACGTTACCAGTGTAGTGTCTGTGTAGATCTATCTGTTTATCTGCCTTTATGTGTTCCTGTGCTGTTCTTGATTAGGTTAATAAAATTACTTCCAAGTTGTTCTGACGACTGCCATGTTATTTATGTGTCAGCCAGAAGAACACTGCAGGAAATAGGTCCCTAGGTCGAAAGGAAGCGTGACAGTGAGTCCAGGGAAAACGGAGGAGGGTTGGCAGGTAAAGACCTATTCCAGCCAGGGCTATAGAAGATTAATTAAACATTGTGACCGGGCTATTTGGGACCCTCCACGTAGCTTGTTACAATTTCTGGGGGCACGTCGCGGGATATTTGAAATCCTGGTGGAGTTCTGGCTGATTTAGTGATAGGGGACAGATATCCTTGTTTTGTATCAATAGGTTCTGCCTACCGTGCCTGGCTATTGTCTATACTCTTCCTGACACAGACTGACCGACATACGACGTGTTGTGGTCGTGTAATGTAACTTGTTGTGTAATTGTGAGAAAAATTTTATTGGACAATTACCTCGTCCCTTGCCCTCTGAGTTTAAGATGGCATCAGCTGGGTTTAATGTCGCTGACGTACAGGCTACAGGGCGTGAAATGGGTTATGATGGAGCGGAGTTACAGAAATATGTGCAGGAGGTAGGAAAGAGACTACAGACAGGCTGTGCGCGAAGCCAAGAGGATTGAGGCGGAGGCTGAGGTTAGGAAGATGGAGGCCGAGCAGGCAGTCAGAGACCATGAGTTCCGTATGAGAGAGCTGGAGCTGAAAGCTCAAACTGCCAAGGAAAGAGACGGTGCAGTGGGAGACACAGTTCTCCCTGACTCAACAACTTCTGGTGGCGGTCCATACCAGGCAATGAAGTTCCCATTGCTCCCGTTCGATGAACACAAAGATAAGATCGACCAGTATCTTCACAGATTTCGGTCGATGGCTTTGGCTATGGGATTGGAACGAGGGAAATGGAACTTGAAACTCTCACAGGGCCTGAGGGGGACCGCGTACGAGGTCTATTCTAGGTTGCCACCTGGTATGGAGAATGACTATGAAGCTCTGGAGAAAAGCTTATTGAAAAGGTTCCAGATGACAGCTCATACTTATCGACAACAGTTCAGAAAGTCGAAGAGAGAGCCAGGAGAGATGTTCGCAGCCTACAGTGTTCAGACTGAAGTCTTACCTTTTGAAGTGGATGTCATTAGCTGGATTTGCTAACGACTATGAAAGTTTGGAAGAATTGGTGGTCGTGGACCAAATGAAGAGAATGATGCCTAAGCCATTGCAAACCTTCTTGCTTGAAAATGGGGCAGAAAGGTTAGACCTAGTCAACACGTTGGCGGAAAGGTATGTGCTAGCTCATGGGGATAATGGGGAATTGTCACAACCCAATCCCCGACCACCAGACACATGGTCTGGAAAGAAGAAGAACCCTAAAACAGCTCACACTAAGAAGGAGGATCCTTTCGATAAAGTTCCTATTAAGAAACCCTCTGGTAAGAGTCCACCTGGATCTCCTAAAAGAAAGTGGAGTGAAAAGTGGTGCGCCTATTGCAAATCTCCCACACACAATACGGTTGATTGCCGGCGTAAACAGAAAGACTCTCACTATGCTGCTTGTCTTGTAGAAACCGGGGAAGGGTCTCACAAGGAGGTAGAAGGGAGGGATCTTGGGAACAAAGATTTAGAAAAACCACCAGTAGTAGAAACGGTACTTGTGAACGGTCAACCAGTTGAGTGTCTCTACGACACCGGTCTGCAGTTTGAGGCTGTAATTTCATCACACTTAGTGAGTCCAGAGCAGCTAACCGGAGAATCTATTGAGATTCAAACGGCGACAAAGAGTGCGGTAGCGATGTCTCTTCCAATTGCGAAGGTGGACATCAAATCAAAATATGTTACCGGCACTATACAGGCAGCCGTTCTGCTAGATCCAATCTTCCCAATGATCTTGGGTTGTCGCTACGTCTTTCTAGGGATTCCAACCGAACCCATGTACGTAGGAGCGATGCAAACCAGATCTCAATCGGAGGATGAGCAGACGCCGGCCTTGATCGTGAATCCCTTGCCTGGGGAGTTACGAGCTGCTCAAAGCCAGGATGCTACTTTGCAACCTTGCTTCAACCAGTTGCCAAAAAGTTCTGACCCACCAAGACGGGGTCAGTATTATATGAAGAATCGGTTACTGTACCGAAGAGCCGGAGTGGAGGATCGCCAGCATGGACAGCTGGTAGTTCCTAAGGCTTATCGGGAACAGCTTCTTCATATGGGACACACCATTTCTTTCAGTGGACATATGGGTGTCGGGGCAACTCTCCAGCGCATTTCCTGCCATTACTACTGGCCAGGGATGACTGGAGACGTGCGTAGGTACGTCAAGTCGTGCCCAGAGTGCCAGCGAGTGGCACCAAAACACTGGACAGCTCCGGTAGTCCTGGGAGACATGCCTATTATGAACTCTCCTTTCGAGAGAGTGGCCATCGATCTTGTTGGTCCTCTTCCTAGGACTAGGAAGAGGAATAAGTACATTCTCACGATGGTGGATTGCTGTTCCATGTGGGGTGAGGCGATACCTTTGGCCACAATCGACTCTAAGCGAGTGGCTGATGCACTGATGGAGACCTTTACTAGGTTGGGGTTTCCCAACCAGATCCTAACGGACAATGGGTCTCAGTTCTGTGGTAAGCTGATGGAAGAAGTCTTTCGTATCTTCCAGACTAACCACATTCACACCAGCCCGTATCACCCTCAGTCTAATGGGCAAGTAGAGAGGTTTAATGGTACCTTGATGACCATGCTTCGGAAGCTGGCTCAAGAGAAACCAGACAGATGGGATGAGTATATCTCAGCCGCCTTGTTCGCCTATCGGGAGGTTCCCCATGGGTCGACCGGGTTGCCACCAGCCACTCTACTATTCGGGAGGCCAATCAAGGGTCCCTTAGAAGCCTTATTGAGATGTTGGACAGAGGAGGAAACTTCTGAAGAAGCTGTATCCTCTTATAAATACGTCGAAGAGTTAAAGAAAAAACTCCAGACGGGTTGGGCTTTGGCAGCTCAGAATCTGAGGGCGGCCAGGAAGAGACACGCGGCCTACTACAATAGAAGGACGAAAGATAGGTCTCTTAAGGTGGGGGATCGGGTTCTGTTGTTACTTCCAGTAGGTTCCAATAAACTCGAGATTGGTTGGCAGGGGCCTTTCCCGGTGGAAAGGGTTGTGTCCCGCACCAACTATGCCATTCGGATCAGGGGGAAATCCAAAATCTTCCACATTAACCTTCTCAAAAAGTTTGAAGAACGATCTGATGGTACTTCTCTCCCACTCATGACTATGGCGGTCGCGATGGAAACTGAATCGGGCGAAGACGCGGATCGGGGTTATCCATTACACCCTGGGGAAACCTATAGGGATGTCCATATAAATCCTGATCTGTCGGCTGAAGAAACAGACCGTGTCATCCGGTTGTTAGAGTCCCATCAGCAAATTCTTACCGATCGGCCAGGGCGGACAGGGTTGGTCGAGTTTGATATGACTCTGACTACCCAAGACCCAGTTCGCCAGAAAATATATCCAGTACCCTTTTCGAAAGAGAAGGCCCTGGAAACTGAAATCCAGAAGCTTCTGGACGATGACATCATCACTCCTTCGACTTCTCCTTATAATGCCGTGGTTGTCTTGTTGAGGAAGCCAAGCGGGGAGCACCGCTTATGTATTGATTACAGGCATTTAAACAGTTGTACGACATTCCAAGTTGAGCCGTTACCAAACACAAATCAACTGTTTGCCAGATTAAATAGGGCAAAGTACTTCTCAAAAATTGATTTAAGCCGGGGATATTATCAGATCCCTGTGAAACCTGAGGTTCGGCCAATGCTCGCTTTCAGTACTCCGAGCGGCCATTACGAATTTAAGGTGATGCCTTTTGGGCTGAGCAATGCGCCCAGTGTGTTCACACGCATGATGAGAAAGTTATTAGACCCTTTAAGGGATCCTTCTGTTGTCTCGTTTATGGATGATATTCTCATCGCGTCTGACAATATGAAAGATCACCTGAAATCCTTGGAAAAGATCTTCATAAGATTGAAAGAGGAGGGGTTAACCGCCCGTCCAGCCAAATGCATGATTGGCTATCAATCCTTGGAATTTCTGGGACACACTATTACCCCAGGGGGACTGGTACCGGAAGAAAAGAATATTGAGAAGGTCCGTCTCGCACCCCGTCCTAAATCCAAAAAAGATGTTAGGTCTTTCTTGTCTTTGTGTGGGTTTTACCAGAAATTTATTCCGAGGTTCAACGAAATTGCGGCGCCGTTAACTGAGACCCTGAAGAAAGGATCACCAGATCTTATAGTCTGGACCCCGAGCTGTGAAGAAGCTTATGGGAAGCTGAAACAGGCTTTGGTGGATAGGCCAGTCCTGCAACTCCCAAATTTGGAGAAAACGTTTGTTCTGAGAACCGACGCGAGTAACATAGGGATTGGGGCAACTCTGTTGCAGGAAGGGCGAGATAATCCTTCGGTGCTGTGTCCGGTGGCATATGCCAGTCGAAAACTGTTACCCGCCGAACGGAATTACTCCACCGTCGAACGGGAATGTCTAGCTCTAGTGTGGGCGGTACAGAAATTTCAACCTTATCTGTATGGAGTCCAGTTTAAAGTACAATCCGACCATCAACCTCTGACGTTCTTGGCAACTTCTAAGAAATTGAACGCGAGGTTAATGAGATGGTCATTGCTCCTACAACCGTATCAGTTCACGGTCGAATACATCCCCGGAAGGGAGAATGTGGGAGCAGATTTCCTATCACGGCATCCTATGGTTGAATGTGAGGGTGGGGTCATTCGAACAGAACCACTGACAATAGAAAGTTCGTAGGGTTCGACTTTCTTAAGAGGGGGCCTATGTAGCGAAACGCCAGTGGCCCATGTCCTTATGTATTCTGTTATTCTTGGTAAACAAGGGGAACCGGCTTTCGGAAGCTCTCAGTTCTTTATTCGCTCAATTCTCCATGAAAGATGGTTCTTTGGGTTATCTTCATACCACAATCTTTACATGGAGCGAGTATATAATTGTCTTTCCTTTCGGGTAGTCCCGAAGGCGCGCCTTGCGTCAAATGTGCACTGGTGCGACTACTGGTCAATTGATGGCCGGGCAAACAAGTACCGTTTGCAAGTTGCAACTTGTCAAAGTTAATTAAAGATAACGACAGAAGTGCAACTACTACTAAGACATTTTGAAAGGTAAAATTGGGTTGTGGGTACTCCAGCCAGACATGGAGTTATAAATATATAATGTGTTGAAGGGGAAGAGGAATTGGCGAAAAGCCAATCATAACCAATGAAGAGTTGGTTGACCGTTGGCAATCTAAATGGGCGTCTTGTTCTTGGCATAGCCGGGGAAGTGAAACGGAACAATATATCTCCCCAGAGGATTTCATTTGTTCTTGGCGTCAGATGAGCTGTTGCTATCTTTCTGTCTACGGCTTGAATTGGGCATCTGGTCATCTTTCTGTGGAATATCATCATTGGATAGCTATACCAATCTATGATCTATCTTCTTGAGCCAGAGGAGGCTATTCACGGGACTATCTCTTTCGTCTGTTACTAGATAGGATGATGTAGGGAAGATAATGGACTTCTCTATCTCATTGAGAGAACCTGCATTCCTCTAAATCTAGGTGTTCTGTGGGGCACTGCTGGTACATTGCGGCGACAGCTCAAACGAGAGCAGAGCCGGGAGGGGGTGGTATCTTCTTTCCTATTCTTGCGGGGAATGGGGAACTACACTGCGTGCCATACAACCCCAATACTATACTTTTAGTAACGAGGGAGAAACACACAGAGTAATTGGCACACCACACCACAGGATCGTAGTTGTGAGAAAGGCCGCGTTTGCAAGTGAGAGGGAAGCATGGAAATGATTGTGCCAAATCATAATAAAGGCTTGGTATGAATGTGGAGAGTGTGTCGTGTGGGCAAAAAGACAACAGGACTTCGTCCAGCTGGAAGGTCTCCTCAAGCCCGGACGTGGTCAATCCAGGGGCCACCTGACAGGTCAGGCCCAGTCATTCAGGTATTAATAATAGTGTATTTGTGTGATACATGAGTCAGCCCAGTCGCTCAGGTTTTGTTTGTCATCTCCAGGGTCCTCTGCTATGGAAAGTGACTATGTCTTCTAACGGACATTATCACCAGTGCTTCTAGGCTAACGCCAATATGTCCGACGAGGCCAACTCAAGGTTTGGTGTGCTTAACTCTGAGACAGAGGCAAGGTCCAGGTCGTGAGGCAAGGACATTTTGCATGACTGGTGCATTGCCGGTTTTTTTCAACAACATACGCCTGAGAGCAGTTGTTGTCTGGAGGGAGCCTAAGAGTGATTTTCTTGCATACTCATTTTACACCAGACATTAAAAGGCACCCATCCATTATCCCTCCACGAACACCTCACCGTATCTGCAACCGTAAAGCTTTTCATAGGTCAGTGAAGACCTGGTGCCGAATTAATTCATGTGGCAATGAACAGAAGTCCTCAACACACCAGTCGCTTGGATTCTACAAAAGCCTGTGGAATCTACAACCAGTTGCTGGAGAAGGAAGGAGATTCTGACATCTTTGGTGAGATATATCTGGACAGATCAGACAGTATCTGAAGCTGGATCTGTGACTGTGGTGACTGGAGGCTCTGTGTCAAAACGTTACCAGTGTAGTGTCTGTGTAGATCTATCTGTTTATCTGCCTTTATGTGTTCCTGTGCTGTTCTTGATTAGGTTAATAAAATTACTTCCAAGTTGTTCTTACGACTGCCATGTTATTTATGTGTCAGCCAGAAGAACACTGCAGGAAATAGGTCCCTAGGTCGAAAGGAAGCGTGACAGTGAGTCCAGGGAAAACGGAGGAGGGTTGGCAGGTAAAGACCTATTCCAGCCAGGGCTATAGAAGATTAATTAAACATTGTGACCGGGCTATTTGGGACCCTCCACGTAGCTTGTTACAGTAAAGTATAGTATAAATCACTTTTCTACATATTGGGATGTATTTAGTACATGGTAAAGTATAGTCCATCTCACTTTCCCCGGCCTTACAGCCCAGGTAAATTTTACATATCCCCTCTTCTATGGAAATTCCAGCACATAACCACCGGGCCAGCATGCACACGTGACAGCCGCTACAACACCACTACAGCACCACTACACCACCACTACACCACCACTACACCAGCACTACACCACCACTACACCACCACTACACCACCATTGTATATGGTGCTAGCACTATATTTTTATAGACCAATCAGAACTCAGTGGATGATGTAGCCAATGTCACTCCGGTCATTTTTACTTCCAGTTTTTCAGTTTTCGATCGCTCCCAGTCCCAGGTACATGTTGAAGAATCCCCGCCTTTTGGGGATCCGAACACATAGTCAGCGGGCCAGCACGCATGTACGCTAACCACTGAGCTGCCGTGACTCTCAGCCTCATAAATGTGGTACCGAATAATTTCCAGAATTGTCTAGGAAGGAAAACAGACAAAGAAGACAACTGGTCATACCATCTCTAAATATCGTGACCTTAATATGTAAAGGTTTGACATTGCTGTGTGATGACATTTCTGTGAGATTACATCACTGTGCGATGACGACGATGTTAGTTGAACTTAAACTTTGACTTCTCTTTCAGAAAGCAACGGCTAACTCAGTTTTATAAAAGTTAGTTGTATATCCTTAACACTACATCGCAGTCAACCCAGCATTGTTTAGTTGTTTATGAGCTCTTGGCAAGTTTACGTTCAGTAATTTGCCATTGCCTTCTGAACGACCGGCAACCATACCAATTTATTTAAAAAAACCAACGCACGGCAGTTTGCTGCCTAAATTGCCTGCAGCTGTAACAGCTAACTACTGAGCGTAAAATTGCATAGGAAATCACATAGGGCTGATTTCAACGTCCTGCAAAGGACATGCAACATGTTAAAACATTGCACACCCCAACTACAGGATCTGCCACTGGCCCGGCCAGTCTTTAAGTTTTTTTAAGGGCTTAAAAGTTGAGAGGATCGACTTCATTGCACTGTATTGTATTTCAAATGGCTCGGTCTCGAACTCCGTAGCTTCAGCGACGACTATCCTAGTAAATTGCACTTGTGGGACGCAGAGGTGGTTCCATGGCAGCAGGGCCAGGTTCTATACTGGCCAAGACCTACTAGCACGTCCTAGACGTGCGTCCTGGGCAACAGGTCCTCTCGGGGTCCTGGCTAACGTAGTAGGATCGCTGATTCTTCCGAAGTCGGAGAGTATCTGCTTGCACGGCGAGGAACCACCAGTCTGCACACCAATAAGCCAGACATGGGACAACGGATACTCACGCAAACCTCAAGTCCGGTATGACATCACACTGATGTTGGACAACAGGGTGTCTTCATCCGACATACAGGACTTCACGCTGGAGTTCACAGCCAGCGAACGCAAGCAAGCAAGCACTTGTGAACCGAACAAAGAACACCGGAATCGACCTCACAACTTTCGGAACGCAAGACAGACGACGTAACCACCTCGCCACGAAGATTCATTACTTTTCTTTCGGGTTCGTTGCACTGGCTGTTTTAATTTCCGACAGAATGCAGCAGTACCGTGGCCACGAGAGCCGTAATCCATTTACCTCCGCTTCCACTGGCCGGCATGTTATGATAGCAAATCTGACTTCTGCAGTACCAGCTGCCTGGTATTGTGACACCCACTGGTATGTTAGCTTGTGGTACTTCTCGTGCCCCGTCGCAGAGACTCGTGTGTAAACAGTCTCAATCCTGCTCGTGTCGGGTCTGACTGCAACCCTCACCAAAAATAAACCTTGTCAAAAGTAATCCGACTGTGGATTATTGTCACTGCACATGTGCATGCTATAGGGGAGGCGGTGGCGCAGTGGTTAGAACGCGTGCCTGTATGTCCAGATGATATGTGATCGAATCCCCAACGAGAAGGGTTAAGATTATATTAAGTTCACCTGGGCTGCTAAGTCGACTCAGCCTAAAATAGGTACCAGGAAAGGCAGTGAGAAGTAAAAACGGCCCGTGTAGTTGTGACCACATCACCCATGGACTGCCAAAGTATCTGTGAAACTATATTGCTTTTTTCTGTATCCTTTCCATCCATGGACTGCCAAAATACCTGTGGTAGGCCAGGATATATTGTTGTTGGTTCTGAAGAACATACCCAATAGGCCCCAAGGCATGCATGCTAATTCTTAGATTCTGTTTCACTAAATCTGCGGAAGAGGCGTGGCTGAGAGGTTGCAGTGTCAGAATCTGACTCAGAAGATTCTGGGTTCAAATCTCAGAATAGCAAACGAAATGTTTCTACAAGATCAGTTGGTTTATGATGTCAAATTTATCCTCTGAATATTGGGTAGTCACATCGGTTACTCAGTCTTCCTGGATAAGGACGAGAGACTGATGTGTACAAGCTGGAAATCAAAAAGTTTGAGCCATTGGCCCCTTCTCCGTTAAAATTCTGTAGATCCCGTTACAGTAGTATAGTATAGTATAGTATAGTATAGTATAGTATAGTATAGTATAGTATAGTATAGTATAGTATAGTATAGTATAGTATAGTATGCCATCTCAGCAAAATATAAAAGAACAGTAAATCAAACAACAAGAGCTTCTTGGAGGGAAAAAACAGAATACCTGAACTTTGACAGGGACGGAAACAAATTATGGAAACTAGTGAAAGCCATGGACAATGAAGGACCTAGAAACAAACAAATAGCAATTAAACAGGGAAATGCCTTGCTTACAGGAAAAAAGGCTGCAAATGCACTAATGGAACACTATGCCAGTGCAAACCACATTGATATTACAACCGAACAGGAGAAAGCAATCAAAGACAAATAGATACATCATAGTAATACAGAGACAGCAGCAGAATATATGATGGCAAATCTAACAATGGAAGAAATGGAACAGGCAATGAATACCCTAAAAAAGAAGAAATCACCAGGAAAGGATGGAATCACAAATGAAATGCTAATAGGACTAGGCACTAAGGCAAAAAAGAAACTACTAGCAGTCCTAAATTACAGCTGGAAGAGAGGAATAGTCCCACAGGCATGGAAGGAAGCTATACCAATACCAGTCCCAAAGAAAGGAAAAGACCTGGAAGAACCAAATGGATATCGACCTATCAGTTTATTTAGCTGTGTAGGAAAATTAATGGAACGCATGATCAATGGCAGGCTAGCATGGCATCTGGAAGAAAACAAACTCTTAACACCACACCAAGCAGGATTCAGAAAGTACAGATCCACTGAAGATCAAATAACCTATATAGCTCAGGAAATAGAGGATGCCTTCCAAGAGAAAAAACACACACTAGCGGTTTGGATAGTTTTAGAAAAAGCATTTGATAAAGTATGGAAAGAAGGACTGAAAGTAAAACTGCAAAAAATGAATATTTGTGGGAAAATGTACAAATGGATTAACCACTACCTTGAGAACAGAACTGCCAGGACAAAAGTACAAGGACAAACCAGCAAAATGATGCTGTTGGAGCAAGGTGTCCCCCAAGGAGGAGTTCTTTCACCAACATTATTCCTAGCATATATAAATGACATCACAGAAAATTTTCCAGACAGAGTACACACATCCTCCTTTGCAGATGACCTAGCCATATGGACATCTGAAGAATATATTAGTACAGCTAACAGCAGAATACAGCAAGCCTTATTAGCGCTAGAGGACTGGTCAAAATCATGGCTAGTGAAGATAAGTGAGGAGAAAACAACATGCACAGTGTTCTCCCTCTTAAATAAAACTCAGCAACCTAAGCTGGTATTGAATGGAAAAATATTGCGCCATGAAGAAAATCCAAACTATCTAGGAGTCACCTTTGATCGTCGCCTGACATGGAAGACACAGGTTGAGAAAAATCGAACAAGAGCAAGGCAAAGAATGGCAATCATGAAAAGCTTGCTGGTACAACGTGGGGAGCAGATGAGAAAGTTCTCAAGAAGTTATATACTGGACGGGTGAGGCCAGTACTGGAATATGGCATTGCAGCTTGGGCAACAGCAGCTAAGTCAAACTTTAACAAAATAAGTAGAGTCCAAAATCAAGGAATGCGAATCATAACTGGAAGCCTGAAGACAACGCCTATTAATGAACTAGAAAATATCACTTGTTTACAACCAATGGAGGATAGAAGAGATAGCAGAGCCCAGCAACAAGCAGAAAATTTTAGAAGATTGACAGACCACCCTATGTATAACAGGTTTAATGGTTTTGGAAAGGGAAGACTGAAGCGTGGCAACTTTGTAGAAACTGCAAAACGAAAGATTAGGGCAGATCCCATACTTAACATATCAACAGTCAAACCCATTTACAATGCACACAAGTTCCCAGCTTGGAGACAAGCAGCAACTGCCTGAGATGATAGAAAACATTCCTGGTATTGAGAAAAAAGAACACTCAGAATGAAACCGAAAGAAGAAAAATAACCCTAAACTACATAAAAGAACATTACCCAAGCAGCAATTGGACCCATGCATATACAGATGGATCAGCCAAAAATTCAATAGAAAATGGAGGAGGAGGAATTCTCCTAAATTTAAAAAATGGAGTGAAAAAAACACAGTCAGTGGCAACTGGAAAATTTTCAAGTAACTTCAAAGCAGAGGTAGAAGCTTTGAAAACTGCAGCAGAAATGCTCTTGATGGAGGAAAATAAAGAGAAGCAAATAGCTATCTTCACAGATGCAAAGTCAGCTGTCTCAATACTGAAGAGCAAAAACAGCACAGAACTAGCTGACCTAAGAGCAGCACTCCATGGTCTATGCCAGAAATCCAAAAAGTTGTAATACAGTGGATCCCATCACATTGCAGTATACCTGGAAATGAAGAGGCTGACAGACTAGCAAAAGAGGGTGGACGACTACCACAGCCTGACATAGACATAACCTATAATGAGGCAAAGAGGTTTATAAAAAGCACTTATAGAACCAAATGGGAATCAGAGCATCCAGGCCACCAGAAGGAATGACGCATATTACAAACTCGACCGAAGAGGAACAAGTAGCAATCTTCAGACTCCGCACAGGACATAACAGGCTGAAATACCACTTGTTCAATAATCTAAAGATAGGAGATACCGATGAATGTAATTGTGGAACTGGTAAAATGACAGCTAAACATTTGCTGCAGGAGTGCCCAATATATGCAGAACAGAGAAAGATATTTTGGCCCACACCTGCTTCATTTGAGGACAAGCTCTATGGAGATATCAACAAGCTCAAGTTGACTGCAGCTTACTTTAACTACATTCAGTTGACATTTAAAGGTGCATGAAGAAGTGTTTAGACTGCCGCACTTCATACCACAGGTATGTCGGTTACAAAAGCATCCCAGAGGCATGAAATGGAATATTGCTTGGATAGCAAATCCATTACGTGGAAAGTCAGAACCAAAAGCTCACTGTGCGGAAGTGAGGCTAAGCAGCCTCATGGGATGCAGGACGTGACGATTCCTTGGGTGAGCCCAGTACCAGATGGCTGTGTATCGGCTCTTCAAGTATGGAAGCCTCCGTGGATGGCGGGGAATGCCCATGGTCTGCCCCTGCCTTCCCTTGAGGGCTGACCAGGATGTCTTTGGCTGTTCTATATTGACCAGCTGTAATGGGGGGTAACACCACAACAGTGAGAGTCAAACGTCCTAAGGAACCCCCGGGAAGGTTAATCCGGTCAACAAATGCCCGCAGAAGTCGGATGTGTCGGCCTAACGGCGCAAGAACGCAGCTCTGCTGTAAACAGGCACAACGCAATCACGTCCGAAAAAAAAAAACTCCGGATGAACGCAGAAGAAGAAGTATAGTATAGTATAGTATAGTATAGTATAGTATAGCATAGCATAGCATAGTATAGTATAGTATAGTATAGTATAGTATAGTATAGTATAGTATAGTATAGTATAGTATAGTATATATGACGTAGACGGTATCACCTGCTTTCTGTTAGCGCCGAATGTTGAGCGAAGCTTACCAAACTCTACACCCCACATTGTCCCAACGGCTTCGGGCGGAAGAGCGCAATTGGGAGGGTACAAGCCTTATCCTGGTGCGAGGAAATGCAACCTAAAGACTAAATGTCATGGCAAGACAGACCAGGCCCTAAGCCTTGGTTGGTAACTGGTCTAGGATCGAAGCTCCGACAGGCAGACAGTAAGAGTATTGCTTTGCTGATCCGGCAACTTCTGCGGCTTGTCTTGTTCCAGATATATTGGTGTTACCTTTCCTCTGGAGTAAACTAGGCAGGCTGAGAGAGGGATCATGCTGCATGGACAACACATGGTCTCTAAATTCAGCCCAGGCTTTGTGTTATGGAGAGATAACCCCATTCTACAAATTATCGTCTGTCAAGACGGCAAGGTGCCAGCCATAGTATAGTATAGTATAGTATAGTATAGTATAGTATAGTATAGTATAGTATAGTATAGTATAGTGCAATGCAGTGCAGTGCAGTGCAGTACATTCTAGTACGGTACAGTGCAGTACATTGCAGTACAGTGCAGCGTAGTGCAGTACAGTGCGGTACAGTGTGGTACAGTTCAGCGCAGTCCTATAGTACAGTGCAGTAAGTGCAGTGCAGTACAGTGCAGTAAGTGCAGTGCAGTACAGTGCAGTGCAGTACAGTGTGGTACAGTACAGTACAGTGCAGTACAGTGCAGTACAGTGTGATATAGTGCAGTACAGTGCGGTACAGTGCAGTACAGTACAGTACAGTGCAGTACAGTGCGGTACAGTGCAGTACAGTACAGCACAGTACAGTGCAGTGCAGTACACTGCAATAAGTACAGTACAGTGCAGTGCAGTACAGTACAGTACGGTACAGTGGACTACGGTACAGTGCAGCACAGTACAGTGCAGTACACTACAGTACAATGTAGTATTGTAGTTACACAGTCTGAATCAACAAAAAAACATAAATATAAAGTACCTTTCAACAGTGCCCTAAAGCGCATTGGACATATGACTCTAGGCCCACAACATTTCGACCAATCGGCATTTTGTGGATGATGTGGTTGTATCAAGACTGCCGCCTTTATTCCACACGACATTTTTGGTACCTTTAACGCCGGGTGGCCCTGGGATCCCCAAGACTATTTTAAAATTCTGCCTCGATGCCATTTCGAACTTTCGACATATAAGAGTCCAAGCACGACGCTGTCGCGGCTCATTGTATGTATGAAGTAAAGAAATGGTTTGTTAGCGAAGTATCTTAGAGAAACACTCCATCGTCTGTTGCTTATCAACCCCGACAGGTGGCCAATCTCAGCCTAACGTGTTCTCAACTGTTCCGCATTTAATATTCCACACCCGTTTAGCTGTTTACTTTCCTTCTGACTACATGACCTTTCTACAGCTAGCCACCAGAGTAGGGTTCAACCCATCCGATTAGACGCGGGGTCGCGGCGTAATCTTCAGCACCCGGCTTGATTCCACTAAGAAGTGCCCACAACTACAAGTACAGCACAAACACTATCAAATACAGATATGACCCTGTCTGACGTAAACGCTCAACCCATAATACACAACAGCCGTGCCGAATAGTTACATCGGGCCTGCGACAGCTTTCACATATTATTTAGTTAATTAGTTGCATATCCTTTATAGGACGTCGCCAACTCAGAGGCGGACATGCAACATAATGTTTCAGCTTTCTCACATGCCTGTGCCAACTTTGGGCTCAATATCAACTTGGAGAAGACTGTAGTTATGTACCAGCCAGCTCCAGGGAATAATCACACCGTGCCGAATATCAAAGTGAATGATCATAGACTAAGTGTTGTGGACAAATTTACCTATCTTGGCAGCACCGTGTCACAAGCTGCCACAATCGATGACGAAGTGAATGCAAGAATCTCCAAGGCCAGTGCAGCCTTTGGCAGACTGTACAAGAATGTATGGGACAGAACTGGAATAAGCCTGCAAACAAAGCTAAAAGTCTACAAAGCAGTTGTATTATCCACACTGCTATATGCTTGTGAAACCTGGACTGTTTATCAGCGACACGCTAGGAAATTAAACCACTTCCACACAGTCTGCCTAAGGAAGCTACTGAAGATTAAATGGCAAGACAAGATTCCAGACACTGAAGTCCTAGAAAGAGCATCCATGCCAGTATCCACACTCTACTGATGAAGAATCAGATTCGCTGGGCTGGTCACTTGACTCGCATGCCAGATCACAGGCCCCCTAAACGAATTTTTTACAGGGAACTGCGTTGTGGTAAACGCTCCTAAGGTGGCCAGAGGAAACGTTTTAAAGACACTGAAAATTTCACTGAATGCTTTTGGAATTCATCATGACACCTGGGAGGCTGCAGCCAGAGACCGAAATTCGTGGCGTGCATCATTGCGCAAAGGTGCAGTCATATGTGAGGCAACCAGGACTGCAAGAACTGTGAAGAAAAGGCAGGACAGAAAAAACCACTGCAGGAAATCCTCCTCCAGAGACGTCAACATTCTTTGTCCACATTGTCAAAGAACATTTCGAGCCAAAATAGGCCTTATCAGCCATCTTAGAACCCACGGCTCCACACCTTCAACCCCACTGGATGAAATGAATGGTCATCATCATTCTTGATGGACAAACAACAACATAGGACGTCGCAGTCAACACCATCCTTTTTGCTGTTGTTAATCTTGACAAGTTTACGTTCAGTAGTTTGCCATTGTTTTCTGAACGACCGGCACCCATGCCGTTTCGTAAAACGCCAACGCAAGGCGGCCTACTGCCCAATTACCTGGCTTTCACATATGTGACCATATAAATGGATTCACAGAGTAAAAACTACAGCTTATTCAATCGGTAGGGGGTGTGGTCATTCCATGACACTTAGTGCTGTAGGATTTTCTCAATAGAAAGCCTTGTTTCTACTTTTCTTCTTCGTGTGTTTGTAAGTATTCCTCTATTTATTTTCACCTGTGGATTCCAGACTAAGGTTTTCCTAGTTATACTATTCTCCGGTTTTCTGAATGTATGGCCTACACAGTGCCAGCATCTTTTCTTCACCTCCTGGTTCATTGATATTTGTCTAGTTCTCCCCACGAGCTCCACTTTGGTAATTTTGTCATACCATTTTATTTCTTCTATTTTGCGCGATTAGGGAATGTTTGCACTTTATTTGTAATCGTTTCCGTTGTTTTTCATGTTTCTGATCCCCACAGTAGTGCTTATTTAACGTTCGAACTGAATATTCTAAGTTTTGAGCTAAGGTTAATTTCTCTTGACCTCTATAATTCCCTAGCGCTATAAAAGCTCATCTAGCCTTCTGTAATCTTATTCTCTTATTCTGCCATATTTACTGTTGTCATGCGGTTTGTCTACACTGCTATCTATGTAGGTGTATGATTCTGTCTCTTGAAGTGAGTTTTACACATGGTTTTACACATAATATAAACATATTATTATATATAACTCATATTAAATTATCAATGTATCTGTAAGGATACACATAAATTATCAATGTGTCTGTAAAGATAAAAATAAATGTTCATTGTTTCTATAAAGATAAAACTATATTATCATTGTGTCTGTAAGGATAAAAATAAATTACCATTCTTTCTATAAGCATACAAATAAATTATCAATGTATCTGTAAGGATACACATAAATTATGTTTCTGTAAAGATAAAAATAAATTATCATTGTTTCCGAAAGGATACACATAAATTATCACTGTTTCTTAAAAGAAAATTTCGAGTTAAAAATCTACCCAAAGTATTTCAGGATCCTCGCCGATGCAACGGAATTCGTGCATTGAGCTGAGTTTCTCCAGACTCAGGTTTGAGTTAGGAGGAAAACGGAGCACTTATGGGTTAAACCGTGTGCCGTGATGTTGATCCATCGACTAAACGACTAAACTAAACTAAACTTCTACTACCTCTCAACACCGAACCATCTGTGTAGATATTCACATCACCCGGGCGAGCATTATCCTGAATTAGTTGCTGGATTTCCACTTCCGTGGAACTGCTGGCCACTCCCTGCACTCCCGGTTCAATGTGATTATAACTCTTGTAATGAGCTAAATAAATTATCAATGCTTTTGCATAGCGCAAAATAAATGATCAATGTTTCTGTAATGAGCAAAATAAATTATCAATCTTTCTGCATAGTGCAGCATAAATGATCAATGTGTCTGTACTGCGCAAAATATAAATATGTGTTTCTCTAAGTGTCACGAGTTTTAGCAAGGCCAGCTGTGCTTCGTGCTCGGAATCCCCAGGGAAAGCCCTTTGCGTCATAAGGGAATATCCCGGTTATAAATACCGCGGGGATAATCGGGTTGTTTCCAGGGCTTAGAACAGTGGTTCTCAACCTTTTTTGGCCCGTGCCCCCCTTCATCATATTTTCAAAACGTCATCCCCCCCCCCCCCTTCGTATTTCCTACCTCAAAATTTGGCCCGTGCCGCCCTTCACCATATTTTCAGAACGTCATTTCCTACCTAAATATCCCGCCCCGCCCCTACACAGTATACGAAATAATGGAAGCTAAATTTACTAGCGCATACTAAAACAAGTCCAGACGTCCACATAAAACGTGATTTGTGGGTCTACTTACTTTATAAAATTAATTTTAGAAGCGTGAGACGTACAGAACCGTACATTATGAAGGGAAAAACAATATCAAGTAATCGGTTTTTGTATTAACACGATCTTGAAATAATCTTAATTAGCCCCCTGGAAACCCTAAAATTCCCCTCTTGTGGGGAAGTCCCCACCGGTTGAGAACCACTGGCTTAGAAGGTTCGGGAAGCGACGAGAATCGACAGAGTAAGGTCGCGAGGTGCACTCCAAGTATCCCGTGAGTTAACGAGGAATGTTCTATACTCGGGAGAAGTTAGGTTGCACGTACAACCTGAAATGCTCCGGGAACCACGACTTCTCTATGCTTCGAAATTAGTATGCAAAATCGGAACTAGCCATATTGATAGTCATTCACTCTCAAGTCACCCACCAGAGCAGTTGCTCGTAAAATCGGCTTATACTGTCAAGCAGCGGCATGTTAGCCCAAGACAGTAATTTCAGCTAAGTTGGTGAAGGTTCAAAGGGTTCAGGTAAATGAAACTTTAAGTATTATCGTGGTTTAATTCAGCGAAACACGCGATCGTATTGCAACTAATTATCTATGCGAAATCTCATGAATAATTAATCACTTGGCGATCGATAAGCGACGGGAAATTAGGCTATAGTTCGAGTGTGTAATGCCGTGTTTACAAAGTGATAGTTGTGAGTGCGTAGCTTAACACTCTGGTCTTGTACGAGTCCCTTAATGAGGCGATGTTTGGTTAATTACTAGCTAGATTACAATCTGTGAGAACTTGCATTTATTAGTTTAGCTTACAAGTGTGTTAAACTGTTTACTGCTATCACCTGAGGTACCTTTGTGAAACCAGTTTATGTTGTCTGTGTTACTGGTGCTTCTTGATTGTGTAGCTAGATTAAGCTAGGTAGTATTCGGACACCAGAGTGATTCGTCTATCTCAAGTAGAGCAGGTAGTTCTAGGCGCTAGTAGATGATGCAGCTATTTTGTGATTGATAAATAGTGGTGGTTTCATTTCTGGAAAGTGTGTGGATACTGTGAATAGTGATTATGAAGTTGCGTTAATATATACTGTGGTGGCGTATATTTTATGTGCTGAAGTACGATACTTAAATGAGCGACTTGTCGAGGTACGATGCAGTCCAATGCGATATGCCTGTGCGTTAACGTCGCGATTGTTGGGAAACCGATCTGGGTTCAACTCCACACTTTTCAGTATTCTTTCCGTAATGGATCATGAGTACTTAAGTGCGTTTGTGTCGGATGTGAGGGAAGATGTTTGAATGTTGAAAGAGACGATGGAGCATGTGGGATATGGGATCTATTGCAATGCTAAGATGTATTAAACTGGCACACCAGGCCAGTTGAGCCGTTCAGCGCCTACCCAAGACTAATCAGCTTGGGAGGAGAACGGAATTGGAGCGGACACCTTGAACATATGGTGAACCATACATGTTTTATTTAAGATAGCTTCTTGCCATCCCTAGCAGGAGGATTATCAAGGAGGGTTTCACTGTTATCTGGGAAGGACATCCCAGCAGCGAAACGGATGGATGCAATGTAAATTGGCAGTAGTATGTGTTTATCGGTTAACTTATGAGCTAGTTAAGTAGTAACCATAATTGTAGTCCAATGATGGGGAGTGGTCCAGGGACCAACTCTTCGGGGGATTTAGTTGCAATTTAGTAAATAAAATTAGTGCAGTTACTTAACAGTCGCTTAAAAAAGTCGCTTAAAAGTCGACAGGGTCGACTTCATTGCACCGGGTTTTTATCTCATATGGCTCGGTCTCTTTCCGCAGTACGGAAAGCGTCGCACAAAGCACGATCTCCGTAGCTTTTATCGACGACCCATGGGAGTCTCCGAAACATTTAACTCGTAAACCGAAGGACGCGGCCCGGAATCGAATCCACAACCTTCGGCTCACGAGTCAAACGTCAAACGGCTTGACCACTTCGCCACAGAGACTCCCTTAGTTACTTAACAGAACCTACAGGAGACCAGAGAAAAGTAGAAGTAGGAGAGTAAAGTAGGATCAGACTCAATCTGCACAGAACCTAATCTTTCCGACGGGCTGATGCAGATGCTGTCTGACATTGGATGTCTAGATGTGCTTCCACTATACCTTGATAGGGATGATTCCCTAATTATGTGAATAATAATTAGTTAGAGGTGAAGGCGTTATTTATTGGATGTATGCATGTGGATCCGTGTTGGTACCGAATGCTCTCACCTACCACTCTCCCTTGCAGGTGTTGCCTGTTATATGAATTATACAACGAAGCTGAGATTCCAATGGAAGATTTTGTTTATTCGCTCAATCCTGCGGAAAAACAGGGTTGGTAACGTCATAGCTCTGGGAGGACCTCAGCTCAATCATCGTTGTAGACTGCCACCAAACCTTCTGATTTACCACCAGAAAGATGTATGTGTTTCACAGTGCGTGCTAGATCCTCATCAGATCTTAATGACAATCAGAGTTATTATTCAGTTAGACACTGTGCCAACATTATGAATGAAATTGTTTTGAACCAGGTTCAGGTGGAGTCCGGTCAATCCTGAGTTCCAGTCATCTATTCAGTTAGTCGTCTACCAGAGAGTAGAAACACGCACGAGACATTCAATAGCCAATTTATGAAAGACTTTATCCTAGATGCTACATTTTAGCAGCACTTCTGAGAGTCAACTTCGCCCAACCAATTGTGTATCATTACTTGACATTATAGTGAACGTTGCAGTTACTATGTATACAGCTATTGTGAAGGGTCATCAGGGGATACCTCAAGGTAGAGGGTCTCCCATCCAGACTGTGTAGGCCAAGCAATCATTTGGACAGTAGCTAGTGACTATTCTCGAATTGTGGAGGTGTGATCTTAGTCCAGTCATCGGAGGTCCAGATGGCTAATCCTATTATATGATTACCGGGCGCTTGAGGCAGAGAAGTCCACAAGTTTCCAGACAACATTGCTGGGAGAGAACCGGGTGAGTCTATTGGACCGACTCGGCGGAAACATCCTGCAAATCTGCTGCTACGCCTAGGGATGAACTTGGAATCATCTCTGACTCTTTCTCTAACCTATTCTCTATATTGTATATATCTCCTCTCCTATCAGGACGTTCCAGTCTGACCTATGTCTTGGGTGTACATTAAATTGTTTAATCGTTGACATGTCTCTTCTACAATTACTGTTTGTGTGGTCTTGGAAGAGGCCTGAGGGTTTAAGATCCCTAGGCAGAGGATAGATAGAAGTCTAGGATCTGGGAGGGGCTTGTAGACTTATAACACTTGTGACCTTGCAAAGGTGGTTAGTAATAGTAGTATCAGTGTATCTACCTGTCGAACCCAGGGGGTTAGTATACACGAGTGGCAGTGATACCTCGGCTATTGTGTTAACTCCCAACAACCGAGGCCATCCTGTTACAGTAAGAAGCAACATAAATTATCAGTGTTACTTAAGGAGTAAAATATATGACATGTAATGTGCCTGTAAGAACTAAAATAAATGATAAATGTTGATGTAAAGAACAAAATAAATCATCAGTGTATTTGTAAGAGCAAAATAAACTATCAAAGTGTCTGTAAGTAGCACAATAAACGATCAAGGCTTCTGTAAGCCGCAAAATGTACGATCTATGTTTCTGCAATTAGCAAAATAAATGATCATTATTTCTCGAAGGAACTATATAACTTAATAAGTTATCGTTCTTTCCGCAAGGGGACACCACAAATTACAATAGCTTCCCTTTTGAATAATATACAGACATTTCCAAACAACGAATGGATTCTCTCCTAGAATCTCACCTACGTATTTTTTATCTAGCTTTATCTTTTTTCTCTAGAAATTAATTCCCCGTTATCAGTTATGTTTTTAGCATATCACGAGAAGCTTATCGCTTGTGCACATAAACTTATCTCTCCAAATTTTCCGTTAATTAGCCTAATTTAGCTGCAAGGCAGAACCTCATTTTAACGATAATGAAGAAGACCGCAGATAAACAGTAAACACGCGCAATAAACATGTCCTAGGCTGATTCGGGAGTATCAGATTTGGGCGTTATTTTAAGCATAGTGGTGTAGGGTTTGATGTATGCTTCCATCGTTTGCTACGGGAGGGAACGACTGACCACCTATTCGTCCATCGATTCAGGCCTAGAAAATTGTGATGGTCTAAACACTTTACATACACACAGGCAGTTCTTCTACAGGAATTATATATATATATATATATATATATATATATATATATATATATATATATATATATATATATATATATATATATATATATATATTACAAGGGTAAGTTAATAAGTAAGTCACAAATGGCTGTAGAAAAATAACTAAGGAGTATAACAACTTGAAACCAGTTTATTTTTATAGATAAACTTTCCCTTCATTTCTCAACATAATTTCGACCAACATTGATGTATTTATCCCATCGTTTTATCAGTCCTCCCAAACCGGCTGCAAAGAACTGCGTGCCCTGTTTTCTAAACCACGTTTTCACTTCACATTCAACTTCGGCGTCATTCTCGAAATGTCTCCCGCCAAGGTGAGTTTCCTGTTTATGCTGACAAATGTTTGTCCCGTAAAGTGGTGCATAGCTGGGTAGGAAACGTTACGAGGGTGAGTCAATAAGTAAGTCACACAGTTCTGTGGGATGGTAGGTCAATGAAAACAATGCACGCAGTTCTATGTGACCGCTTTGGGAGGACTGATAAAACGATGAGATAAATTTATCAATGTTGGTGGAAATTATGTTAAGAAATAAAGAGACAATGTATGTATACAAATAAACTAGTTTCAAGTTGTTATCATATTTAGTTATTTTTCTCCAGCCATTTGTGACTTACTTATAAACTTACCCTCGCACTTTCAATGCACGTTGATTCAGAATATTATATAACATATATCACGAAATAAATAAATATAACACATAAACAAGTTCACATCTGTCTGGGACGTGTTAGAAGCTTCACATTTTGGAGCCTTGAATACATTTAGTCTTTCCCTGTATTAGGAGAGGACGAGCGCAACATAGAACCCAGGTTTGACCGCGATGAGAACATTATCAGCGCAACCTCCTAAGGATTACAATAATACGCCCGCTTAAACAATAATTACATTAGCAGCGAATGCATCAGGTGATGCTCTTTGGAGTATATGTTTTTGATTTGTCCAGTTTGTTTCTGTGCGTTTTAAATGTCCTTTACCCTGCCTAATATATAGTGACACAGCAGAATTATAGTAATGTTTGTACGCTAAGTCACTAAGTTGGTGGGTGTGTCTATCAGTAGTAGTAGTAGTAGTAGTAGTAGTAGTAGTAGTAGTAGTAGTAGTAGTAGTAGTAGTAGTAGTTGTTGTTGCTGTTGTTTTTGTTATTGTTATTATTGTTCTTGCAGTAGTAGTGGCAGCAGAAGCAGCAGCAGCATCAGCAGCAGTAGTAGTAGTAGTAGTAGTAGTAGTAGTAGTAGTAGTAGTAGTAGTATAGTAGTAGTACAGTAGTAGTAGTAGTAGTAGTAGTAAAAAGTAGTAGTAGTAGTAGTAGTGTAGTAGTAGTATAGTAGTAGTAGTAGTAATAGTAGTAGTAGTGGTAGTAGTAGTAGTAATAGTAGTAGAAGTAGTAGTAGTAGTTAGTAGTAGTAGTAGTAGTAGTAGTAGTAGTAGTAGTAGTAGTAGTAGTAGTAGTAGTATAGTAGTAGTATAGTAGTAGTAGTAATAGTAGTAATAGTAGTAGTAGTATAGTAGTATAGTAGTAGTAGTAGTAGTAGTAGTAGTAGTAGTAGTAGTAGTAGTAGTAGTAGTAGTAGTACTTGCTGATGTTGTTTTTGTTATTGTTATTATTGTTCTTGCAGTAGTAGTGGTAGCAGCAGCAGCAGCAGTAGTAGTAGTAGTAGTAGTAGTAGTAGTAGTAGTAGTAGTAGTAGTAGTAGTAGTAGTAGTAGTAGTAGTAGCAGCAGCAATTATAGCACTAGCAGTTATTATTGTTGTTACTGTTGTTATTATTGTTGTAGTAGTAGTTGTAGCAATAGCTGTAGTAGTAACAGTAAAACTCAGAATGGCATTGTAGTAATGGTAACATCATCATATGCCAGTATGGATAACGAAACATCGAATTAATTTTTTATTTGCTTGTTTAAGAAAACACCAACAAAAGTATCAAACATCAAGGCTTACAGACGTGTATTTTCTGGAGTCAAATACGTCTTCCAGACAGCAGCACCCAACGCCGCCAGCTGTCAAAACACGGGTAAATATGTAATTAAAATGATAATAGACGGGCCAGACGCATGCGCGATAATTCAACTGCCACGGCCAGTTGGAATTAAACACTTTTGTTTATGAATTCCTCAGTGTTTTGTTATCGCCTTCACGCCAGCCCACTGTAACCAGGCAGTATAATTATATGTGTTGTGGGGCGGGAGGGGTGAGTATACGTGACTGGCAGGTGTTGGTGTCCTTCTCGTGATCAGAAGTTGTCTGGATTCGTACCCGGCTTGGGACGCAGAGACACCAGGGCTGGGTTCTATACTGGCCAAGACGTATTGACGCGTCCTCGCCGAGCATTCTGGGCAACAGGTCCCTTCGGGGTTCTGGCTGAAGTCAGTAGGATCGTTGATTCCTCCAATGTCGGAGAGTGTCTGCCTGCACGGCGAAGAACCACCAGTCTGCACACCAATAAGCCAGACATGGGGACAACGGATACTCACGCAAACCTCAGGTCCTGTATGACATCACACTGATGTTGGACAACAGGATGTCTTCATCCGGCATACAGGACTTTACGCTGGAGTTCACAGCCAGCAAACACAAGCAAGCAAGTACCCGGCTTAGGGCTGGGGAGGTTTACAAGAACCGTTGTAAATGTCTTTTGTTTTGTTTCTCCCTATTTTGCCTTAGTAATTCCTCACTAACATATATTATTTTTCTTTGCGTTCTCTCGCTTTGAACTCAAGCTTAGTCCATACACGTGCTATTACTTCTTGTGCATTATCTTTCACTGTTATCAGTATCCTTCGTCATTAGGCCAACCCATTCCGACATTCAGAGGTATTTGTAATTTACGTCCCGGAGTCAAGGACGAGAAATCAACATTTTAGTCCAACTAACTTGTGTAGGGGTTGAACCCGCTACCTCGTCATAACCGATGTTTAGGAACGGGGGATCTTATCTATTCGGACATGCTGACCTAGTGACAGAGATAAAAGCAAATATGTGAGATTTTAATTTGGTTTTGTCTCGGTATGTGTGTCGGCGTTTGTGGCCGGGCGTAGTGATCGCAGTTTCATAATTCCGATATGCCAGGTCGTGACGATTCCTTGGGTGAGCCCAGGACCAGAGCGCTGTGTGTCGGCTCTGCAACTATAGAAGCCTCCTTGGATGGCGGGGAATGCTCATGGTCTGCCTCTGCCTTCCCTTGAGGGCTGAACGTTATGTCTCCGGCTGATCTGAACGGACGAGCTTGGAAGGGGATGACACCACAACTGAGAGTTGACCGTCTTACGAAACACCCGGGAAGGTTAACCCGGTCAACAAATGCCCGCAGGAGTCGGTTGTGTCGGCCGAAATGTGCAAATATCGCATCTTTGATGTAAACAGGCACATCGCAGTTACGTAAAAAAAATATTCCAGATGAACGAAGAGAAGAAGAAGAAGAAGAAGAAGAAGAAGAAGAAGAAGAAGAAGAAGAAGAAGAAGAAGAAGAAGAAAGAAGAAGAAGAAAGAAGAAGAAGAAGAAGAAGAAGAAGAAGAAGAAGAAGAAAGAAGAAGAAGAAGAAGAAGAAGAAGAAGAAGAAGAAGAAGAAGAAGAAGAAGAAGAAGAAGAAGAAGATATACCAGGTTGAAGTCATCTGCAGATGATTTGGCAGTAGATCGCTTTGCGTTGATTTTCACATTGGTATGGATGCTCTCGGTCAGAAAGTAATGGCAAACTACTGACAGTAAAATTGCATAAAAATCACAAACATTAAAATAAATGTCCTCTTTCCCTCTCTCTCTCTCTCTCTCTCTCTTCTCTCTCTCTCTCTCTCTCTCTCTCTCTCTCTCTCTCTCTCTCTCTCTCTCTCTCTTTCCTCTCTCTCATCCTTCTGCCATCTCTCTCTCTCTCTCTTTCTCTCTTTCTATTCCTATTCCCTCTTTCTCCATCTTCTTACACTTTCTTCTTTGCTCTCCTCTCCCTCCCTATCTCTCCCTCTCTCTCTCTCTCTCTCCCTCTCTCTCTGTATTTATCTATCTTTCCCATCTCTCTTCTCTCACTCTTAAAGCAAAGAACTCATTATATGGCATATTGAGTACAATGGGAAAGCCCCACACGTGTAGATCAGGCGACACACGATGGGTCATGTGATATATACCACATCAGCCGCCTTTATTGTCTAAGACAATTCCTGGTACCTATTTTAGTCTACCACTACCAGGCAGCCCAGGCTCATTTTCTTTTTATTATTTTATATCCGATTCGATGGGGATTCGAACTTATGACCACCGGCCCTCCGGGCAAGCTTGCTGACTACCGCATCACACACACACACACACACACACACACACACACACACACATATATATATATATATATATATATATATATATATATATGCACACACACACACACACACACGCTTCATACACACACACACACACACACACACACACACACACACACACTTGTATATAATTCACACATAAACATGAACAAAGAAATAAAAATGACATATACAGAATACAGAGACCCAAAACAAATTACAAGTTAACTCATAAACGCATAATCCGCTACTAAGAAAGACAAAGCACACCCCAAAAAAAAGCATATTTTCAGTTTAAGGCGTATTTCTTTCTTCAGTCCACGGATAGAATTTCAGCCGGAGATATTTATCAGCCTGCAATCTGGCCGGATCGGAAGGTTAACGCTAAAGTCAACATACAACACCGCTAGAATACAAAGCCAGCCGCTGTGTCTCCACGCAACACCCAGACACGATAAACTAATGCTGCGTGTGTGAACCGTTAAATAACATAGAATAACGAAAGTCTCTATTCGGACCAAGTGTTATTTAAGCAGAAATAACAGCGTATTAATGAATACTTCTACAGCGATGACAGAAAAGTGTACAAAAAGTAACGGGACTAATAAAAACAACAGCAATCTATATGGTCATAAACAAATATACGTGTATTATTTGGCATGATTGTGCCCAAATGTGCAATATAGTAAATGACGTTATTTTGGGGCAAGTGCAGACATTCAGATATCTACATGGACAACGGAAGATGCATCACTGAGATCAAATACAGAATCGCCAAGAAAATACTGCTTTCTATCAAATGAAGAACGTTTTGTGAAATAACTCATTGTTGTTGAAAGTTAGAAAAAGAGTTCTTGCACGTTACACAGAACCAATTTTACCATACGGCTGCGAATCATGGACAATTAATAAACAGTCGAAAAACTCCATGGAAGCTTTGGAGATGTGGTTTTATAGAAGAATGCCGACAATTTATTGGACAGCCAAAATGAGGAATGTGTACATTTTGAGAGTAGCTAAGTCACAAAGACAACTTATTACAAACGTCAGAAAGAAGCAATCATCGGTTGTTGTTGTTTGTTTGTTTTTTTTTTTTTTTTTTTGGGGGGGACGCATTATGAGAAGACAAAAACTTGAACATGTTGTGACAACCAGAAAGATTTGCCTAAAGAGAGTTAGCGGAAGACAGCGTGAGAAAATACTTGACAGTCTTGCTGCGAGTAGTTCCTCGCCTCCGTATTTTCGCCCAAGCTAATTAGAGGTTACCCGGATTACCAGGAACTGGTAATCCGGTTCAGGAAGTTTATAACACATTCACCCACTAAAGACTTCCAGACTCGTCTGTAACAAAACAATGGCCGTGGTCTCAAGACACGTCTAGACATCACGAACATAAACTTTCTACAATCAGGATGAACGTTCTACTATTACCACATAATCTTACATATCACATGTCCGAGTTTTGTTAATATTCCTTCACACTGTCGCGAGTGATAAATCGCTCACGATAATCAGCAGCGAAACATTTCTGCTTTGTTGTCAAATAACATTTAAGAGATCAGACATATTGTTGGTAAACACAGGCAGTTGTCGTCAAATGTAAATATCATAGGGAGACAACACAAAACAGAACTGAGGAAATTAACTTGACATTGGAATGCCGTATACGTTTTGGATGCAGATATGACGACGCCCAACTGGAGCAATTAGGAGATAAGGGCAAATATATGCGTACAAACATATACATACTTTAAGAGAGGCACACAGAGAGGGAGAGAGATAGAGAAGGAGAGGGAGGGGTAGATAGAGAGAAAGTAAGACAGAGACATCAGGCGCTCAGTTAGTTAGTTAGTTAGTTAGTTAGTTAGTTGGTTGGCTGGCTGGCTGGTTGGTTGGTTGGTTGGTTGGTTGGTTGGTTGGTTAGTTAGTTAGGTAGTCAGTCAGTCAACAAATCCCCCTCATTGAACATCGAACCATTCAGTCCATAATTGTACGGATCCTCTCTTCAGTAAATCCTGCAGCGTATAGAGGCTCACGGCACCATTTCTGTGTTGGTTTATTAATCTTCTTTGGCGTCCTGAATAGTGTTCTGGTCTGGTCACACCCCTTTTAGCATGTTGTTCTCGCAGTCTGACCATGGTTGTAGATACACAGTCATCAATTGGTTCTCGCAAACGACTTACTCCTCTTAATTATTTGGTTGTTTCGGGATTTGAAATTTAAATATTGAGCACAACCCACTACTGGCAACGCTGATCATATTCTGGTATGAACCTAAGGCCTATCCACGTCAATATGGAAGCACTATACTCGAGTTTCGCCCTCATTTGAGCTCGTCAGTAGTGCATATCCCTGACCGGATCCGGACTTACTCCTCGTTGAGCATTCAATATACCAGCCACACTCAGATAGAGATACAGAAAGACGGGAGTACAAACGGATCCACAGAACAAACGAACGAACAAACGTTATTTTCAAAGGGTTAATAAATGGGCATGCAGGTCCGTCTGACACTCTAGACAGGTAGGTGGGTAGTTAGATAAGTAGGTGGTTGGTTGGATGGATGGGTAGATAGAAAGATGGATGGATTGACGGATGGACAGACAGACAGACGGATGGGTAGATGGATGCATTAACGTTGAGAACGTGGAGAGAGAGAGAGAGAGAGAGAGAGAGAGAGAGAGATGAGAGAGAGAGAGAGAGAGAGAGAGAGAGAGAGAAGAGAGAGAGAGAGAGAGAGAGAGAGAGAGAGAGAGAGAGAGAGAGAGAGAGAGAGATACCTCTCAATGAGCTGTAATACAGCGCTCACAATCATGAATGACAACAAATTCAGTAACATAATTGACAAAGCAGATCAAAGCCCCTACAGGTGTATTAAAGTCTAGAAGCATCCAGGAATACTATCTCACCTTTAAGATAAGCTAGAAGTACAGGTAGACAAGCCGTGAGAACTCTATGCTCTCCTGACATTCTGGGAGATAAACTAACTCAGCGAACGTAAACCCTGGCCAGTAATTAACCAAGAATTTTATGCGTGGTCTAATTAGAACATTTACTTACAGAAATAGAGAAGGAAGAGAGCCATTTATGAAACATTATATATTTTAGAGGCAAAAGTTAACTCAGAACATTCAACTCTTAATTTAGTACTACTGTGTGGATCAGAAACAGATAAGACGAATAAAACGATTACACATCAACTACAAACATTCATAAATAGTCTCATCACATCTCATTTCATCATGTTCCTCTTGTACCTTCCGGTGTCGAGGTGAAGTATAAACAGCGGGAGAGTGCCAGCTTATGGGCTTCATGAATCGAGATTCCATTGGACTCTGCTATTCACTCTGTCCATCGTTTACGTGGTCGGCCTCTTCTTCTTGTTCCGTTTGGTCTGTACACTATTGCTTGTTGTGGTATACTGTCAGTTAGTAACCTGGTTACATGACCAAAATATTTAACTTGCTGCTTACTAATAAAATCTAGGGCTGCTATAAGCCCCACTTTAGTCCTCATTTCTTCATTTCTCATTTTCTCTCTTCTTGATATATTGAGAATTCTTCTCAGGGACTCCTCTCTGGCTGTTGACCGAGGGGATGGAGCACATATGGGAATGTCCTGAGTGCAGTGATGTCGGTTATTAACTCAACTCCCGGGAAGGTTAACCCGGTCAACAAATGCCCGCAGAAGTCGGATGTGTCGGCCTAACGGCGCAAGAACGCAGCTCTGCTGTAAACAGGCACAACGTAGTCACGTCCGAAAAAAAAAAGAAACTCCGGATGAACGCAGAAGAAGAAGAAGAACTCAACTCAACTCAACTCAACTCTTCTCAGGAATCTTATTTCTGTTGTTGTGATTTTTCTTTTCTATTTTTCTGTCGATGTCCAGGTTTGGCATTGGTAGCATAGAGTTTGTAGGAAGATTGTGTTGTAGAGTGCTTTCTTAGTAGTTATTGTTACGTATTTGCTCTTTAGTATTCTGCTATTTCTCCAATACGTTGGTTTGCCTTATTGCATATATTTTCTGATCTCGACTTTATTAATAGGTGCCTGTGCAAAACAGGACTAAAATGGGATGATAGAATCCCCAATGTGGAGTTTATGTAGAGAACTAGACGAATACCAGAGAATCAAAACCGCGAGGAAAAAACGCTGCCGCTGTATAGGATTGGCCTTTGTCTGCAATTATCAAGGCGAAAAAAACGTAAGGACAGACACAGAAATACGTGAAGAAGACAAGTAGAGACATTCATTCATTTTCATTAATTCATTCAGTCAGTAGCATGTCCTTTGCAGAACCTCGCTAACACAATAACAACCGCCCGGAAAACTTATCGGTCATAAGCAAGATGTCTCGCGTCCGATTTACCCATTTGGAGATCATCCGCCACATCCTGCGCCAATTTCCTCTTTGGCCTTCATCTTCCTCTCTGGGATGCTGAGGTGTTTCCAAGGCACCAGGGCCAGGTTCTATACTGGCCAAAACCTACTAACACGTTCTAGTCGTGCGTCCTTGGCAACAGGTCCCTTCGGGGTCTTGGCTAACGTAGTAGGATCGCTGATTCTTCCGCAGTCGGAGAATATCTGCCAGCACGGCAGGGAACCACCATTTCTGCACACCAATAAGCCAGACATGGGACAACGGATACTCACGCAAACCTCAGGTCCTGTATGACATCACACTGATGTTGGACAACAGGATGTCTTCATCCGACATACAGGACATTGCGCTGAAGTTCACATACAGAGAACGTAAGTAAGCAAGCAAGCATCTTCCTCTCTTCACAGGCATATACCCCTCCATGAGTGTTTTCTTCAAACTTTCATGACGTGTCAAGTGACCAAAATAGTTCAATCTTCTTTGTTTTATCATCTTTAGTAGCCATCTTTCTTCAATATTCAGATATAGTCGTATGGGTGCATTTGTTCTTTTCTATAGAGACACAAATGAATAATAATGGCAAGGGCATAGACAGATCTTCATGGATAACTAGGGGACGGCTTGGGGGTAACCGGCGAAAGAGACAAACAATATTTAAAGTGAATGTCAGTGCCAATAATTAGCCAGGCTTTTTTTTTCTTGCGCTCTTGCGCTGTGAACTCAAGCGTAGTCAACGCACGTGCTATTACTACTTCTAGCGCACTGGACTGGTTTGTGGGTGCGGATTAGGTTTCCTTATAACCAGTGTCCCTGGCCATCAGACAAACCCACTCCGACATCAGAGGTACTTGTAGTTTACGTCCTCAAGTCAAGGGACGAGGAGTCAACATTTTAGTTTTAACGACCTGTGTAGGGATTGAACCGCTTACCTCGGCATCAGCACACCAGATGTTTAAGAACATGCGTTCTTATCCTTTTGGCCATGCTGACCTGCCTACTACTAATTCATATTCTTATTTCCAGCTTCTATATTAATTATATACTATCAATAGTACTACTACAAGGGCAGCGACGATTGCTACTACTACTAAAACAAATACTTTTACGACTAACACTAAGTCAATACAAGTAATAGTATTACTTCAACTACTGCAACTGCTACTACTACTACTACTACTACTACTACTACTACTACTACTACTACTACTACTACTACTACTACTACTACTACTACTACTACTACTACTATACTACTGCTACTACTACAGTACTACTACTACTACTACTACTACTACTACTACTACTACACTACTACTACTTCAACTATTACTACTACTACTACTACTACTACTACTACTACTACTACTACTACTACTACTACTACTACTACTACTACTACTACCACTACTACTACTACACTACTACTACTACTACTACTACTACTACTACTACTACTACTACTACTACTACTACTGCTGCTGCTGCTACTACTACTACTACTACTACTACTACTACTACTACTACTACTACTACTACTACTACTACTACTATTACAACTACTACACTACTACTACTACTACTACTATTACTACTACTACTACTACTACTATTACTACTACACTACTGCTACTGATACTACTGCTACTGCTACTACTACAATACTACTACTACTACTGCTGCTGCTATTGCTGCTGCTGCTGCTACTACTACTACTACTACTACTACTACTACTACTACTACTACTACTACTACTGCTGCTGCTGCTGCTGCTGCTACTACTACTACTTCTACTACTACTACTTCTACTACTACCACTATTTCATCGTCTTATTTCTAGCGTCTGCGACCATTCCCGGTACAACTATAAAACATAAAAAAGTATGCTTCAAATTACAGGCATCGGTCCTAAGAATTACACAGACACGCAAATAGTTCCAACACATAGATAAACACGACCCACACGTGTAGACAAACAGAGATACGGATTTGACAGACAGACTGTTGCTGTGTGCCTAGCGATACCAACACTTCATATCAAGTTATCACATCACTCCGTGAGTACCCAGCCAAAACATTGCACTCAGAGCTGAAGGTAAACTTTTTGACAGCACTCCGCGGATTGTAGTCTGAGAGTTCTAAGACGGTCTTCCGTACTCTCTCTCTCTCTCTCTCTCTCTCTCTCTCTCTCTCTCTCTCTCTCTCTCTCTCTCTCTCTCTCTCTCTCTCTCTCTCCATCTCTGCAAGGTCTAGCACCAACAACCGTGGGAATCCTCACTCGTGGGAAAATCTCAACAAAAACGAACATAACTTCTTTAGTTAAACATAAACCTCTCCCAAGACAAGAAAACATACACTGGAATCGGCGGTGCCGAGTGGTGTAGCCCACACTGTCTGGGAGCGGAGATGCAGTCAGCATTTTGTCGGGAGTCTCGTTAAGGTCAATCTAAACAGTTTACGGTGAAGACTAACAGCGGTCTTTGATGAACCACTGCTGCAGTATGCTGCAGTCTACAGCCGTAGGTGCCGCATTAAAAGTGTGAGAACTCACTCTTTGCTATCAGCTTCAACCCCGCTTCCTCACCAAGTGCCACCTACAACGCCCACCGATGGACATTTAGAATGCTGGTTCTCAACTTGTGATCCGCCCATGACCAGCTCCCAGGAGCCGTGGGAGTTCAGTGGCTAGAACTCTTGCCTGAAGTCGCAGTGGTCAAAGGTTCCAATTCGCATCGAGGCCGAGTTTTAAAATAGATTTGGGCTCTCAGGCCGATCCAGTCTGAAATGAGTACCAGGAAATGTCGCAGGAAGTAAAGGCAGCTAACGTTACATTGACAACATCACCCCGCGGGTGTCGGTAGATCTGTACAAATATGGAGATTGAATCGCATACCCGATACGCCTGAGGGCGAGTACAAGTGATTCTTGACACTAAATAGCCACTCTAACAACTGACCTATTACTTTTCTCACTTTTCCTGCAGTGCTGCTGCGATTTTACTAATAAAACAACGCAACTTGGTTTCAAAGATGCAAACACAATTGCATAAATATATCAAAGTTATAATTGCTGTATACTGACTGGCACCTTGCCGTCTTGACAGACGATAATTTGTAAAATAGAGTTATGCCTCTCCATAACACAAGGCTTGGGCTGAATTTAGAGACCATGCGTTGCCCATGATCCCTCTCTCTCTCTGCCTGTCTAGTTCACTCCAGAGGAAAGGTAACACGAGCACGCCTGGAACAAGACAAGCTGCAGAAGCTGCGAGATCAGCAAAGCAATACCATAACGGTCCGATTATAGGAGCTTCCATCCTAGACCAGTTGCTGACCAACGCTTTAGGTTTAAATTGCATTTCCTCGCAGTAGGGTAAGGCCTGTATCCTCCCAATTGCACACTTCCACCCGATTCGTTGGCACAAGCACGATGTGAGGCGTCGAGTTTTTGCATTATATTAGCTGTATAACAAATGCCATCCTTGTCAATCACTCTCATCTCATCATGTTCCTCTTGTACCTTGCGATGTCGAGGTGAAGTATAAACTTCGTGAGAGTGCCCGATTATGGGCTTCATATATTGATATTCCCATGGACTGCTATTCCCTCCGTCCAACGTTTACGTGGTCGGCCTCTTCCTCTGTTTCCATCTGGTCTGTACATCATTGCTTGTTGTGGTATGCTGTTGACTGGTAACCTACTTGCATGGCCAAACCATTTGACTTGCTGCTTTCTAATAAAATCTAGTGCTGCTTTAACCCTCACTTTAGTCCTGATTTCTTCATTTCTGATCTTATCTCTTCTTGATACGTTGAGTATTCTTCTCAGGAACCTCATTTCTGTTGTTGTGATTTTTCTTTTCTCTTTTTCTGTCATTGTCCAGGTTTGGCATTGGTAGCATAGAGTTGGTAGGAAGATTGTGTTGTAAAGTGCTTTCTTAGTAGTTATTGATACATGTTTGTTCTTTAGTATTGGTGCCATTTGTCCAATGAGTTGATTTGCCTTATTGCACCTATTTTCGATCTCGTCTTCTGATCTGCCATTTGATGATATTATACTTCCTAGGTACTTGAAACTCTTTACTTGTTTCAAGGGATATTCGTTTAGGTGAATTGTTGTTGTTTGTTCTTCTTTAGTTATAGTCATTACCTCTGTTTTGCTTTTGCTAATTTTCATGTTATGTTTCCTACACATTTCGTTTAGACTATTCATGTGGTCTTGTAATTCAGCTTCTGATTTTGCTATTAATGCTTGGTCGTCCGCAAACAGGAGTTCTTTAATGGTTAAATTTGCAGATGGTTCTTCTTCTGTGTTCTCGTCATGCGGTATTCTTGTTGTCTCTGCTTGGCTAGTTTCTTTACATATGTTGTCTATATATTTTATGAACAAGAGTGGGGACAGGACACAACCTTGTCGTACTCCAGATCTTATTGTGAAGGGTTCTGAGTGTCCTCCAGCTGCTCTTACTATGCATTCACTGTTGTTGTATAAACTTCTACATAGGTTTGTTAGATGTGTACTCACTCCATATTGTTTAAGAATTTCCCACAGCTTGTTACTACTAGTGCCCAGTTTAGGCTAGGTCGACCTGGGACCTCAAGTCATGTTTTTAAATAATCAACACCAAGGGGGATTCCAACATTTGTTACTTTAATCGATATTGTTGTCACTTTAATCTTAACATTTGTTACTTTAATCAAATTAGGTGTTACTCTAATCGTAATCCAAGTAATTGTCACAACCAGCTCGGTGCTGGTTTTACGGAACACAATGTAAGACTTCTGCCACACGCCAATGCCGTAAACTACGGATATACATGGCCGTCACTGACTAAACCGAACTGACAGGAGCTCTCGGAGTTGGTGACCCCTAGTGATGCAGTGTTCAGATAATCATCGGCGCCCCTTGAAGGTCTGGGTAAACGTTGTCCAATGAAGGTATGCCCTACTAAACTAACAAAACGGTTCTAGCATTAGTCACAACTGATCCCTTTTAAGTGAAAGATTCAAATGTCCAACAAACAATAAAATTACTAAATGATGACTCGGTTCAAGAGCTCACTAATTGTCGTTTATCAAACGGGGTATTGGTTCTGTGAGAGAAACCGATGGTTCTTGCGCACGGTTCTCAAAATAGGTGGAAAGAACCCTAATGTCGCTGGCCTACCTCACTTCATGCTGTAGGATAACAGAACGCTACTCCTCTTTGGTGCATGTCAAAAGTATGGCGGCCATCTTTAAACTGTCTTTATGGCGTCACCGTATTCGTCTGCGCCGTGATGTCACTGCTGAACACTCTTGATATCCTTTACAACACTATTGATAGATTACAACTTGATATCCTTTACAACAATATTGGTTACAAGACAATGACATGGTTATTGTAATTTCTATCATCCTTTTAATGTTTTCAATTGAAACCCCCTCGTATTTAACCTTTTTCGCTACTATTTCTGTGTAAATGTGTTCCACTCAGATATTTACATACCTCATAGGTCAGTACCTTCAAAAGCAACGATGGGCAGAACATTTCAAAGAAATATTAAATAGACCGCAGCCTGACACTGTTCCGAACCTGGATGGAGAAATTACTATGCCCCCACTGGATGCCTCCTGCGAGTCATTCACCATGGAAGAGATTAAAGCAGCCACCAAAAAATTGAAGAACAACAAAGCTGTTGGTGAAGATGAAATCGCAGGAGAAATGCTCAAAGCAGCAGATGAGAACACCTTACAACGTTTGTTACAGCTGATCAATGAAATCTGGCAAAGCGAATCCCCACCACAACAGTGGAAAGATGGTGTAATTTTCAAACTGCCTAAAAAGGGCGATATGTCTGATTGCAATAATTGGCGTGGTATCACTCTATTGTCAGTACCAGGAAAACTTTTTTGTAGCATGTTACTTGAGAGATTGAAAAAGGCGATAGATGAAAGGCTCAGAGAAGAACAAGCAGGCTTCAGACCAAAACGGTCATGCATAGACCACATTTTCACCCTCAGAATAATCATTGAAGACTCCGTAGAATTCCAGTCGAAATTAATCACAAACTTTGTCGACTTTCAAAAAGCCTTCGACAGCATCCACCGTCCTTCACTTTGGAATCTACTTAACATCTATGGTTTTCCTACCAAATATACCAACGTCATAAAATCTTTCTACAAAGAGACACGTTGCTGCGTAAGAACAGAAACAGGCAACTCTGACTGGTTCTCAGTCGAAACAGGAGTGAAACAGGGTTGTGTCTTATCACCGATGCTTTTTGGAATAGCTATCGATTGGGTCATGCGCAAATGCACAAGCAACACAAATATGGGTATTCATTGGGTTGACAAAATTCTAGAAGACCTGGACTTTGCCGACGACATAGTGCTTTTGAGTTCAACACATCCGGATGCTCAAGAGAAAATAAACCACCTCCAAAATGTTTCAGGGCAAATTGGTCTCCAAATTAACACCACAAAAACAAAGACTATTGATCTTACCAACAGTTCAGATGAGACCAAACTTGAACAGCTACGTTCTTGAAAAAGTCAACAGCTTCACATACCTAGGAAGCAAAATGACATCCACAGGGGACTCAACACCAGAAATATCAACTAGAATCGCACTGGCATCTAGTGCCTTCAACAAACTGTCAAACATCTGGAAGTCAAAGACACTCAGCAAACACACAAAACTTAAAATCTTCAACTCTTGTGTGGTTCCAGTGTTAACGTATGGATGTGAAAGTTGGAAATCAACGGTAGCTTTAGATAAAAAATTAGACAATTTTGAGAACAAATGTCTTAGAAGACTTCTAAACATCCACTGGACAGACTTCAGAACCAATTCGCAAATAAGACAAGAGACTAAGCAAGATACAGTATCCAATTTCATAAGAAGACGCCGTTGGAACTACATCGGCCATGTACTCAGAATGGACAAGACAAGACTCCCCTACCAAGCCCTCATATGGTCACCGCTAGGGAAAAGAAAACGGGGAAGACCAAGAGAGACCCTGCGTAGAACCATCATTAGAGAAGGCTCATTCAATGGCCAAGTAAATATCCAAGATCTACAACAGATAGCAGCGAACCGCCAGGCATGGAGAGACAGGACTTCTGCCCTATGCGCCGCCTTAGGCTCAAGAGGAAAGACTAACTAACTAACTAACATAGGTCAGTGTGGGTATCCGCCCGGGGCAGTATTTTGTGTCAGGTGTACTGTCTCTATCAATCTCTGTGGACTAGGGGTAAGGACTAGGGGACTAGGGGGGAACACAGTTGCACAATTCCCCGACATACCGGGTGCAGGGTTCGAAATCTGCCCCAGCCTATTTGGGAGCGGATTGCTTTACGCTGATTTCAATTGTATGAGAGTCGGCCGATCAGAAAGCAATATAAAGCTAGTTGCATATCCTTTACGGAACGTCGCAGTCAACACCAGCATGTTTAGCTGTTGTGATCTCTTGGCAAGTTTACGTTCAGTAGTTTACCATTGCTTTCTGATCGACCGGCACCCTTACCATGTCTTAAAAAAAAAAACACAACAACAACACAAAACGGTCTGCTGCTAAACAGCCTGCAGCTATGTTTCGAACGCGGGTATGCGGAACTACGAACCGCGTCCGTAACCCCTTCGCCACCGAAGTGGCAAACTACTGAACGTAAAAAGAGGGCCTAGAATATCACAGACAGTCAATAAATGCTGGGGTTGATTCCAAGGTCTAGTAAAAGGATAGGCAACTAACTTTACTTATTGCAGTGGTTCTCAGCCGGTGAGGTGTTCCCCTCCAGGGGGTAATTTTAGGGTTTCGGGGGGGGGGGGGGGGGAGGAGATTGAGATTATTTCAAGATCGCGTTAATACAAGAACCGATCACTTGATAATGTTTTTCTCTCCGTGGTTTACGGTTCTGTACTTCTCGCCATTCTGAAATGTATTTTATAATGTAAGTAGACCCGCAAATCACATTTTATGTAGACGTCTAGACTTGTTCTAGTATGTGTTATTAAATTTAGCTTCCATTATTACGTATACTATCTAGGGGCGGTTCGGGGGATATATAGGGAGGAAATACGAAAGGGGAGGGGGATGGCATTCTTAACATATGGTGAAGGGGTGCATGGGTAAAAAAAAGGTTGAGAACCACTGACTTATTGTATTCTCTTTGATATGTCCACCTCACGTGAGATTTGTTAACAACCAAGGTCCACAACATATATCCTTTTTCCGTCACTATCCGAAAAGGTTATGTTTGCGACCGCACTACCCAACATACAAGACAATAAGTTATTTTAAAAGCCAATATATCTTGTACAACTTCCTATCGCCATGCTAGTATGTGAACCTAGAAACTCCTGCGACTGAACAGGTAAACGTAACCCCACAGCCACGGGTAAATCTCTCCTTTGTAAATATTCCGTTTACATTTATTCAGTTTTAATTTCATAGTAATCATCTTTTATCTATCTTTGTTTTGTTCTTGAAAACGGCAGTGACCACCGAAACGTCTAACTGTTATGTCGTGTTTTATTCTTGCTTATTTTATTGAATGTTTGTCTGAATGTTTATTATATCATTACATTATTTTCAAGATTTCATCTTGCAATTTTTTTAACGTGCCTTGTATGTATATATGTTTGCTTTTATTGCATATCCTTCGGATTTTAAATATATTTTTGTTTCATTATACAAGGGTAAACAATATGACTTAAGACTTTTCCAGTGATGTTTTAATGACTCCCTGAGTAAAAAATACGCTACAGCTCGGGAAAACCCACAAAATAATTTCTTTGACAATTCTCTGTCTATTTGACCTCATATTATTCTCATATATTTTACAAAACCGCGTTAAAAACCTTCAGACATGAAGACATAAAAATGTCTTCCCTTCGAACTGAATCGGAAAACACGTCACAAACAAGGTCAAAGGCTACATATAAGGACCATGACACACGAAGCACGTGCTCGTTTCTGCGGGTGAGCAGAATATACAAGCGTACATGTGCGCGATTACTCACTTATTCGCCCTTCACACACGCGCATTGTGTCAAAGTTCCCACGTTCTCGTTTGTTCTCAACCGTCTCTTTTGGCGGGAAGCGCATCTCCCATAGCCAAACAAAAGCAAAACTGGTACTCACCGCTTGGAGCACGTGCGTTTTAAGAAAGGGTACATGCAGTGCTCAGGGCATTCTTGATTGGCTT
>JACEFZ010011432.1:270000-329622 GCA_014155875.1 Cepaea nemoralis
CCTCTTAAATTTCACACAAGGCGAATTTCACGCCGGTGCACGCATTCCGTGTCACCGACAGCTATCAAAATGTATGTATCATAATTAGGGGCAGCCGTGGCTGAGAATTTATGTTGTCATCCTCACGCTCAGAAGATGCCGGGGTCGCTCCTAGCGTAGGGCTGGGAATGATTACAAGAACCGTTGTTATCTAATATATAACACATCCCCTAGCCTTGTCTGATAGTTGCGGGGGAAAAAACAGAGGTCCCTTGTGCAAGTTATGTACGTTAAAATCCCTCGCCAGTTAAACATAACAGAGAGTACGCCGTAATTCCACTCCTCTGGCAACATTACCTGGAAAGACAATCTACCTTCGGTTAGATTGAGCCTATTACACTGGATGAAATCTGTCTAGAGCAGGGGTGGGCAAACATTTTGTGCATAGGGCCACATTGATAAATGTAAGGCTATTGGGGGGCCGCATATACATTATGTTCACTTTGTTTACAGCAACCAATCACAATAAGTAGTTATTAATTATTTACAGGTTATTAAACAGTATAAATAACTAATTATTGCAATATTATTTTACTTATACATTATATTTTACAATATGACAAAATCTTTTACTAATATGTTAACAAGATTATACAGTTTTTATTAATAATATTTTTTTTACATTATCTGTCAATGGCTTTAATTTAGACACAAACCGACTACATTGTCACTACAATCGTTGATTTCTAATGAGATTTATGTAACTGCTTGCAATTTTTGACAATATTCTTCACATTTGGAGCAAGTTTACTTGTTGAAATTCGAATGTCAGCATCCTTATTAAATTTTTACATGTCAATAAATATTTCTCTATATTAAAATCAATAAATTCGCATTTTAGCATTACATTAGGAAGGTCAAGGACTGTTTACAAAAATAGAAAATTAGAAAGAAATTTTATCAAAAATGTTTAAACAATCATAACGTAACATGAAATTCTGTAAAATTTAACAAAATAGCTTAAAAGCGAAATAAAAAAGATATTCTATATGCCCTCGAAGGCCGCATAATATCAGTTGCCGAGCCGCATGCGGCCCGCGTGTCGTAGTTTTCCGACCCCTGGTCTAGAGAAATCAAACATTAAACAAAGTATTCGCAGGTCGAACACCCTCTGAGGAGGGTAATTATAGTGCGTACATAAATGTTTGCCTCCACCTCCCCCCCCCCCCCACTCCCCCCCCCCCCCCCCCCCCCCCCACACCCCAAATCCCCGTATAAAAATCCATAACTAAGTAACCAACTGAAGGAAAATTATTAAAGTCAGCATATAACCTTATCATTATGTATTTTTGTTCTCGAGATTGCACAGAAGATCTCAATGTGTGGTATATACTTTACGGGTCAGAGATGAAGTGCATATTATTAAATGTATTACATCTTCACATGGAAACATTAGTATTCAAAAATTAATATTCTCTGGTGCACGGGAATTTCCTTATGAGAAGTACGTCACATAGTGCTATTTCCTTGCGTCGTTACCCGAATTGACCTGTATTACTGTAAAACAAGTTTGATAGCGTGATTTCATTATATTTTCGCCAAAACATCACAGAAACTTTCGCCGCTTTCCATGATTTCAGTTGCATTTGGACCTATCAAAAACACATTCCTTGGTGGGAGTAAATGTAAGAAGGCAGGGAAAATTTCATAACAATGCAACAAATACTTTTTTCTTTTAAATGAACGTGAATGAGAGAAAACATTTGTGAACGCACTATAAGTGTGGCGCATTCTCCGCGAAAGATCCAAGAAGAAGAAATATCCTAAGCACACAAACTATTGATATTATGTTATGGGTAAGTTTATAAGCTTATAAAGTAGGCACTGGCCTATTCGGGAAAATCCCTTTCGATTCCCAACCATCGATGGATATTTAACCGGCGCAATATGCAAACAACGTGAAAAAGAGCGTTGAAGTGCAACATAAAACCTGTACTTTTGTATGGATGTGAAACGTAAACGATGAGCAGACAAGCTGAAAAACATATGATGGGTGTAGAAATATGGTTTCTGAGGAAAATGCAAAAAATACCATGGACAGACAGAACAACCAGTCCTACAAGAAACAAATGAACATCGTAAACTGATTAGAGAATTTCCAAGTAGACAGTAACAATAGTTTGGACACGTTATGAGAAGAAATCAATAGGAGAACCAGGTGACAGCTGGCTAGACTGAGGGGAGAAAGAACAAGGGGGAGACAGAGAAGTAAATACCTGGACTGTTTGGCCACGTGGGATGGTCGAGACAAGAATACAGAGCTGATCCACGACGCTGGTGATCGCGTGAGATGTCGAAACATGACCGCTCACGTTTATCGGCATGGCACATGATGATGATTATGATAAATATACAAAGAGGCCGTCCTAGATTCGTGATCTTATCCGATACATCTGACGTCCGATCCACTACCCAAAAATAAGGGAGTTGGATGTTAAAAATCACCCTGCTGTACTTTTTTCCAAGCATATGGCATTTCTGTTATCAGCAACTTTCATGCGATTTCCTGGCCATTGGTTGACCTAGGTACATATCTCAATCAGCGCACCCGGGTTGTAAGATATGCCGAAAATCCAAACAGGCATATTCCGTGCTGACAGAGAGAAAAAGAAAACCCGTGGGAAATGTGAAGAATTATACATACAGCATTTATGCGCTACCGTTCCCGCCACCCCAAATAGGAGAAACAAAGGGGGGTCGGAGACAACAGATGCATGAAAGTCGTCTGTGCATGCCAACACGGAATGAGCAACTTAAATCTACACATTTGCAAGTTAACGACGCTGTGGGTGTTGAGAACGATACATTAACCCGCGTTTCTTATCTATAGTTCGTCTGTGCAAACACTTCAGGTTGTGCGGGTATGTGTAGGATAAAAGTTAGTTGCACACAGTTGTACTTAAAATGACGTTGCAATCAATCCCATCATGTATTGGCTGTTGGAGATGTTTTTTTACGCTCAGTTCAACGTGTCACAATGGATAAGAGCGCTCTCTCTCTCTTAAACTTTCGGTGCGCTGACGGTTGGACAGCGAGATCACCCCTTTCGTCGGTCAGTTGAACTTAAACGCAGACTTCTTGTTCAGAAAGCAATGGCGAACTACTGAACGTAAAATTGCCAGGTAAGTCAACCTGGAGTTTGGGGTTGATCCAAAAGCCCCGCAAAGCATATGCAACATTAAAATAAGTTTGTAAATGCTTTCTGAACAGCCGGCGGCATACCATTGTGAAAATCAAGACAAAGCGATGAGCTTCTATATCGTCTACGGCGACTTAGAACTCGGTATGTGAGGATTATGAAACTGTTCACTACCTCTAAGCCACTGGCGTTGACATATGTAAGATAGCAACTACATAATCATCATCATCATGTGTCTTGCCTGTTGGCGTGGGCGATCATGCCTCTCCACAATTTACGATCTCCGAATTTATGGATCAATTCTTGTGTTGACTTCCTTCCGTGCCATGACACAAGACTGTCAATAATCTTTTCACGCTGTCTTCCTCTAGCTATCTTTCCGCTAATCTTTCCGGTTGTCACAATATGTTCAAGTTTTTGTCTTCTCATAATGTGGCTAAATAACGATAACTGCCTCTTTCTGATGTTTGTGATAAGTTGACTTTGTGACTCAGCTTCCCTTAAAACATCCTGATTGCTCATTTTGGCTGCCCAGTTAATTTTCAGAGGAGGCGAGTTAATTTGTGGGGCAGCTATCTCTAGAAAATACGTGGCCATCGGCGGGCAAGAGACGCCATAAATAACATCTCCTCCCGCTGCCTTGCAGGGTCTGCCTCTTTATACAAAGGCTAGTTGAGTCAACATATCTAAAAAAAAAAAACCGGCGGAAGGCAAGGCTGTGTTCCCCCAAGATAATCATGCTTGGAAACTTTCATAATACAAGTAAAATAAGTCAAGAATCCCTTTGCGCGAATCGGGGCGTTTTGTTAGTTCCATATTTACAACCCAGTTATCACTCGATGGGTGATGTAGTCGATTTTACGTCGGTCGCCTTTACTCCCAAGAACACCTCCTGGTATCCAATCTAGATTGATTCGACCTGGGAGTCCATGACAGTTTTATAAACATCCCCGCCTGGAGGAGATTCTAATAATTTTATAAACATGCCCGTATGGAGGAGATTCCAATAATAAAATTAAAAACACAAAGTGAACAGAAGATTTTCGAAATACAATTACAAACAAGACATAGGGTGTTGAGGCTATAAGCCTTCATCAGCAAACAACAACAATAAGAAAACGCAACAACACACAAACAACTGAGAAAGTTGAGCCTGGCCAACACGCTGGTCCACTTGTTTATTGTATCACGTGACGGCCTCCCTTGACATTTGCCATTTCCAATTGCACCAATGATAGTCTGCGTAATCCAAACCAAAATGGCTGGCTGAAAATGGATGTTATGGACCGAAGGTAGCATATATCGCTACTTTCCTTTATGAGTTCCTGTTAATCTGTCTCTCGAGCTACATTAATGCTATACACTTCCATTTAATCTATTTTATCATCATCATCTTGTGCCATGACAAATGGCGCAGGCGTCGATGTAAGTCAGAAGATCTCGGTTCTTGATTTTCTGGCTTAATTGAAATAATGATCTGTCTCCGTGTCATAGTCTGTATGTCAACCAGCATAATTTCACCCGCTCTGTCTCTGCCTCGTAGGTATGTGACAGCGGGGAAAACTTGTCTGAATACTCACTATTTAATGGATGCCAACCATTTTCTTAAGCCATGAAAAGGCATGAAAAACCACAACAGGAAAGTAACGAACACAATCAACCAATCATAAGCCAGGAAGCCGAAAACAAGCAGCCCAATCTACGAAAGTCTTAATAAAAGCCACACCATAGAGGCCCCAAATACAACACAATCGTTACAGTCGACGGTTGAATGGGGCCATTCGTCTCAAGAGTTGGAATTTGAATTTTTCAAGCACCTCGTTTCGCATGTTGTGACTTTAGTTTTGTAATTGTTTATAAGATTCCTTAATTAACATTTAAAAGAAAATGAGTTTGTATACAATTAGTGGTTATAATGTGTTACTGTGCCAGTGTAGAATTACTGGTTATAACGTGTCACTGTGCCAGTGTAAACTTACTGTTTATAACGCGTCACTGTGCCAGTGTAAAATTACTGGTTACAACGTGTCACTGTGCCATTGTAAAATTACTGGTTACAACGTGTCACTGTGCCATTGTAAAATTACTGGTTATAACGTGTCACTGTGCCAGTGTAAACTTACTGTTTATAACGTGTCACTGTGCCAGTGTAAAATTACTGGTTACAACGTGTCACTGTGCCATTGTAAAATTACTGGTTATAATGTGTCACTGTGCAGGTGTAAAATTACTGATTATTGGGGGGCTGCGTGGTCTCGAGGTATGGTGTCCGCTTCGAGTGCTGGAGGTCCCGGGTTCAAGCCCCGGTGAGGACCGGGATTTTTTCACGTGGACTTCGAGTAAAAATTTCCCTTGGTCTCTGGGTAGTGAGATCGGACGCCCGTGTGTATTGTTTCGCACATAAAAAATCCCTTGGCAGTTGGAAATCGAAAAAGAGTAGCCTAACGGTGCTGCCCGGGCAAAATTTCGTGTTAAAAATCTACCCAAAGTATTTCAGGATCCTCGCCGGTGCTACGGAGTTCGTGCACTGAGCTGAGTTTCTCCAGACTCAGGTTTGAGTTTAGAGAAGAACGGAGCACTTATGGGTTGCACCCGTGTGCCGTGATGTTGATCCGTCGACTAAACTAAACTAAACTACTGATTATTATGTGTCACTGCACCAGTAAAAAAATCACTGGTTATAACGTGTCACTGTGCCGGTATAAAATTATTGGCTATAACGTGCCACATTGCCAGTATGAAATGTAGAAGATATAAATGGAATCAGAATTGGAGGATGATTCACCAATAACATTAGATATGCAGATGATACAGTATTGATTGCAGACAATGCGCAGGATCTGCAACAATTAGTAGATTGTTGTACACATTGAGCAACTGGGGTTAGAATTTAATTGTAAATAGACACAGATTATGGTCGTCACTAGGAAGAATGAAATACCACAATGTAATATACAAGTAAATGGGAATATTCTTCAACAAGTGAATTGCTACAGTTATCTCGGAACAGTCATAACATCTGATGGGAGATGCCTTGAAGAAATTAGAACAAGAATCGCCATGGCGAAAGTAGCCTTTAGCAAGATGAAAAACATTCTGACCAATAAAAAGATGTCAATTGAAACGAGAAAAAGAGTGTTGATGGGATACATAGAGCCTGTTCTTTTGTATGGATGTGAAACTTGGAAAATTATCAGTCAAGCTGAAAAACATCTGATGGCTGCAGAAATGTGGTTTCTGAGGAAAATGCAAAGAATACCATGGACAGACAGAAAAACCAATGACCAAGTACTACAGGAGACAAATGAAAATCGTAAATTAATTAGAGAAATTAGACGTAGACAGTCAAAATATTTTGGACATGTTATATGAAGAAATGGATTGGAGAACTTAGTGACAACTGGCAACATCGAAGGGAACAGACCAAGAAGAAGACCGATAGGAAAATACCTGGATGGCTTGGCCATATGGCATGGACGAGACAGGAACACTGAGCTGATCCACGACTCTGGTGATCGAGTGAAATGGCGAGTCATGACCGTTCACGCTTTCCGGCATAGCACATGATTGATTGATTTATTGCCAGTTTAAAATTACTGGCTATAACGTGTCACTGTGGCAAAGTAAAATTACTGTTTATAACGTGTCACTGTGCCAGTGTAAAATTACTGGTTTTAATGTGTCACTTTGCAAATGTAAAATTGCTGGTTATAATGTGTTTCTGCGTCAGTATAAAATTACTGGTTCTAACGTGTCACAGCGCCAGTGTGAAATTATTGGTTATAACGTGTCACTGCGCCAGTGTAAAATTACTGGTTCTAACGTGTCACAGCGCCAGTGTGAAATTATTGGTTATAACGTGTCACTGCGCCAGTGTAAAATTATTGGTTATAACGTGTCACTGTGCCAGTATAAAATTACTGGTTATAACGTGTTACTGTGACACTATAAAATAACTGTTTATAACGTGTCACTGTGTCAGTGTAAAATTACTGGGTGTAACGTGTCACCGTGGAAGTATACAATTACTGGTTATAATGGGTCACTGTGCCAGTATAAAATTACTAGTTATACAGTGTCACGGTGGAAATATAGAATTACTTATTAAAACATGTCACTGTGCCAGTGTAAAATTACTGGTTATAATGTGTTACTGTGCCAGTGTAAACTTGATGGTTATAATGTGTTACTGTACCAGTATAGAATTACTATTTATAACGTGTCATTGCCAGTGTAAAATTACTGGTTATAACGTGTCATTGTAGCAGTGTAACATTACTGGTAATAACGTGTCACTGTGCCAGTGTAATATTACTGGTAATAACGTGTCACTGTAGCAGTGTAAAATTAATGGTTATAACATGTCATTGTGCCTGTGTAAAATTACTTTTTCTAACGTGTCTCTGTTGAAGTGTAAAATTACTGGTTATAATGCGTTACAATGCCAATATAAAATTACTGGTTAGTTAGTTAGTTAGTTAGTTAGTTAGTCGCAGTTCCAACTTCACAGCAACGGGTCGTCCCCATTATGCTCCGTTCCTGTGCCAGTGAATATCACACAAAACGCTCCCCACTGCCCAATGTAAAAGTGGAAAAGACAGGAGTCTCGACAAACAACAGCCCGCACAAATACACTGTGCATAATGCCGCCACCAGAATGTCAACACACCAGTCCCCCACGAAACACCCAGTTCATCTCTGATGGAATCGGCTGTCATTTTCCTATCTGATTGTTTCCTAGATGTTCACCCACACAGTCCACGAAAATACAGTTCATCGCTGATGGCAGTGGCAGTCAACCAGAAGCCCAGCAGCCACGCATTTCTGCATAAGGCAAAAACCGGTCACCTCTGGGACATAGCCACCTGCCATCACTCCGAACATGCAGTCACATTCCAAAAAACCTCAGGCAGATTCAAAAGCATTTCACATGAAACTCACAGCTCACAGTGTCGCGCCACGCACTCACTCAGTAGCAGGGCGACGGAACCATCAAATTACTGGTTATAACCTGTTACTGTGGCAGTGTGAAATTACTGTTTATAACGTGTCTCTGTGCCATGTGTAAAATTACTGGTTATAACGTGTCAATGTGCCAGTCTAAAATTACTGGTTATAACATGTTACTGTGGCAGTGTAAAATTACTGTTTATAACTTGTCACTGTGCCAGTGTAAAATTACTGGGTATAACGTGTCACCGTGGAAGTATAAAATTACTGGTTATAATGTGTTACTGTTCCAGTCTAACATTACTGGTTATAACGTGTCACTGTGCCAGTGGAAAGTTACTGGGTATAACGTGTCACCGTGGAAGTATAAAATTACTGGTTATAATGTGTTACTGTTCCAGTATAAAATTACTGTTTATAACTTGTCACTGTGTCAGTGTAAAATTACTGGGTATAACGTGTCACCGTGGAAGTATAAAATTACTGGTTATAATGTGTTACTGTTCCAGTATAAAATTACTGTTTATAACTTGTCACTGTGCCAGTGTAAAATTACTGGGTATAACATGTTACTGTGGCAGTGTAAAATTACTGTTTATAACTTGTCACTGTGTCAGTGTAAAATTACTGGGTATAACGTGTCACCGTGGAAGTATAAAATTACTGCTTATAATGTGTTACTGTTCCAGTATAAAATTACTGGTTATAACGTGTCACCGTGGAAGTAAAAAATTACTGGTTATAATGTGTTACTGTTCCAGTATAAAATTACTGGTTATAACGTGTCACTGTGCCAGTGGAAAGCTACTGGTTATAATGTGTCACTGTGCCAGTGGAAAGTTACTGGTTATAATGTGTTACTGTTCCAGTATAAAATTACTGGGTATAACGTGTCACCGTGGAAGTATAAAATTACTGGTTATAATGTGTTATTGTTCCAGTATAAAATTACTGGTTATAACGTGTCACTGTGCCAGTGGAAAGTTACTGGTTATAATGTGTCACTGTGCCAGTATAAAATTACTAGTTATACTGTGTCACGGTGGATGTATTAAATTACTTATTATAATGTGTCACTGTGCCAGTGTAAAATTACTGGTTATAATGTGTTACTGTGCCAGTGTAAACTTGCTGGTTATAATGTGTTACTGTACCAGTGTAAAATTACTGTTTATATCGTGTCATTGTGGGGGTGTAAAATTACTGGTTATATCGTGTCACTGTGGCAGTGTAAAATTACTAGTAATAATGTGTCACTGTGCCAGTGTAAAATTACTGGTTGTAACTTGTCACGGTCGCAGTGTAAAATTACTGGTTATAACGTGTCACTGCGGATGTATAAAAATACTGGTTATAGTGTGTTACTGTACCAGCGTAACATTTCTGGTTATAATGTGTTACAGTGCCGGTGTAAAATTACTGGTTATAATGAGTTACTGTGCCAGTGTAAAATTACTGGTTATAACCTGTCGCTGTGCCAGTGTAAAATTACTATTTATAACGTGTGACTGTGGCAGTGTAAAATTACTGGTTATAACGTGTCACTTTGGAATATAAAATTACTGGTTATAACATGTTACTGTGGAAGTGTAAAATTACTTCTTCTTCTTCTTCTTCGTTCATCCGGAGTTTTTTTTTCGGACGTGATTGCGTTGTGCCTGTTTACAGCAGAGCTGCGTTCTTGCACCGTTAGGCCGACACATCCGACTTCTGCGGGCATTTGTTGACCGGGTTAACCTTCCCGGGGGTGTAAAATTACTGTTTATAACTTGTCATTGTGCCAGTGTAAAATTACTGTTTATAACTTGTCACTGTGCCAGTGTAAAATTACTGGGTATAACATGTTACTGTGGCAGTGTAAAATTACGGTTTATAACGTGTCACTGTGCCAGTGGAAAGTTACTGGTTATAACGTGTCACTGTGCCAGTATAAAATTATTAGTTATACTGTGTCACGGTGGATGTATTAAATTACTTATTATAATGTGTCACTGTGCCAGTGTAAAATTACTGGTTATAATGTGTTACTGTGCCAGTTTAAACTTGCCGGTTATAATGTGTTACTGTACCAGTGTAAAATTACTGTTTATGTCGTGTCATTGTTGGGGTGTAAAATGACTGGTTATATCGTGTCAATGTGGCAGTGTAAAATTACTAGTAATAATGTGTCACTGTGCCAGTGTAAAATTACTGGTTGTAACGTGTCACGGTCGCAGTGTAAAATTACTGGTTATAACGTGTCACTGCGGATGTATAAAAATACTGGTTATAATGTGTTACTGTACCAGCGTAACATTTCTGGTTATAGTGTGTTACAGTGCCGGTGTAAAATTACTGGTTATAATGAGTTACTGTGCCAGTGTAAAATTACTGGTTATAACCTGTCGCTGTGCCAGTGTAAAATTATTATTTATAACGTGTGACTGTGGCAGTGTAAAATTACTGGTTATAACGTGTCACTTTGGAATTATAAAATTACTGGTTATAACGTGTTACTGTGCCAGGGTAAAATTACTGGTTAAAACGCGTCACTGTGACAGTGTAAAATTGCTGGTTGTAATGTGTTACTGTGCCAGTGTAAAATTACTGGTTATAACGTGTCACTGTGCCAGTATAAGATGACTGGTTATAGCGTGTTACTGTGGACGTAAAAAATTGCTGGTTAAAACGCGTCACTGTGACAGTGTAAAATTGCTGGTTGTAATGTGTTACTGTGCCAGTGTAAACTTACTGGTTATAATGTGTTACTGTACCAGTGTAAAATTACTGTTTATTTCGTGTCATTGTGGCGGTGTAAAATTACTGGTTATATCGTTTCACTGTGGCAGTGTAAAATTACTGGTAATAATGTGTCACTGTGCCAGTGTAAAAATTACTGGTTGTAACGTGTCACTGTCGCAGTATAAAATTACTGGTTATAACTTGTCATTGTGCGAGTGTAAAATTACTTTTTCTAACGTGTCTCTGTCGCAGTGTAAAATTACTGGTTATAACGTGTCACTGTGGATGTATAAAAATAATGGTTATAGTGTGTTACTGTACCAGCGTAAAATTTCTGGTTATAATGTGTTACAGTGCCGGTGTAAAATTACTGGTTATAATGTGTTACTGTGCCAGTTTAAAATTACTGGTTATAACCTGTCGCTGTGCCAGTGTAAAATTACTATTTATAACGTCAGTGTGGCAGTGTAAAATTACTGGTTATAACGTGTCACTTTGGAATTATAAAATTACTGGTTATAACGTGTTACTGTGCCAGCGTAAAATTACTGGTTATAGTGTGTTATCGTGCCATTGTAAAATTACTGGTTAAAACGCGTCACTGTGACACTGTAAAATTGCTGGTTGTAATGTGTTACTGTGCCAGTGTAAAATTACTGGTTATAACGTGTCACTGTGCCAGTATGTCAGAATCTCTAATGTCTCCAACCGAGATGCAGTAACATCGTTACGCCCGCCAGGCGAATAGTTGCCAACCGGATGCAGTAAACATCGTTACGCCCGCCAGGCGAGTACCAGTTACCTGCCCGCAGGTTGCTGGCTGACGTGATAGTCAGCGGTCAGGCAAGGACAAAGCAAGACGCGCGCAGTCCTCGTGAAGCCAATCCACAGGGCAAGCGCTGTGCGGGGAAACCGGCAGACGGCTTGGGAACTCGGACATGACAAGACGTGTGGGTTGAGAAAGGCTTTGTGTAGTTCTGTTCCCGAAAGTCGAGTGCTTGTATATCTTGTGAGATATACTGTGAAGCTGTGGGTTTTGTCTGTAACACTGATGTATTGTATATGTATAGTAATGATCATCACATGCCAAACTAGATCGTATTGCATGTGAATTGTAAATAAATCCATTGAACTTAGTGTCATTGTGTGTCAAGTCCAATCCTTGTGTACTTGTACTTGTCTCACATATGTTAGGTCCAACGAGCCAGGTTTAAGATCCTGACAAGTATAAGATGACTGGTTATAGCGTGCTACTGTGGACGTAAAAAATTACTGGTTATAACGTGTCACTGTGGCAGTATAAAATTACTGGTTTCATGTGTCACAATGGTTTTCCAACATTCATAACCAAGGAGGTTATTTCTCTGCCTCCCAATCCGTGCATCAGAAAGTTCAACATGCTTTAGACCCCACTGGCTGTCGTAGGTGAAGACCTCAAACCATCTAGAGTATTTCTAGAACTTGCAGAAATCAAATGTCCTGGCCATTCATGAATGCTTGTGAACGAGAGAGCAGACGTGCATCTATCACACTGAAGATGGCTGGACAGCGGGAATATACTGTGGGCAATGAATGAGCTTGTGGTTGGGTGATCAGTGTCTGTCTCACACGTCGTGGACCTCGTGTTCGATTTTCTGTAGCGTTTGGGTTTAAAGTATTTCTGGCCTGAACAATTAACAACGAGTTCCAGTAAAAGGCCAATGAAAGTAGATAATTATATACAACTGTAAGAAAAAGCCAAACAATGTTCCTTGGTCATGTATTGAGAAGAAAAACACTAGAAGTATAGTGACAAAGTAAGAGGAATTCTGATGCAGTGATTCTCAACCTTTTTTGGCCCGTGCCCCCTTCACCATATTTTCAGAACGTCATCCCCCCCCCCTTTCGTATTTCCTACCTAAAAATTTGGCCGTGCCCCCCCTTCACCATATTTTCAGAATGCCATTTCCCCCCCCCCCCCCTTTCATATTTACTATCTAAAAATTCCCCCCTCCTGCCCCTACACAGTATACGTAATAATGGAAGCACATACTAAAACAAGTCTAGACGTCCACATAAAACTTGATTTGTGGGTCTATTTACTTTATAAAATGAATTTTAGAAGGGTGAGATGTACAGAACCGTATAGTATGAAGGGAAAAACAAGATCAAGTAATCGGTTCTTGTATATTAACACAATCTTGAAATAATCTTCATTCCCCCCCCCCCCCTGGAAACCCCAAAATTCCCCCCTGGGGGGGGGGAGGAATTCCCCACCGGTTGAGAACCACTGGTCTAAAGGGTGTACTGCAGGGGTGGGCAAACTTTTCGTGCGGAGGGTCGCATTGACAAATGTAAAGCTATTGGCGGGCCGCATGTATATATATATATATACACACACATTTTGTTTACAGCAACCTATCTCAATAAGTAATTATTAATTATGTATAGGTTATTAAGCAGTATAAATAACTAATTATTGCAATTTTATTTTACTTATACACTTATACATTATATTTGACCATATGGACAAAAACATTTACTAATTTGTTAACACGATTTTACAACTTGTTATTATAACAAATATTCTTTATTATCTATCAATGGCTTTAATTTAGACAAACAGCGACTACATTGTCACTACAGTTGTTGATTTCTAATGAGATGTATGTAACTGCTTGCTATTTTTGACAATATTCTTGAAATCAGGAGCAAGTTTACTTGTTGAAATTCGCATGACAGCATGCAAGTTGCAGTCCTACAATAAAGACCTATTCTTAGATTTGTTGATCTTCAAGCAAGAGAATGCTTGTTCGCAAATGTATTTTGATCCAAATAATGATAAAAGTTTAGCTGCAAAGTTTTTCAAGTTGGGAAATGATTCTTGTGATAAAGATCCGTAGAAATCTAGCAGTCATTTCACCAGAAATGGTTTCTTGTTTCAGCAAAGGGAAGTGACAAAATCTTTTTTCACTTGCTTGTCTGGAGAACAGTGAGAGTTTTGCCTGAAATGATTTTACATGTACATACAATTCATGTGCAAACACACCATTGCCCTGAAGTTTGACATTCAGTTCATTTAACTTTTCCATAATTTTAATGGCAAACATAAAGTCTAACTGCCACTCTTTATTGACAATGTTAGCATTAAAGTCACATGCAATGCCCTTCATCTCTAGGAACATCACGATTTCTTCTCTGAGTTCCCACACTCGCCTCAACACCTTGCCGAGACTTAGCCATCGAACATTGGTGTGGTTCAGACATCGGAATGTTAAGTTTCCAAATCGTCAAGTAATGACTTGAACTGTCTGTGATTAAGTCTTCTTGATCTGAGAGGTTGATGACACTGATAACTAGGTCAATGACATGCTTGATATTCAAAACAGTTTTACGCAGACTTTCTTGATGAATCACACAGTGAAGTGGTAATAATGTGTGGTCTGGATATTCTGCTTTAATCTTATCACTTATCAACTTTACCAGACCTACATTTTTTCCAGTCAAAGTACGAGCTCCGTCAGTTGTAACACTTGCCATCTTGTGCCAAACCAACCCAGCAGTTCTTTCAATACAGTTAGTAACAGCATTGAATATATCACAGCCTATGGTTGTGTCTTTGAGTGACTCAACAATCAGTAACTCTTCAGTGAGTTTGAAAGAAGTGTTTATTCCACGTATAAATATGAATAATTGGGCAGTATCATGTACATCGGTACTCTCATCCAATGCAAGAGAGTACCACAAAAATTGTTTACTTGCATCTTGAAGTTTATGCATCAAATTGTCACTGATCTTGTCAACACGTCTGACCACAGTTCTCCTTGATAAAGTAATGTTGTCAAATCTGTTTTTTTTGTTTTGTTCTGGACACATAATGTTTGCTGCATCTAGCAAACATTCCTTGATGAACTCGCCATCAGAAAATGGCTTGTTCTGTTTTACAATTCTGTGTGACAGCAGAAGACTAGCTTCAGTTGCAGCATCTTGAATTGAAAATTGTTTAGTGAAAACAGTTTGCTGTTTCTCCGAATTTTTCACCAACTCAAGGCATTTCCTTTCCTCTCTTCGGTCGTTAAATTGTATCCGAAATCGAAATGTTTTGTTTGATAATGACTTTTTTAAATTGTACTCCTTGAAGACAGCCACTGACTTACGACACAACAAGCAAACTGATTTGCTACCAACTTTTATAAAAACAGTACTTAGTTGTCCATTCATCCTTAAAACACGGCATTCATCTTCAATCTGACGTTAATTTTTTTTTTTTCTAAATGCCCTCGCGGGCCGCATAAAATCACTTGGCGGGCCGCATGCGGCCCGCTGGCCGTAGTTTGCCCACCCCTGGTGTACTGTATCCAGAAATAAAAGCAACAGAACACAATGGCACCTGGTCTGTGACGATACATGAATATCTACGTCATTTAACAGAGAGCATAATGATGATCAGTCTGTATGTAGACTACACTACGACTGCCTGGGCAAGTGGGGAGTCTATTATTGAATTGGTCGCAGTGAAAGCGAGGATGAATCGGTGGATCAATCAGCAATGTACCGGGACAATGATTTGCCACACTTTTAAACTCAGCGGAAATGACTGCATGCTCATAGACTCGTCTATAGCGTGGTAGAGTTGATTCTGAAGTATAATGACCATCTATCTTCCATCACGGAACAGAAATATGTCGGAGACACACATCTAGCTCCAGGACTTGCGGGAAATAGAACAGACATTCGCCGGATGGTCCCGACACGTTGTTTGAGATTATATCAATGTGACATCTGCAGCCATGTTTCAGGAATGTCAGAAATGTCGGGCAGCTCAACCCGCAACCCCAGAATGTCAGCAGTTCTTTGGTGGCTTCTGCCATTTGATGAAGTGTTACCGTAAGCAGACAGGTCATGCAGCCCTGTGCAATAAAACACGTTATTTAACGAAGAACTAGAAGATAAACTGCAACAGGGAGAAGTGTTTTAAATATTCTTAACTTTTTATTTGCTGCATGTTATTCTCGTTGTGTCACATTTCTGTTTAGATTTGAAGCAAGAATGTGCTTTTGTATACATGTAATACGTCCCTTATCATTTAAGATAGCTATTCCGCATTTAAATGAAATACCCGTTGTTTCTTCTTCTTCTTCTTCTTCTTCTTCTTCTTCTTCTTCTTCTTCTTCTTCTTCTTCTTCTTCTTCTTCTTCTTCTTCTTCAGTGGCTTGCAGACTGGCATTAATGATGACGTGTGTCCACTACCCCCGTTCTCTAGTTATGTGTATTACCACCTGTCATTTCTTCTCGTGCCACGATTCCATGTTGTCTGGCACGCTTTCTCCCATTATATCTATTTATCCCTACTCTTCAATCTCTCTTTCGCTTTTATCTCTATCCCTGTCTGTATCTATATCCTCTCTCTCTCTCTCTCTCTCTCTCTCTCTCTCTCTCTCTCTCTCTCTTTCTCTCTCTCTCCTTTTCTCTCCCTTCAAATCTCTAAATATCTCTATCTTCCCTTTGTCTTTCGAACCCTCTTTGTCTCTCTAAAGCAATATATCCACTTTCTTCTATGTTACTCGCTCATTTTCTTTATTTCTCCGTCTCTGTCACTCAGTTTTTCCCATTTTATTCCATTTTTCTATGGTCTCTGCCGGCTCGTGGCTTAGAGGTTATGACTTTTCTCCGTAATCTCGTATACTCTCGTGGTTAACGTGAGAATCAGCAGTGGTTCGAATCGTATCGGTAACTTACGGGGTATGTGAGCCGGCCGCTCAGAAAGCAATGGCAAACTACTGAGCGTAATCTTGCCAAGAAATCAACATACAGCTGAAAGATGCTGGTGTTGACAGCGAGGTCCTGTAAAGGATATGCTAAAAAAAAAAATCTGCCATGGCTTTCTGAACTACCGACGCTTATAAAATGAGAACATCCCCTCTGCCGTGCGTCCACCTTGACGAGGTAGAGGGGCTTGAGCTTTCCAATGACCCCAAGAGCTATGCCGACGGTAGCACAGCTACTGGTAGGGTCACCCATGTCGGACAGGTCAAGGGAGAGGGACCAGACGAAGTGACGCACAAACCTGCTGCCTTGTAGGTAGACTGGGGACAGTCAAAGGCTAGGGAAAGCATCCCGAACAAATGCTTGTCGAAATCGGATGTACTGAGCCACAGCTTACAAAGAAGTGCAACGTAACTTTATCATTCCATGATGCCACAGATGAAAATTAATCGTTATGGTGCTAATCCCGTGAAGTCCCATCAGGCGGTGATAGTGCCGGGCCCCCTGCCTCGAGGGGGTCCACCCATGACTACTGGTGGTCACCTTCCCCTGTGCTGTGGAGTCAAGGCACAGAGGAGTAGGTTAAGAGCTATTGACCAAACACCCCGGACACTCAACATACTACAATGGAATGCAGAAGGAGTTTATAACAAGAAAGCCTCCCTAACACAGCGTCTTCATAAAGATAGAATAGATGTGGCATGCATTCAAGAGACACACCTCAACGCCAATCGCACATTTCAGTCAGAGGATATCAGGCCACACGTTTCGACCGCGAAGGACACAAAGGAGGAGTTGTAATACTTACACGAAATACAATACCTTGCAGCGAAGTATCTGTGATCTCTGACAACCAAACGGAAATTATAGGTGTTGATATAATGATAAAGGACGTGAAAATAAGAATTTACAATCTGTATAGCCCGGCAGATAAGGATCTTACACTCTCAAACATGAAAATAACTGACACAAACTGCATTGTTGTCGGAGACTTTAATAGCCGTTCAGAAAGATGGGGATACCCAGATACTGACAAAAGAGGAGATGAAGTGGAGGACTGGGAAATAGACTCAAATCTCCATCTACTCAACAAAGCGGATGACACACCGAGCTTCTACTCCAGAAGATGGCTTACCACTTCTACTCCAGACTTAGCTTTCTGCACAGGAGACATCCTCCACAAAATCGATCGCCATGTGCTGGACCAATTAGCAGGTAGTGACCACAGACCAATCAAGCTTGTAATGAATATGGAGTATGTCCCACAGGAGAAAAAGCCTTTGCCCCGCTGGAATTACAAACGAGCAGATTGGGACAGATTTGCCATACTAACAGACAAATATTGTGAAAACATAAATACACGATATGGCAACATAAAGCAAATGGTGGAAAGTCTAAACAGAGCAATAATACAGGCAGCCACTGAGTCTATTCCAAGAGGAGCGAGGAAAAATTACAAACCATACTGGACTGAAGAACTACAAATTTTGGAGGACAAAGTTGAAGATGCCAGGAAGACAGCAGAGAGAGAACAAACAATTGAAGCGAACATCTCTCTCAAAGCCATCTCAGCAAAATATAAAAGAACAGTAAATCAAACAACAAGAGATTGTTGGAGGGAAAAAACAGAAAACCTGAATTTTGACAGGGATGGAAACAAACTATGGAAACTAGTGAAAGCCATGAACAATGAAGGACCTAGAAACAAACAAATAACAATTAAACAAGGAAATGCCTTGCTTACAGGAAAAAAGGCTGCAAATGCACTAATGGAACACTATGCCAATGCAAACCACATTGATATTACAACCGAACAGAAGAAAGCAATCAAAGACAAACAGATACATCATAGAAATACAGAGACAGCAGCAGAATATATGATGGCAAATCTAACAATGGAAGAAATGGAACAGGCAATGAATACCCTAAAAAAGAAGAAATCACCAGGAAAGGATGGAATCACAAATGAAATGCTAATAGGACTAGGCACCAAGGCAAAGAAGAAACTACTAGCAGTCCTAAATTACAGCTGGAAGAGGGGAATAGTCCCACAGGCATGGAAGGAAGCTATACTAATACCAGTCCCAAAGAAAGGAAAAGACCTGGAAGAACCAAATGGCTATCGACCTATCAGTCTACTTAGCTGTGTAGGAAAATTAATGGAACGCATTATCAATGGCAGGCTAACATGGCATCTGGAAGAAAACCAACTCTTAACACCACACCAAGCAGGATTCAGAAAGTACAGATCCACTGAAGATCAAATAACCTATATAGCTCAGGAAATAGAGGATGCCTTCCAAGAGAAAAAGCACACACTAGCAGTCTGGATAGATTTAGAAAAAGCATTTGATAAAGTATGGAAGGAAGGACTGAAAGTAAAATTGCAAAAATGCATGTTTGTGGGAAAATGTATAAATGGATCAGCCACTACCTTGAGAACAGAACTGCCAGGACAAAAGTACAAGGACAAACAGCAAAATGATGCTGTTGGAGCAAGGTGTCCCCCAAGGAGGAGTTCTTTCACCAACATTATTCCTAGCATATATAAATGACATCACAGAAAATTTTCCAGCCAGAGTACACACATCATCCTTTGCAGATGACCTAGCCATATGGACATCTGAAGAATATATTAGTACAGCTAACAGCAGAATACAGCAAGCCTTATTAGCGCTAGAGGACTGGTCAAAATCATGGCTAGTGAAGATAAGTGAGGAGAAAACAACATGCACAGTGTTCTCCCTCTCAAATAAAACTCAGCAACCTAAGCTGGTATTGAATGGAAAAATATTGCGCCATGAAGAAAATCCAAACTATCTAGGAGTCACCTTTGATCGTCGCCTGACATGGAAGACACAGGTTGAGAAAAATCGAACAAGAGCAAGGCAGAGAATGGCAATCATGAAAAAGCTTGCTGGTACAACGTGGGGAGCAGATGAGAAAGTTCTCAAGAAGTTATATACTGGACGGGTGAGGCCAGTACTGGAATATGGCATTGCAGCTTGGGCAACAGCAGCTAAGTCAAACTTTAACAAAATAAGTAGAGTCCAAAACCAAGGAATGCGAATCATAACTGGAAGCCTGAAGACAACGCCTATTAATGAACTAGAAAAGATCACTTGTTTACAACCAATGCAGGATAGAAGAGATAGCAGAGCCCAGCAACAAGCAGAAAAATTTAGAAGATTGACAGACCACCCTATGTACAACAGATTTAATGGTTTTGGAAAGGGAAGACTGAAGCGTAGCAACTTTGTAGAAACTGCAAAACGAAAGATTAGGGCAGATCCTATACTTAACATATCAACAGTCAACCCATACACAATGCACACAAGTTCCCAGCTTGGAGACAGCAGCAACTGCCTGAGATGATAGAAAACATTCCTGGTATTGAGAAAAAGAACACTCAGCATGAAACCGAAAGAAGAGAAATAACCCTAAACTACATAAAAGAACATTACCCAAGCAGGAATTGGACCCATGCATATACAGATGGATCAGCCAAAAATTCAATAGAGAATGGAGGAGGAGGAATTCTCCTAAATTTAAAAAATGGAGTGAAAAAAACACATTCAATGGCAACTGGAAAATTTTCAAGTAACTTCAAAGCGGAGGTAGAGGCTCTGAAAACTGCAGCAGAAATGCTCCTGATGGAGGAAAATAAAGAGAAGCAAATAGCTATCTTCACAGATGCAAAGTCAGCTGTCTCAATACTGAAGAGCAATAACAGCACAGAACTAACTGACCTAAGAGCAGCACTCCATGGTCTATGCCAGAAATCCAAAAAAGTTGTAATACAGTGGATCCCATCACATTGCAGTATACCTGGAAACGAAGAGGCTGACAGACTGGCAAAAGAGGGCGGACGACTACCACAGCCTGACATAGACATAACCTATAATGAGGCAAAGAGGTTGATAAAAAGCACTTATAGAACCAAATGGGAATCAGAGCATCCAGGCCATCAGAAGGATGATGCATATTACAAACTCGACCGAAGAGAACAAGTAGCAATCTTCAGACTCCGCACAGGACATAACAGGCTGAAATACCACTTGTTCAATAAACTAAAGATAGGAGATACGATGAATGTAATTGTAGAACTGGAAAAATGACAGCAAAACATTTGCTGCAGGATTGCCCAACGTATGCAGAACAGAGAAAGATATTTTGGCCCACACCTGCTTCATTTGAGGACAAGCTCTATGGAGATATCAACAAGCTCAAGTTGACCGCAGCTTACTTTAACTACATACAGGTTGACATTTAAAGGTGCATGAAGACCCAGAGGCATGAAATGGAATATTGCTTGGATAGCAAATCCATTACGTGGAAAGTCCAAATCGAAAGCTCCTGTGTGGGCTTCATAAAAGGTGGAAAAGTGTCCTAGTGGCACGAAATGGAATATTGCTTGGATAGCAAATCCATTACGTGGAAAGTCCGAATCAAAAGCCCACTGTGTGGGCTTCATAAAAGGTGGAAAAGTGTCCTAGTGGCACGAAATGGAATATTGCTTGGATAGCAAATCCATTACGTGGAAAGTCTGAATCAAAAGCCCACTGTGTGGCTTCATAAAAGGTGGAAAAGTGTCCTAGTGGCACGAAATGGAATATTGCTTGGCTAGCAAATCCATTACATGGAAAGTCCGAATCGAAAGCTCACTGTGTGGATGTCATCTGCAGACTGCATACTTCTGGTTTCCGGAAGAACAGCCTATGGTGAACGGAAGGCCCAATATACGGAAGTGAGGCTAAGCAGCCATGTGCAGGACGTGACGATTCCTTGGGTGAGCCCAGTACCAGAGCGCTATGTATCGGCTCTGCAAGTATGGAAGCCTCCTTGGATGGCGGGGAATGCCCATGGTCTGCCCTGCCTTCCCTTGAGGGCTGACCAGGATCTTTGGCTGTTCTATATGGACCAGCTGGGATGGAGGATAACACCACAACAGTGAGAGTCAAACGTCCTAAGAAACCCCCGGGAAGGTTAACCCGGTCAACAAATGCCCGCAGAAGTCGGATGTGTCGGCCTAACGGCGCAAGAACGCAGCTCTGCTGTAAACAGGCACAACGCAATCACATCCGAAAAAAAACTCCGGATGAACGAAGAAGAAGAAATGAGAACATCAACGCAAAGTTAACTGCTTCAAAATCTCCTGAACCTAACTTTGAACTTGGTGTGTCGGTGTTGTTAAAATTGCTTTCATTTTCCCCACGCCATAGACGCCGACAGAATTACAAGCACGAAAGTTCACTTATTGGCAATGTGTGTGAGATCTGTTCTAACATGTAAGTGTGGTTTGCATGCTGTAAGCGAGATCTGTTCTACCGTACATGTGGCGTTTATTCTACAGTGATTCATCATCATCACCAAGTGTCATGCAAGTACGCTTAGGCGTTTATGCAGCTACACAGATATCGATTGTTGCTTATCTGGATCAACTCTGCTGCTGATCTCTCTGCTCCGTGCCTCCGTCTCAATCCACCCAGCAGCATTTCTCTTGCTCGGCCTCTGCCTCTCTTCCCCTCGATCTTTCCAGTCGTCACGATGTTCTCCAATGCCTCTCTTCTCATAACATTACCAAAGAAAGCTGTTTGTCTCTTTCTTACTGTTGTATATAATAGTGTAGTTTCATTAGCCTCTTACAGGCAAAAGTCATTAGTATTTATCTGCGATTTATTTTGCCATCTATATGTGGGTTTATTCTACCGTGTATGTGAGGTTTATTCTACGATGTAAATAGGGTTTATTCTAAGTATGTGGGGTTATTCTACGGTGTATGTGGGGTTTATTCTACAGTATATGTGGGGGTTTATTTCTATCGTGTATGTGGGTGTATGTGGGGTTTATTCTACAGTGTATGTGGGGTTTATTCTACTTGTATGTGGGGTTTATTCTACCGTGTATGTGAGGTTTATCTATCGTATATGTGAGGTTTATTCTACCGTGTATGTGCGGTTTATTCTACGTGTATGTGGGGTTTATTCTATCGTGTATGTGGGGTTTATTCTATCGTATATGTGGAGTTTATTCTACCGTGTATGTGCAGTTATTCTACCGTGTATGTGGGGTTTATCCTACCGTGTATGTGGGGTTATTTACTGTATATGGGGTTTATTCTACCGTGTATGTGAGGTTTATTCTACAGTGTACGTGGAGTTTATTCTACAGAGTCTGTGGGGTTTATTCTACCGTGTATGTGGGTTTTTTCCCACAGTGTATGTAGGTTTATTCTACCGTATATGTGTGGTTTATTATACAGTGTATGTGGGTTTATACAGTATACGTGGGGGTTTATTCTATCGTGTATGTGGGGTTTATTCTACAGTGTATGTGGGGTTTCTTCCACAGTGTATGTAGGGTTTATTCTACCGTGTATGTGGAGTTTCTCCCACTGTGTATGTGGGATTTATTCTACCTTGTATGTGGGGGTTATTCTACCATGTATAAGGGGTTTCTTCCACGGTGTATGTGGGGTTTATTCTACTGTGTATGTGGGGTTCTTCCACGGTGTATATAGGGTTTATTCTACTGTGTATGTGGGGGTTATTCTACCGTGTATGTGGGGTTATTCTACCGTTTATGTGGGGTTTATTCTACCGTGTATGTGGGGTTTATTCCACAGTGTATGTGGGGGTTTATTCTACCTTGTATGTGGGGATTTATTCTAACGTGTATATAGGATTTCTTCTACGGTGTATGTGGGGTGTATTCTACGGTGTATGTGGGGGTTTATTCTACTGTGTATGTGAGGTTTATTCTACTGTGTATGCGAGATCTGTTCTACATTGTATGTGCGATTTATTCTACCGTGTATGTGGGGTTTATTCTACTGTGTATATAATATCTGCTCTACCGCGTATGTGGGGTTTATTCTATCGTATATGTGGGGTTTATTCTACCGTGTATGTGGGGTTTATTCTACCGTGTATATGGGGTTATTCTACCATTAATGTTGGATTTATTCTACAGTGTATGTGGGGTTTATTCTACTGTTTTGTTGGGTATGTTATACAGTGTATGTGGGGTGTATTCAAAAGTGTATGTGGGGTGTGTTCTACCGGATATATTGGGTTTATTCTGCCGTTAAGTTGGGTTTATTCCACTGTGTATGTGGGGTTTATTATACCGTGTATGTGGGGTTGGATTGTCCCTGCCTTCCATTGAGGGCTGATCGTGAAGTATTCAGCCGTTCTAACTTGACCAGCTGGGATGTTGATTTCACCACAAAAGTAAGAGTCCCCCAGGAATGCTAACCTGGTCAAAAACGCACGCAAAAGTCTGATGTGTTGGTCTAAGGGTCTAGGCTCAAGGATGCATAACAATACACTGCAATTACAACTTAAAAAAAAAAAAAAACACTCCGGATGAAGCAGAAGAAGAAGATATCGTGTATGTGGGTTTATTCTACCATGTATGTGGGGTTTATTCTACCTTGAATATGGGGTTTATTCTACCTTATATGTGGGGTTTATTCTACCTTATATGTGGGGTTTATTCTACCTTGTATGTGGGGTTTATTCTACCGTGTATGTTGGTTTTATTAATGGATAAGTGAGATATACGAGATAAGTTCTATAGTCTGTCTGAGATATGTTCTATAGTATGTGTGAGATATGTTCGATGAATAGTGGGCCTGCAGTCAGTAAACTGGGTATAGCTTTTCGGTCAGTCCTGCCGGCGTAAGCTTGACATGCTCGTCGGTAGGGCGTCCAGTGGTTTTGCATGTATCACCTTGTACCGGGAGGGCGCGCTTTAGCGATGCTACTCTTGGCCTGCGTGTGCGTGTATAGTCTGTCCTGCCAGCAGTCATATGCATTGCGAAATGCTGAGGACTCGGCCGTAAATCGGCAGATTTGTTCGCAACTTAGACGAGCAATATCTTCTGTGGTAGAATCTCGCTAATCGCATGTGTGTGTGTGTGGTCTGTTCTGGCGGACATTCGTCTATCCCGATGGATATCTGATGTGATCCTATCAGTAGTCATACGCTCATACGCTTGTCGCTACGCTTGTCTTAAAACTGAAAATTAAAAGGAATTGACGGAAGGGCCGTTTGCACGAGGCTCTCGAGAGCCAATATATACAGGGATAACTGCCGTGGCAGCCTAACGTCCACTGCATCTGTGTCTGTCCCTCCAGTCGTCTTGCATGCTCGCCACTGGAACCAGATGGACGCAGACGAGAGAGCGAGGTCGATGGAGTTGCGCGACCACTACCTCGCTATAATCCAAACTAAATAGCAAGTCATTCGTTCTTCGTCAAATCAAAAGATGCAATGAATAAATAGTCCTCATCATTCGTGATGGACGAACATCCATAGTATATATGAGATATGGTCTATAGTATATGTTTTATCTATAGTATATGTGATATCTCTTCTATAGTATAAGTGAGATCTGTTCTATAGTATATGTAAATTCGATTCTTAGTGTATGTAAGATATGTTCTACAGTATATGGGAGATCTGTTCTGTAGTATATGTGCGATCTGTTCTATAGTAAATGTGAGATCTCTTCTATAGTATATGTGAGATATGTTAAATAGTGCATGTGACGTCTGTTCTATAGTATTTGTGAGATCTGTTCTATAGTATATGTAAGGTCTGTTACACGGTGCATGTGAGCCAAAAGAAACGAGAGCAGAACACTGTAATAAAACATAGGCACCGTGAAACTGCTATATAAACGACCACTCCTCTTTTTTTCACCTTCTGTGCTTTCCTTAACAAGCAGACGTTAGGCAAATATTCGAAATACTGGAGAGGTCGTACCCTTGCTGTTCTGTATCCTAGCCACGCAAGACAACCTCCCTTCGTTAGGTGATTAAATGACGATAGATAAGCCAGTGCTGATTATCTCTGGTAACTGTAAACACTGATATTCCTATACAGCATGGCTTGTATGTGTGTGCTTCCAATCTACAGAGAAAAACTGTGTTGACTATCTAACACGTAGGTGTGGTCCGCAACTCGCCAGGACGCTCATTGCTTCCCTTACGCAATATAACCAGCAGGACTGATGTGTGGATAACGATGCCCTTCCTCTCTGGCCTCTATGTATAGGGATGTGACGATGGTTGAATAGTAGAGCGGAAGGGATCGCAGTGATTGTCATTTGTTTGATTTAGTTCTCAGTCAAATTTATTATTTTATTAATTTTTTGTTTTTTTTTGCTTTTGTTCGCAAGGAGTACACACTAACCTAAGAAGCTGAGAAGCATGATCTCCCAAACCAGAGGCAGGCAGTGGATGATGAAATAATCTCAAAGAATAATCACTTAATCACGCGTTCTAAAGTCCGGTTAACTATTTACAAAGCAAAAGTACAGTAGACATCAGCCGCTATAAATACTAAATAGCGCATTGTTGTTTTCATATCCGACTATATTATCCACGAGTATTTAATGGTGGTAGGAGTGTAATCATAAAAAAGCCGACAACATAATATATTTGTATTCTTTTTCTTCATTCTTTCTCGAGAGAAATGCATCAAACTTATTTTTCACCTCAAAAGCATATTTAATAGTAGTGGAGATTTCAGTAACGAGTTTACATAATCGATAAGCATTTTCAGCGAATGTCTTAAAAATAACACCGTCATGTGCGACGAAGACGCCACCCCACTTGTTATAGACAATGGAACCAGCATGTGGAAGGCTGGGTTTGCTGGAGAGGATGCACCTAGGGTTGCCTTTCGGACCATCGTTGCCAGACCACATCCTCGGGTAAGTCACTTAACGGCACCTTGCCTTCTTGACAGATTATTGTTTGTTGCATTGTGCTTCAAAACAAAAGGCATAATAAACTCTTCATAGCACACACACGCACAAATTGTTGCGTATCCCTTACGGGACGTTGCAGTCAAACATCAGCATTTCAGCTGCTGTTGATGTACTAGCAAGTGTTACGTTCAGTAGTTGCCATTGCTTTCTGAACGACCGTCCCTATACCTTTTTCGAAAAAAACCAACACCGCCGTGTTTCGAACCCGGGTATACGGGCTCACAAACCACAGCACAAAGCCTGGGCTGAATTGTAGAGACCACGTGTTGCCCATTACCGCATGATCCCTCTCTCGGCTTGCCTAGTTTACACCATAGGAAAAGTAACACAAAATAAGACAAGCTGCAGAAGCTCTCGGTTAAGTTAAGCAATGCTCTAATTGTTCTACTATCGGAGCTTCGATCCTAGACCATTTGCTGTCAAGGCTTAGGTTCAGGCCTGCCCTGCCATGATATTTAGTCTTTAGGCTGCATGGATAAGGCTTGTACCCTTCTAATTGCGCTCCTTCACCCGAAGCCTTTGACACAATATGGGGTGTCGGGTTTGGTAACAGAAAGCAGACAGACCGCTTACTGTCATACAGTAGCTCAGTCATATCTGAGTAAGATAAGGCTAAGTCAGATGTCCACATACGTTTTAATTGGTGCAGCTGGTAACGCTGTCTAAAATATGAAAGGACGTGGGATTCTCCCACGTTTGGTGTCGGATTTCTTTTGTCTGTTTGACTTTTCATTTATAGTTGGAGGTTTCAGGTTCATTACATCCACGATCTTTTTTTTTTTTTCAGAATTACATTGAGATAACACAGTGGCGGTGTGTGTTACCGAGCACCCGAAGAGTCAGTAAAAAAAATACAAAAGGTTCTAATAGAAGATAGCAAGTTATAATAGAAAATAACAAGTTATAATGACACATAACAAGTTATAATCAAATATTCCAAAAACAGTTATAATCATAAAAACAGTTTGTTTTTTTTAAATTCGCATATCCTTTTACAGGACATCGCTGTCAACAGCAGCATCTTTCAGCTGTCTGTTTATTTCTTGGCAAGATGACGCTCAGTAGTTTGCCATTGCTTTCTGAGCGGTCCGGCTCAGTTATCCCGCAAGTCACCAGCGGGGGACGAACCGCTCCCGTTCTCGCCCGCTACGAGACTCTGCGTGATAAACGGGATTACGGAGAAAGTGGTGTAACCCCTCGGCCAGAGAGACCAGCAAAAAAAACAATTATATATAAAGATACCAAACACAGTTATATAAAAATAATAAATAACAACAATCTCGTGTCATAAAAATAACAAAAAGAGTTATAAGAATATTTAAATAAACAGTTATATCGAAAAATAACAAAGCCATTTACAATAAAACAAATAATAAATAACAACATTCGCATGTCATAAAAAAAACAACAGGCATAAAATAACAACATGTCATAAAAATAACAACAGAAGCATGTAATAAAACATAACAAAAACAGTTGTAAGAATTCTACCTCCTTTGCAAGCCAATGTTTTTGATAGTAATGTCCATCCATATCATGATATGGTGTTTAACAGCTTCTCATTAGTCTCAGCCTGCTTTTCTTACCCTCCAACTTCCTGTTGTCACGACGTATACAACTTTCACATTGTCATTATGTGCACTAAAGATGCGGATTGTCTATAATGCTTCCATTATCAAAATTGATCAGGACTCCCGGGTCAACTCAGCCCAAAATGGATACCACGAAATATCTTTGGGAAGTAGAGGTAGCCGGAACGTTATTGGTTAAATGACATTAATAAACATAAATAACAAAAACAGTTATAATACGAAATATCAATAATAAATAATAATTTTTGGGAGTCAAAATTTTTGGGTATGCCATGAGAAGGTATAAAAAACCTAACAGCCTCAACCCAATTGACTAGTGAAAATCACAACTTATCTTAAATAGCAAAAGCTAAAATAATGCATACAAATAAAACCACTATGGAGAAAGAAATATGTGTTAATTAGGAAAAAATTGGAGGTGGTGGACAATTTTGAATATCTTGGGTTCATCGGATTACCAACAACGGTACACAATGAAAGAAATTAAACGACAACTATCAATTGCTCTTCAAAGACTAAAACAACTGAATAAATTATGGAGTGGGACAGACAGAACTACAAAAATTAGATTTTTAAGAGCATGCATCTTTCCCATTGCAACATACGCCTGTGAGACATGGACACTTACTAAACAAGCTGAACAGCGCATAAATGCCTTTGAATATAAATGTTATAGACGAGTTCTAAGAATATCTTGCGTAAAGAAAAGAACAAATGCAATCATACTTCATGAGCTGAATATTGAAGAAGGTTGGCTATTAAAGAACGATCAAAGAAAATTGAAGAATATTTTGGGGGTCACCTTGAAACGTTACCGAAAAGTTGTGGAGAGAACAATAATGGAGGATTATATGCCTGGGAAGAGAGGAAGAGGAAGGCCAAAAAGAAGATGGGTGCAGGATATGGCGGATGATCTCCAGATGGGTGTATCGGACGCGAGACACCTTACTTATGATCGAGAGGTTTTCCAGAAGGTTGTTATGGGGGCGAGGTTCTGCAAAGGACATGCTACTGAATGAATGAATGAATTAATGAATGAATGAATGAATGAATGAATGAATGAATGAATGAATGAGAAGTAGTAAACTAGACAACCTGTGACAACTGGCAAGATTAAGGGGAAAGAAAAAATGGAAGGCAGCGAAGTGAATACCTGGATGACTTGACAACGTGGCTTGGTCGAGACAAGAGCATGGAGTTGAAATAACGACTCTGGTGATCGTGTGAGATGGTGAATAATGGCATATAATAATGAAATGATTGGCCTACAAAATGTGTGGGGCTAGCACCTTATGTTTAATTCTCCTCACGCATGAAACAGAGATCCCTCACTTTAATACAAGAGAGAGAGACAAACAAGGCTATTTTACTTTACTACGAGAAATAGACAGACAGGGATCCCTCACTTTGCTACAAGAAAGAGACAAACAGGGGACCCCACTTTAATACAAGACAGAGACAAACAAGGATCTTTACTTTACTACAAGAAAGAGACAGACAGGGCTCCTTCACTTTACTACAAGAAAGAGACAAACAGGGATCCCTCACTTTACTACAAGAAAGAGACAAACAGGGATCCCTCGCGTTACTACAAGAAAGAGACAAACAGGGATCCTTCACTTTACTACAAGATAGAGACAAACAGGGATCCCTCACTTTACTACAAGAAAGAGACAAACAGGGATCCCTCACTTTACTACAAGAAAGAGGACACACAGGGATCCTTCACTTTACTACAAGATAGAGACAAACAGTGGTCCCTCACTTTACTACAAGAAAGAGACAAACAGGGATACCTAACAGTGAGGTTTGGCCATGGGAATCCCATGGGAAAAAAGGGGGATTTTCTGAATAGTGTAGGGATGGGATGGGACGGGATGGGACAGGCATAAATTACCATTGGCTAGGACAGAAAAACATGTCCCATGGTCAAGCCTGATAGGCTTGGCCATGGGAATGTTATTCCCATGGGAATCCCATGGGACGGGATTGGATGGGACATGCATAAATTACCACGCAATGTAAATTATGTCCCATGGACAACCCTGCCCTCACTTGTCTATAAGAAAGAGACAAACAGGGACTCCTCACTTTACCTCAAGAAAGAGACAAACAAACAGGGATCCCTCACTTTACTACAAGAAAGAGACAAACAAACAGGGATCTTTCACTTCACGGCAAGAAAGAGAAACAAACAGTATTCGAAAGTCACATAATAAGAAGAGAGGCACTGTGAAGATAGTCAAGAGAACGTTCTGCCGGTAAATCGGCAGAGGAGGGCCGAAAGAAATTATGCTTGAGGATCTGAGACTATGGCATCGAGGAATATCAACAATAGAAATGATGCTGGAGGATCTGTGCCTGTGGCATCGAGGAATATTAACAATAGAAATGATGCTGGAGGGTCTTAGACTATGGCATCGAGGAATATCAACAATAGAAATTATTCTGGAGGATCTGAGACTGTGGCATCGTGAATATCAACAATAGAAATTATGCTGGAGGATCTGAGACTGTGGCATTGAGGAATATCAACAATAGAAATAATACACAACACAACGGGCCGAGATCTTGTAGAGACTTGAACACTAGGACGTGTGATGATGATGGGTTGACCCCAGAGCGGTACTGATTTAATTAAAAATACAATATTGAAAAGAGCGATTTCTGAATCTACTTAAGACAGAATATCCTTAAATATTAAGTTTCTCCCATTATTTTCCTAAGTTGTATGCCCTCCTAGAGTATTGCCATTCTCTGCGTGTATATATATATATATATATATATATATATATATATATATATATATATATATATATATATATATATATATATACTAGACGACCCGGCCCGGCTTCGCCCATCCCTTGGCGGGGAGCATCCTCATTTATTTCATATTCGGCCCCTGTCCCCCGTTCCCGTTCCCAAAAAAGAACGACCCGGCCCGGACTTCGCCCAGTCCCTGGCAGGGAGCGTCTAATTTAATTCATATTCGGCCCTGCCTCCCGTTCCCGTTCCAAAAAAGAAGACCCGCCCGGCTTCGTCCAGTCCCTGGTGGGGGAGCGTCTCATTTAATTCATATTATAGTCATATAAAGTTCCCGTTCCCGTTCCCGGAAATATGGCGAACAGATTGGAAGAGAACAATCTTCATCCCAATAACTAAATAGGGCAATCTGAAACTACTGAACGTAAACTTACCAAGATATCATGAAAACCCAATAAATTCTGGGATGACTGTATAGATGTCGAAGAGAAATAAAAAGGTGTTAGAAAATTTTCACGTATGTAAAATAGATGCATTATTTTTATGAAAATTTTCAAAATGCCTTAAAGATTTTATCATCATATATTATAACGCATATGCCTGTAGATAACTGTAGAAAAACATGTTATAAAGCTTTGAGCAAAATGAAACAATTATTTAAATTACATATATAGCAAAGCTACTAAAAGTTATGTCCCTTGATATAACATTTTCTTAAGTTAAGTTCCCCTTGCTATATATAAATTATAATGTAATTAAAAAATTAAATTTTATTACGTAAATAACTGTTTGTAAACTAACAAACTATGCCAGTTGGCAGCACGGGAATGAGAAGAACACTGTCTAGATATTTCATCTCAATCGGATGGACCCGTTCGCGAACGCATAAATAACTTACATACAGACATACATTGTATTTTATATATATATATAATATATATATATATATATATATATATATATATTATATATATATATATATTATATATATATATTGACAGACAGACAGACAGATAGACAGACAGACAGATAGACAGACAAACAGACAGACAGGCAGGCAGGCAGGCAGGCAGACAGACAGACAGACAGACAGATCAGTTCCAGTTCAGCTGAGACAAATGGCCCCGTTCAACCCTCGACTATATCGACTTGGTTGTATTTGGGGCCTTTATGGTGTGTCTAAGACTTCTTCTTTCGAAAATATAGCTGCGTATATCTGCTTCCTTGAAAGAGTTGAGTTGCCGCGATTGTATTCGTTTCATCCTTATGGGTGGGACGCAGAGGTGTTTCCAAGGCACCAGGGCCGGGTTATATACTGGCCAAGACCTATTGACGCGTCCACGTCGAGCGTCCTGGGCAACAGGTTCCTTCAGGGTCCTGGCTGAAGTCAATAGGATCGCCGATTCCTCCGAAGTCGGAGAGTGTCTGCCTGTACGGCGAGGAACCACCAGTCTGCACACTAATAAGCCAGACATGGGACAACGGATACTCACGCAAAACTCAGGTCCTGTATGACATCTCACTGATGTTGGACAACAGGATGCCTTCATCCGACATACAGGACTTCGCGTTGGAGCTCAAGCCAACGAACACAAGCAAGCAAGCATCCTTATGGGTTTACATGTCTGGATAGAGTCGCACACTTGTTAAGGCCTGGAGTAATTGTGTACCCACCCCATCATATAGCGCTGTTTCCTTCAGGAAGTTTTACCAGTGGTCGTCTCTCCTGGTGTTCCATCTATTTACCCGTCTTAGTCTAGCTTCGAATCTTCTCGGTCTTCTTTGATTTCGTGTGTCGTGGGCGCCTTGGTGGTTCGTTCTTGGTGGAGAGCGGGGAGGAATCTTAGCCTATGCGGTTTCAGTTGGGTAGCCGTTTTCATCCAGTTTTATTTCTTCCGGTCTCTGTTTTTTGAACCGGTCTCTGTGGCTAAGGGCTTGCGAACGTGGTTTGTGAGCCCGTATACCCGGGTTCGAAACACGGCGGTGCTGGTTTTTTATCGAAAAAGGTATAGGGACCGGTCGTTCAGAAAGCAATGGCAAACTACTGAACGTAAGACTTGCCTAGTACATCAACAGCAACTGAAAAAATGCTGGTGTTGACTGCAACGTCCCGTAAGGAATACGCAACACAATTTTTTATTTTTTTTATTTCTTCATCTGTTGATTCTTTTGTCTGGGTCATTGCATTTTCTGGCTCGGATGTTTCTTTCTGTGACTTGAGCAGTTCTATTAGTTCTCTTTCTTCTTGGATCTATTTAAGCGTTTCTTTTGTCTTTTCTCTTTCTTCTTTAATTTTTGCTAGAGTTTCGTCTGTTTCAGTCTTTATTGCAGCCACTCGAGCGGCACCTGCTCAATCTTCTGCTGGACTTGATTAAGTTCGTCCAGGATGCTCTGAACGGCTGATAATACTGTTAACTGTGTCTCTTGCGTCATGTCATGTCTGTTTCTTCCTCCATGCATTTGAACTTGGATCTCGGGTCCTTCAGTTGGCCTTCAAGTTGTGCTTTTCACTTTTTGTAAGTCGATTGGTCGCCTCATACTGCCTCTTAGCCTCTTTATATGGCAGGTTAGATTTGATGACAATCTTCATGGCTTCTTTTCTGTCTTGGTGGCAGAGGTAGCCGAGGTACCTGACACCATGGTTGCCGAGGCAGTTGGTGCACTTTCTGGTGGTGTTAGGCCTCTTGAAGTCCGTATCGGTCTTTGCATGCTGGCACTGACTGTATGGATGGGGGACAGAGCAGTATCTACATACCTCTACCTCACTCTTGCAGGTGGCACAGGTGTGCCAGAACTTTTGGCACTTAGAACACTGCAGCACTCTCGGTATGTAGTGCTCTGGAACTTGGTTTTCCCTGTCCCATCTGATGATTTGAGGGATCACTCGGTCCTCCGATGTTACAAAGACGACTGTGGAGGGAATGTTGTTCTTGCCGATGATCCTCTCAGCGCTGGTGATCTTGAGTTTTCGGTTCTCTCTCGTCAGCATCTCCCTGATCTGGTCGATGGTGAGATGGGTCTTGACTCGTTTAATGACCCATCGTTTCATCATGCGGTGTCGGGTGGCTTCTACTGTGATTCCGTGGGGTAGCTTGATGTCGGCATTCTCGTTTTGTGATATCTTCTGCATTAGTGCGGTGGTCTTAGGGTTTTTGTTGATGGAGACCACTACTCCATCAGGTGACTTACGCAGCTGGTAGATGCTGTTTCTTCCAAGCTCTTTTTCCAACAGACTCAGTATCTTGTCTGTTGGTAGCGCGGACATGTTTGGCCTCCCCCACGCTGATTTGCTTCAGCAGGATTTTGCCGGTGAAGTCCTCTGTTGTGGTTTCCTCCGATGTGGAGGATCTTTGGTGAGCTGCTTGGTTGCTTCTCAATAGTGTTGTTGTGACTTCTCCGCTGCTGTTGGCTTCAGTTGTGATCGTAATCTCCGGCGTCGGAGCAGTGACAGGAGCGGCTCATCTGGTGTAGGAGTGGCAGCTTCCTTTAATGTTGCTTCAGGTTCTGGCGTTTTGCTGCAGGTTACAGGAAGGTTCTCTTAATCAATCTTCGTGATAGTCATGGCGGCTTCCATGCTATTCATTTTGAATTTCGGGTGTCTTTTGGAGTTTGTTTGTTTTTTTTTTTTTGCGACGTGCCATTTTCTAGCACGTGTCAATCAAGCTTCAAATTAGGCGACTTGTTCTCGATAGCCGGACGAGTCGGGTGATGACATACAGACAGATGATCTGTTTAAATACACTTTACTGTGTCCTCTAAGTTTCTTAATTATATTGTCATCCTTTGTCTTTATATTACAGGGCATCATGTTTTATAAGAGCCACAAGGACAGCTACGTTGGTGAAGAAGCGCAGTCTAAGAGAGGCATCCTTTCTCTCAATTATCCCATTGAGTACGGTATTGTCAATGACTGGGATGATATGGAGAAGATCTGGCATCACACTTTCTACAACGAGCTGAGAGTCGCTCCAGAAGAACATCCAGTCCTACTGACCGAGGCTCCTGTTACCATCAAAGCTGACAGAGAAAGGATGACGCAGATCATGTTTGAGACCTTCAATACACCCGCTATGCATGTGTCTGTCCAAGACCTACTATCTTTATTTGCTTCAGGGCGCACTACAGGTGTCGTACTGGACTATGGCGACGGAGTATCTTACAGTGTCCCAATATACGTAGGTCTTATTCTCCGCAACGCCATACCGAGAATGTTCATTGCGGGCAATGACATCACAACTTATCTCGCGGACCTTCTGGCAGAACGAGGCTACAATTTGGTCACGTCTGCTGAAAGGGAATGCGTTAAAGACATCAAAGAAAAGCTCTGCTACGTCGCCCTTGACTTTGAGCAGGAGATGCTGACCGCTTCATCGTCTTCTTCAATAGAGGAAAGCTATGAACTTCCAGATGACCGTATTATCACTCTCGGCAACAAACGGTTTAGATGTACCGAATCTTGGTTCCAGCCATTGTTTGTGCGCATGGAAGTGGCTGGTGTTCACGAGCTCACAACCATGGCTATCATGAGATGCGATGTTGATATTCAGAAAGACCTGTATGCCAACATAATTTTGTCTGGCGGATCTACAATGTTCCCGGGCCTTGCTGATCTGATGCAGAAAGAAATGTCATCTCTTGCGCCAGAAACCATGAAAGTCAATACAATAGCACCTCCAGAGCGTAAATATTCAGTGTGGATCGGCGGTTCCATCTTGGCGTCGCTGTCTACCTTTCATCATATGTGGGTCTCCAGACAAGAGTATGAGGAATATGGCTCATCAGTGTTCAACAGACGAGGCTCAGACTTCCACTGTTGTTATACAACATCATGCAGTGTAATGTAACACGAACAAACACGGGGTACAATAAACGAAACATCTGAAACCATCGGCATTAAAATTAGCACACGGGAAGATATTGGCTGGCATATATTGAGAGGAAGGGAACGAATAACACGCCAGAGGACATATTTTTTTTTTTCATATCCTTTACAGGACATCGATGTCAACAGCAGCATCTTTCAGCTGTCTGTTGATTTCTTGGCAAGATTACGCTCAGTAGTTGCCATTGCTTTCTGAGCAGCCGGCTCAGTTATCTCGCAAGTCACCAGCGGGGTCGAACCGCTCCCAGTTCTCTCCCGCTACGAGACTCTGCGTGATAAACGGGATTACGGAGAAAGTGTTGTAATCCCTCAGCAAGAGAGACCGGCAGAGGACATATTAGCTATATATTTAGTGCTACTAGTGTAGCGGTTTTTAACCTATTTCTTCTTCTTCTTCTTCTTCTTCTTCTTCTTCTTCTTCTTCTTCTTCTTCTTCTTCTTCTTCTTCTTCTTCTTCTTCTTCTTTTTCTTCTTCTTCTTCTTCTTCTTCTTCTTCTTCTTCTTCTTCTTCTTCTTCTTCTTCTTCTTCTTCTTCTTCTTCTTCTTCTTCTTCTTCTTCTTCTTTCTTCTTCTACTACTACTTTTTGCTTCTCTGCTGATTTTGTTTTATTTTTACTTCAACTTCTTTTTCTTTATACTCGTCCTCTCGTACCTATCTCCACTCTGTTTGCCCATGTTTCTCCTCCTATCGCTCTTGACCATCACCGTTTTCACTATTATTCTGATTGACTTAGTAGATTATATTCAAGTCTCAATCGATTGAAAAGATGATATCCAAGTCTCATTTGATTGAGTAGATGAAATTCAAATCTTATTTGAATGAATAGATGATATCCACGTCTCACTTGATTGAATAGATGATATCCAAATCTCGCTTGATTGAATATACCTCAGTGATCTCAATTTCTCAATGTGAAGGTGATCATTTGGTTTCCTCTTGCTATGAAGTGTGGATAGATATGTTTCTCCGTCTTTCTTCCCTCGTTAAAGGAACAAATGTACACCGTACTTAGACCAGGTAGATTTACCAATGTCTCATCTAATATCTACTCTTTTCCCTAAAATTATTTTCACCTTAAGCATGTAAAAGGAATCTTTGCTTATTGGAATTTACCGAATGACTAATCTTATATATAAAAGGCGTTCTCCGTCTGTCTGTCTGTCTGTCTGTCTGTCTGTATGTCTCTATGTCCTTTATGCGCTCGCGAACGGCCCATCCGATTGAGATGAAATTTTCTACACGTCTTCCTTTCATTCCAGCGCAGCCCACTGTCATATTTTTTAAGTGTGAAATCGGCTGCTTACCCAATATTATTTAATTTTCCATTTTTCATTATAATTTCATATATCTCAGGGACTTAACTCTGTAAAAGTTATTTCAAGGGGCATAACTTTTCTGTATAACTTATAGTCATATTGTGGGCATCGTTTCAAAGATTTATAAACTCTTTGTCCATAGTTATGTACCGGCATATGAGTTATAATAAATAATGATACAATCTGTAAGGCATTTCAAAGTTTTCATAAAAATAATGCACAATGCATAACATTGTAACTCATCTTTTTATGCTTAAGAAGTTACTGTAGTCATGCAGGTGATTAGAAAGAGTTTTCATTAAAAATAATGGATGGTGTGTGGAAGGACATTCTTTTAAGTTACTTTTTTGTTGTATGAATTTAATGAGACTCTACCCGCCTGGAGCTGGGCGAAGCCACGCCGGGTCAGATAGATAGACAGACCCACCTTTTCGCTGCAGTTGTCTACTCCTCCTTTTCCTTCTTCTGCTGATGCTGCTGCCGCCGCTCCATTTACCCAAGTTAATTGTTGGGGAAGATGTAAAGATCTTTCAAGTGCTCTTTCTAATGCTTTTTGTAAGTTGGTCTTCGTTTATCTAAGGTTGTTTCTAACTGCAACCAATAAAATGATTAGACAGACAGGCAGACAGATAGACAGACAGAGAGGGAGGGACGGACGGACAGACAGACAGACAGACAGACAGACAGACAGACAGACAGACAGACAGACAGACAGACAGACAGACAGACAGACAGACAGACAGACAGTTGGGAACGGGAACTTATATGACTACTTATATGAATTAAATGAGATGCTCGCCATCAGGGGCTGGGCGAAGCCGGGCCGGATCAGACAGTCAGACAGACAGACAGACAGACAGACAGACAGACAGACAGATAGTCGGTAACGGGAACGGGAACTTATATGACTACTTATATGAATTAAATGAGATGCTCCCCACCAAGGATTGGGCGAAGCCGGGCCGGGTCAGCTAGTAATGTAATAAAAATAATGTATACCTGTTCTAAATTCTCAGCATATAATTCACGCGATCTGTTAATGGCTGGTTGCTTGTGTGGTTAGTTGGTTGGTCAGTTGATTGTTGGTTGCTTCTTTGTTGTTTGGTTGATTGGTTTGGTTTGTTGGTTGGTTGGTTGGTTTGTTGGTTGGCTAGGTAGCAGGATGATTTGTTCGTGGTTGGTTGAGTGGTTGGTTGGTTGATTGGTTGGTTGGTTGGTTGGTTGGCTAGCTAGCTGGATGATTTGTTCGTTGATTGATTTTTTGGTTGGTTGGATGGTTGGTTGAGTGGTTGGTTGGATTGTTGTATTGATGTTTTGTTGTTTGGTTAATTGATTGCATGGTTGCTTCTTGTTGTTTGGTTGGCTTGTTGGTTGGATGATTGGTTGGTTGGTTGGTTGGGTGGTTGGTTGGTTTGTTGGATGGTTGGCAGGATTGTTTGTTTTGTTGTTTTGTTGTTTGGTTAATTGATTGCCTGGTTGCTTCTTGTTGGTTGGTTGGTTGGTTGGTTGGTTGGGTGGTTGGCTGGATTGTTGTATTGTTGTTTTGTCGTTTGGTTAATTGATTGCCTGGTTGCTTCTTGTTGTTTGGTTGGCTGGTTGGTTGGTTGGTTGGTTGGGTGGTTGGTTGGTTGGTTGGGTGGTTGGTTGGCTGGTTGGTTGGTTGTTGGGTGGTTGGGTGGTTGGTTGGGTGGTTGGTTGGTTGACTGGGTGGTTGGTTGGCTGGTTGGTTGGGTGGTTGGTTGGTTGGGTGGTTGGTTGGTTGGTTGGTTGGTTGGTTGGTTGGTTGGTTGGCTAGCTAGCTGGATGATTTGTTCGTTGATTGATTTTTGTTGGTTGGGTGGTTGGTTGGTTTTTTGGTTGGGTGGTTGGCTGATTGGTTGGTTTTTTGGTTGGTTGGTTGGGTGGTTGGTTGGTTGGTTGATTGGGTGGTTGGCTGAATTGTTGTATTGTTGTTTTGTTGTTTGGTTAATTGATTGCCTGGTTGCTTCTTGTTGTTTGGTTGGCTGGTTGGTTGATTGGTTGGTTGGTTGGTTGGTTGGTTGGTTGGTTGGCTAGCTAGCTGGATGATTTGTTCGTTGATTGATTTTTTTGGTTGGTTGGGTGGTTGGTTGTTTTTTTTGTTGGGTGGTTGGCTGATTGGTTGGTTTTTTGGTTGGTTGGGTGGTTGGCTGGTTGGTTGGTTGATTGGATGGTTGGTTGGTTGGTTGGTTGGTTGGGTGGTTGGCTGGTTGGCTGGATTGTTGTATTATTGTTTTGTTGTTTGGTTAATTGATTGCCTGGTTGCTTCTTGTTGTTTGGTTGGCTGGCTGGCTGGTTGGTTGGTTGGTTGGTTTGTTTGGTTGGTTGGTTGGGTGGTTGGCTGGATTGTTGTTTTGTTGTTTGGTTAATTGATTGCCTGGTTGCTTCTTGTTGTTTGGTTGGTTGGTTGGTTGGTTGGTTGGTTGGCTGGATTGGTGTATTGTTGTTTTGTTGTTTGGTTAATTGATTGCCTGGGTGCTTCTTGTTGGTTGGGTGGTTGGTTGGCTGGTTGGTTGGTAGGTTGGTTGGTTGGTTGGTTGGATGGTTGGTTGGGTGGTTGGTTGGTTGGGTGGTTGGTTGGTTGGTTGGTTGGTTGGTTGGTTGGTTGGTTGGTTGGTTGGTTGGTTGGTTGATTGTTTGGTTTATTGGTTGGTTGGTTGGTCGGCTAGGTAGCTGGATGATTTGTTCGTGGTTGGTTGGGTGGTTAGTTGGGTGGTTGGTTGCTTGGTTGCTTGGTTGGTTGGTTGGCTAGCTAGCTGGATGATTTTTCGTTGATTGATTTGTTGGTTGGTTGGGTGGTTGGCTGGGTTTTTGGTTGGTTGGTTGGTTGGTTGGTTGGTTGGGTGGTTGGTTGGTTGGTTGATTGTTTGGTTTATTGGTTGGTTGGTTGGTCGGCTAGGTAGCTGGATGATTTGTTCGTGGTTGGTTGGGTGGTTGGTTTGGTGGTTGGTTGCTTGGTTGCTTGGTTGGTTGGTTGGCTAGCTAGCTGGATGATTTTTCGTTGATTGATTTGTTGGTTGGTTGGGTGGTTGGCTGGGTTTTTGGTAGGTTGGTTGGGTGGTTGACTGGATTGTTGTATTGTTGTTTTGTTATTTGGTTAATTGATTGCCTGGTTGCTTCTTGTTGTTTGGTTTGTTGGTTGGTTGGTTGGTTGGCTAGCTAACTGGATTATTTAATCGTTGATTGATTCGTTGGTTGGTTGGGTGGTTGCTCGGTTAGTTGGTTGGTTGATTGGTTGGTTGGTTGCTTCGGTGGTTGGGTGGTTTGTTGTATTGTGTTTTTGTTGTTTGGTTAGTTGATTGCCTGGTTGATTGATTGGGTAGTTGGTTAGTTTGTTGGGTAGTAACCTTATTGGTTAGTTGTGTAGTGGGTTGTGTTGTTGCTACGTTAGTTGGCTACCTGATTGGTAGTTTAGATGGTTGGTTAGTTCATTGGTTCGTTGACTGATCTTTCGGTATGTTAATTGTCTGATGATATGTTGGTCGTATGGTTGACTGGTTGGTCGGTTGTTTGGTAGGTGGGCTGCCTGGTTCGTCGTTTGGTTAATTTATTCATTGATTCAGAGTTGAGTTGTCTATCATCATCGTACAGTCTCACAACGTACAAAATGTGTAGTCGTGGACAGGCTACACCTCAGTGGAAACAATGGTAGCTCCTCCCTTCGTTAGCTAGCCTAGTAACTCGGAATACCCACCACACTTTGACGGGAACAGAGATCTTGAGTCAGGCATACAAGGAAGAGACAATTTACTTTTTTGAGACCGATATTGTTTTGAGAGGACAATTTAATGAATATTATATTTGATTGATTGATTGATTGATTGATTGAATGATTTAGGAACCGACATCACAGCATTCGGGGCATTCCCATAAGCGCTCCATCCCCATCCTCAGAAGCCAGCGAAGAGGTCCAACCCCAATAGTACCAGTAGCAATCTGATTATATGTGCGTCTCGCCTTTCCTCTAAGCAACAACAGAGAAGATAGATGATGTTAAAGGTGAAGCTCTACAGATAACGAAGACGATGGTTTGAATGAAAGAGAGGCATGGAAAACCATCTGATGTTGCATTGACTTAAAGTACTAAGAAAAAGGTGAATGTTGATGATGATTGTTGATGGATATAAACTACTGCGTCGCAAGGTATAGCATGTGACGAATATGTTGATGAATATATTGATGAATATGTTGATGAATATGTTGAAGAATATATAATGACCGTCATAGTCGCGACGATGATGATAATGGTGGTGGTGGTGATGATTATGGTCATTATCATTATCATGGTGACGATGGTGATAATAATGATTATGGTGATAATGATGACGATTATGATGATGATAATGACGACTACCATGATGCTCATAAGATTTAGTTGGCGCTATGAAAGGCATGAAAAGTTAAATGTTTATCGACTTGCCAGTTGATCTGAAAATACGCACATACAAACACACACACACACACACACACACACACGTATACACGGGTAGACTGACTGGAGGAAGATAGAGAAAGAGGGGGAGAGAGACACATTGAAGGGTAGCAGAGAGACATGTGTATATTGGGGAAATAGACTGAGTGACGGAGGTTGGAGAAAGGAGAGACGGAAAGAGGGAGAGAAAGACATAGAGAGAGAAAGACAGACAGAGAGAGAGAGAGAGAGAGAGAGAGAGAGAGAGAGAGAGAGAGAGAGAGAGATTGGTGGAAGGGTTCACGATAAAGACAGATGTCTGGAAGAGAGCTGCAGACAGAGTGGTTGGATAAAGAGATAGAAAGAGAGAGAGAGGGAGCTTGGAGGAAGGGAGAGCGGTAAAGACAGATTGGAAGAAGAGAAAGAGAGAGAGCGCGCGATTGCAAAAAGAGGGACATTGGAAGAAGAAAGAGAAGACGGGGAAGAAAGCAAAAGAAAGAACACTCTGACAGTCAGATAATGATATACTTAATTACAGCAAGTTACACTCAACCACGCATATAATTTACTGCAGGACCATTCTGCTCAGGTGGTTAGCTGAGTGGCTCTCAGACTGTGAGATGCACAGCACTGACGTGACTAAATATATTAAGAAATATATTCAGGGGTATTCATGAGCACTCAGAGCAAAAGAAAGAGGTGTAAAACATTCGGCATTCTAGATAATAGAAACACTAAAAGCTATAGGTCTATCAGGATTCAAACCGGTCGCCTCCACATGAAGACACCGTCTCGCTGAAGGAAGTAATATGCTTCTACGGACGCCCATCCAGTCACTCCTAAAATATTTGACAGATTTATCATCCACCCAAACCTAAAGGAATAAAATACAATACACAAGCTATTCAACCACACACATATAATGTCCATGACAAGAAAAGAGATGAGTAACTTACATATGTATATACGGTGATTATATGGTTTTATCGGTGTGTGTTTGTTGTGTGTGTGCTGACGAAGGCTTTGGCCTCAACGTACATTTTGTTACTTGCGATTGTGTTCTTAGTAAAGCTTGCCTATTCTACTTCTCGGTGTGTGCGTGCGTGCGCGCGCGCGTGTGTGTGTGTTATTCATTCACAGGAATAAATAAGAACAGAGTTTGTACCTAGCCATTTTAATTCCACAATGAGTCAAAGAAACGTATATTAACCTGGCAAGGTCAAATAACAAACACACAAACACATCGGACTCCTTGGCTGGGTCTAGTATTCTGCCAACATTTCAAGATACCGCCATTTGTTGTTGTTGTTGTTGTTGTTGTTGTTGTTGTTGTTGGGTTTTGTTTTGTTTGTTTTTGTTTGTTTTTTGTTTATTTGTTTGTTTGTTATTGTGTTGGTTTTTTTTTGTTTTTTTTTTTTTTTTGGGGGGGGGGGGGGTGCTCGGCTCAAGTATAGTCCATACACACTACTTTCTAGTAGCTCTGGGCTGCATTTTGCGTGTGGATTAGCTTTTCATTTTTCCAGCGTCCCTCGCCATCAGGCGAACCCACTCCGATTTCAAAGGTGATGTCGCGTGTATTTATGCACCTAACGACAAGTTAGTATGCCCAGCGAGCAGTTTTCATATCAGTTGAAGACACAAAGCAAGCTGAACATTCAAATGCATGAATTCTTGTCTGCAAGGATCTGCAATTATGCCTCCCGACAACAGTCTCTCTCCGGCAGAATGTATCCCTTCTGTCCATGTCATAATGAAAGTCTTTTTTTTTAAAACTCCTTCTTCATCTGTCGTTGTCTATCTCGTATTCCATTAATCTTATCAGTTGTTAAAATATCCTCCAGTTTTTCTGTTCTCGTATTATGGTTAATATGTTCATTGTCTTCTTTTGATGTTTGTGATAAGTTATCTTTGTGGCGTTTTTCTAACCATTTAGATTAGTCATTCTGGCTGACTGTCGTAGATTCAACATTCCTCTATAAACCCACATTTCTGTGGTTATTAAAAATTTTCTGCAAATCCATATTTCTATGGTAGTTGACATTCCTCTGTAAACCCATATTTCTGTGGTAGTTTCAACATTCATATGTAACCCCATTTCAGGACAGAGGTGAAACAATTACATGCATACAGAAATTGCACTCGCACGCTCAGCAGTTGTAATTGTAAAATAATTTATTCAATAATAATATCTACGTGCGGCATCTCGCACGGCTTGCGTTCCCGCAACACGCAACACTCACACAAATATCGTAATAACATTATAATCATCCATAGTATATTACAAAGCTCACGCTGTCTCGCAATACACGTTTCCCAACTCGACCATAGTTAACTCTACAAACTCTGTCACACAGTCGATCCAATTATCAGAACACAACACTAAAGATATACAGCCACAGCCTTATGTCTGTCCGTCTCGAAGTCCTAAACCCGTCTGTCAAGGATAGTAACATAGCGTACGGGTTAGACCAGTGTCCAGCGGACACCACGTGACTCACGGGCTGGAGGAAGCCGTGAACTGGCGAAACGTACCTGTTGACGTTTCTACGTACGCTATGTTACTATCCTTGAACTTTGTGATGGACACCTGGCTACCTGCCCTGTTATCCTGCAATTAACCTGTCTCCTGTCTAACGCTGGCTATGCAGTACCGCGGGTCCTTGACAGTAGTTTCAATATTCCCCTGTAAACTCCTATTTCTGTGGTAGTTTCAATATTCAACTGTAAACCCTATTTCTGTAGTAGTGTCAACATTCTTGTGTAAACCCTTATTTCTGTGGTAGTTCCACTATTCCCCTGTAAACGCATATTTCTGTGGCTTCAAGAATTTTTTTTTTTTTTCGATAACGATGTATTCAAAATAAATGACATTTACAAACAATATTCACGACCATTTCTTCTAAACATACTATTTGTTTACAAAATCGCCATCAACTTGTACAGCCTTCCGTCAGAAACAATACTTGCCATGACTACCAGGTGTGGTTCTGCTCCAATAGCCATTTCTTCACAGCATGAGTCACACCCTCATCATCATCAAACCTTGCCCCACGGAGTGCATGTTTAAGTGGAGCAATCAGATACACATCCGAGGAAACCTGATCGGGGCTATAGGATGGATGACAGAGTAAAGTCCGACCCAATTTGACAATTGCCTCTCATGTTTTCTGACTTGTTTGAGAGCGTGCATTGTCGTGTTGGGGCATCAGTTCTGTTGGGTTTTAGTTAGGTCGATCTTTGCTGGCTGATTATTGACTTTTTTGTAATCTTTTGAGGTAAATTTCAGAACTAATTGTCTCACCTATTGGTATCACTTCCACAAGAATCATACTATCAGTGTCCTAAAAGACGGTGATCATAACCGTTCGTGCTGAACAACAGTCTTGAATTTCTTTATGTTTGGTGATTATGGATGATGCCACTCCATTGACTACATTTTCACCTCAAGCACGAAATAAGAAGCCTAGGATTCGTCACCTGTAAAGATCTTTGACCAAACGTGCTCTTCCTCGGCAACTAAACGCTCCAACATTTCAGAACAAATTGTCTTCCTTTGAAATCTGTGCTCACTTGTGGGACTTCGCTGAACCCATATTGCTGAAACCTTTGAATATGCAAGAGTTTTAAAACTTTAAATCTCACTTTCCTTGCTGATTGACAGCTATAAGGCCAGTTGTTGACTTGAAATGCGTCTAGGATCACGAATAATGGCATCAGCGCGGCCCAGCATGTCTCGTGTGGTCACCAGGACAAAACATCCCGAGCGTGGAAGATCATGCGGCTTCGTCTCTTCCCTTTCTGAAACGTTAACTCTCTGAACCCAGCAACTGAGTGTGCCCTTACCGACTACAGAACTCCCATACACAGCAAAGCACCAGTTTCTTTTTCCACAGCCAGAAATTCAATTATAGCTCGCTGTTTGTAACTCAAGTTGTCGTCATTTTAACAGATAACTGACGTTGTTCTAATTCTATAACTGTGGTGCAGTTTCATACAAACAATATAAATATTCCATATTAGAAGTGTGCAAAATATTTTTTTATGTTTTTATTATTCACTGATTTAAAATTTATAACAACAACAAAGCAAAAACGTTGTGCATCACTCTGTGTCTGACCCTCGTTAATGGTTGTAGAAAAATAACTAAATATGATAACAACTTGAAACCAGTTTATTTGTATACATACATTGTCCCTTTTTTTCTCAACATAATTATTTCCACCAACATTGATGCACTTATCCCATCGTTTTATCAGTCCTCCCAAACCGGCTGCATAGAACTGCGTGCTCTGTTTTCTAAACCACGTTTTCACTTCACATTCAACTTCGGCGTCATTCGCGAAATGTCTCCCGCCAACGTGGGTTTTCAGTGGACCAACGAGGATTCTTCTCAACAAAGGACGAAACAATCGGAGATTCCATGTGCACAGTAAAATTATATCGGTAGTTGGAATATAGTGAAAGTAAACCGAACAAGGCGTTGTCTAGACTAAAGTTCACATTTTAAAATCCCTGCCGATGGTCAGTCTATGGATCGTAACGATGATATTAACGCCATTTGAGCGATGTCAAGAACGGATGACTTTGACGCCTGTGAATCAACATAGTTGTCAAGAATGAGAGATTTAGGAGTAAGAATTGGCACGACCAGACACTAAAGGCATATCGGGAGAACGAGGAGCTCGTCAACCAACACAGAACTGGCACAATTAGCCGCCGGAGGCAGATACATAAGTGGGAGGAGGGGGAATCTGAGCACCTATAGACTTGTCCAGAGTGCAAAGATGATGCCCCAACAGATAACAGATACAAAACCAACTCCTGAATAAACTATGGAGGGAGGTGTACTGAGGAAGACGGGAAGAGAATGACCAGAACATAGACGGATTCAAGATGTAATACATTGATACATGGAGCAACTGTAACATGACATCTGACTTATGACAGAGAGACATTTCGAAAAGCTGTTACAGGTGGTGGTGGGGGGGGGGGGGGGGGGGGGAGAGGTTCCTTAACAGAAACAAGCCTCGGATGATGATGATCCACAAAAATACATCCTGTGTGGTCTCACTTCAATAGACTTACGCGTAAACCCATGTACGTTACAATTGAGACAAAGATGTGAGAACAAATACAGATATCGCAATAAGAAGGCAAAAGGCAAAAGGAGCTTTAACAGCACTAGGAAATTCGTGGAAGAGAAAAGAAATTACTTAGCGCCAAACCTGGAATATTAAGTTGTAGCGTTAAATCAGGTTACTGTATGGATGGGACACGTGGAGAACGACGAAAATTATTACAAATAAATTACAAACATCCATTAATAAGTTCTTGCGCTTAATAGAAGTAATGAAATGGTATGACAGAATCACTAATGTGGTGCTCGTGAAGACAACTAGACGAAGGAAAGTGAATCAAGAGCTGAAAACAGACGGTGGCGTTGGATAGGACATGTGTTAAGACAACATGAAAATGGTATAACTAGATAGGGCATATGTTGACACAACATGAAAATGGTGTAACTAGATAGGACATATGGTGAGACAACATGAAAATGGTATAACTAGATAGGGCATGTGTTGAGACAACATGAAAATGGTATAACTAGATAGGACATGTGTTGAGACAACATGAAAATGGTATAACTAGATAGGACATGTGTTGAGACAACTTGAAAATGGTATAACTAGATAGGACATGTGTTGAGACAACTTGAAAATGGTATAACTAGATAGGACATGTGTTGAGACAACATGAAAATGGTATAACTAGATAGGACATGTGTTGAGACAACATGAAAATGGTATAACCAGATAGGACATGTGTTGAGACAACTTGAAAATGGTATAACTAGATAGGACATGTGTTGAGACAACATGAAAATGGTATAACTAGATAGGACATGTGTTGAGACAACTTGAAAATGGTATAACTAGATAGGACATGTGTTGAGACAACATGAAAATGGTATAAATAGAAGCGCCTTTGTCTGGAATCTACAGGGGAAAGGATGTAGAGTATGAACTAAGAGCACATGGAGAAAAAGGTTGAAACATAAATGGATAATATGTGACGGTTTGGACGGGGCTGCAAGATAGCTAAGGATAGAAGGGTTCGGGGTGAGTTGGTTGAGGGACTATGGACCAATGGGAGTTAAAGGACAAAAGAAGAAGAGGAATGTGTGGTTTTAGTGTACACACGCGCGCAACCTTGTCATTGCTACGGAGTTCGTGCACTGCGTTAAAATTCTCCTTGTGTGAACTGTGGGATGCACCCAACCATAAATACACTATCCATGTGTGCACGAAACCTGATCCTTTACAAACTAAACAAGCTTGTTTTGTTGCTGACTGCAACCCAGAGAAAACAGTTTGAGAACCGGCAGGGAGAGCGAGCTAATTGGCAGCTTCGTGGGAAGTCTAACCTGTAACAGATGTATTTGTGAATGCTGAAACATCATCGGTAAATTGGATAAACACTAACACTGTGAATTGTGTAACCCAATTGCCATCCTTCATCAACATAATTACAGCCAAGATAATGAATGCTCATTCCCTGGTTTCTGGCGTGGTGATAAATTAACTCAGGCTACAAACTGACAGTATACTACAATAAGCAATGATGTACAGACCAAATGGAGTCAGAAGTAGAGGCCCACTTTGAAACCGATGGACAGAAGGAATAATATAATCCATGGGAATCTCGATATACGTAGCCCATAAGCGGGCACTCTCCCGCTGTTTATTCTTCACCTAGACACCGCAGGGTACAAGAGGAACATGATGAGATGAGATGAGATTTGTATTTTACACTCCCTTGCTTTGAACTCAAGCTTAGTCCATACACTCTACTTCTGGTAGTGCTGGACTGAATTTTGCTGTGGATTAGCTTTCCCTATTAGCAGTGACCTCGCCATCAGGCGAACCCATTCCGACTTCAGAGGTTCTTATAATGTACGTCCCTAAGTCAAGGACGACAGGTCAACATTTTATTTCAACTGTTCGGTGTAGGGGTTAAACCCCTTACCTCGGCATCAGCAGGCGGATGTTTAAGAACACGCGTTCTTATCCATTCGGCCATGCTGACCTACAATGAGATGAGATGAGTCGATTTCAGACATTCGTTACTTTAACACTTCGTATCCGTGAAATGAAGCAACCACAATTCAAAGGACTGAAATACGTAGATAGCCCTGCCCCTGCATAAATCAAGTACCAGGAAGTTGTATGGAAAGTAGCGGCGGCCTACGTGATATTTACTACGTCACCCATCGCTTGCCAATTGGTCTATACAAAATATGGGGTTATAATTATGTACTCAATAAGCCTCAAAGCGTGTAAAAAAAGGTTTAGTTAGTTAGTTAGTCGCAGTTCCAACTTCACAGCAACGGGTCATCCCCATTATGCTCCATTCCTGTGCCAGTGAATATCACACAAAACGCTCCCCACTGCCCAATGTGAAAAGTGGAAAAGACAGGAGTCTCGACAAACAACAGCCCGCACAGATACACTGTGCATAATGCTGCTGCCAGAATATCAATACAATAGTCCCCCACGAAACACCCAGTTTATCTCTGATGGAATCGGCAGTCATTTTCCCATCTGGATGTTTCTTAGATGTTCACCCACACAGTCCACGAAATACAGTTCATCGTCGATGGCAGTGGCAGTCAACCAGAAGCCCAGCAGCCACACATTTCTGCATAAGACAAAAACCGGTCAACTCTGGACATAGTCATCTGCCATCGCTCCGAACATGCAGTCACTTTCCAAAAACCTCGGGCAGATTCAAAGCATTTCACACGAAACTCACAGCTCACAGTGTCGCGCCACGCACTCACTCAGTAGCAGGGCGACGGAACCATCAAGCCTCCTTAGTCGCCTCTTACGACATGCGTGGTAGGCTGCAGTGTTGCTATTCTTTGCTTCCCTTATGGGCCCAAAGAAAAAGGTTTATGAGCAGGCAAGGTATGACCGAGTGGTAACCCAAGCACCCAGTAGTACAGTGAGTGTTGTCAGAGGCAGATATGATGTATGGTGGTCATGAGTTCCATTCTGCATCGATGATGATTTCTCTAAATGGACTGAGGCTTACAAAGCCTAAAACTGACACCAGACAATATCTTGGGAAGTAAAGACGGCCGACGAATTACTGACCACAGCACCAACCTAGGGCCGATTGGCCTCTGGAAATATGGGTCCAGGACCACATTCTCAATGGGCTTTAGGTAATGTAAAATTATCCTTTACTTTTGTTTTCACCCCGTAACGTTTTCATTGAAGAATACTAAACCTCTCACGGATGTGGAACTGATCATTTCCGTGGAGGTAGGTGATTCCCTCTTGGCGTCGGGCTGGAGTCTGTCTAAAGTAAAATATCTAAACCTGTGGACGAAAAGCTATCAATCTAATTATGATTCCAGTCATTTCCAAAGCCCAAATACCCGATGTTGCGCGGAATTATGGTCAGCTTGGCCAAATGGATAAGACGTTCGTTCTTAAATTTTTGGTGTATTGGTGCATAGGTAGCGTGTTCAACCCTTACACGGATCAGTTGGACTAAAATGGTGACTTCTCGTCCTTGACTTGGGACGTGAATTACAAGTACTGTTCAAGCCGGAGTAGGTTCGCCTGATGGCGAGGGACGCTGGTAAAAGGGAAAGCTAATCCCCACGCAAACATCAACCCAGTGGACTAGAAGTAAATGCACGTGTATGGACTACGCTTGAGTTCAAAGCCAGCGTACAAACAAACATGATCTGGCATATCTTATTATGTAGATATCTGTAGATGTAATGTTCCAGTACCGGTCTTCTTGACCCCGCGCTGGTTTCTGGAATGGAGAATCGAAGGAGACCCCTGCAGCACAGCCTCATTGGGGAGGTTATTTGGCCGCTGGTCTCTATATCAACTTGACACCCGTAGAGAGTTGCCGAGTCTCTAGATCAACTTGATACCTGTAGAGAGCTGCTGAGTCTCTAGATCAACTTGACACCTGTAGAGAGTTGCTGAGTCTCTAGATCAACTTGACACCTGTAGAGAGTTGCTGGGTCTCTATATCAACTTGACATCCGTAGAGAGTTGCCGAGTCTCTAGATCAACTTGACACCTGTAGAGAGTTGCTGAGTCTCTAGATCAACTTGACACCTGCAGAGAGCTGCTGAGTCTCTAGATCAACTTGACACCTGTAGAGAGTTGCTGAGTCTCTAGATCAACTTGACACCTGTAGAGAGTTGCTGGGTCTCTATATCAACTTGACACCTGTAGAGAATTGCTGAGTCTCTATATCAACTTGACACCTGTAGAGAATTGATGAGTCTCTAGATCAACTTGACACCTGTAGAGAATTGCTGAGCATAGCGAAAAGTGGAGCGAAACGATCAGACGACTTCACCATTATATCTTAGTACTAATCAACGTGATGATGATGATGATGATGATGATGATGATGATGATGATGATGATGATGATGATGATGATGATGATGATGATGATGATGATCATGATGATCATGATGATGATACTGATGATACTGATGATACTGATGAAGAAAATTGTAATTTTCTTTTCCTTTCAAGAATTCACCAACCAAACACCTAAAACACCAACATAACACATAAACCACCAACATAACACCTAAACACCAACCAATCACCTAAACCACCAACCAATCACCTAAACACAAACCAATCACCTAAACCACCAACAAAACACCTAAACCACCAACCAAACACTCAAACACCAACCAAACACCTAAACCACCAACCAAACACCTAAACCACCAACCAAACACCTAAACCACCAACCAAACACTCTACCAACCAAACACTCAACCAACAACCAAACACTCAACCACTAACCAAACACTCAACCACCAACCACATACTCAACCAACAGCCAAACACCTCAACCACCAGCCAAGGACCTAAACCACAACCATCCAACCCACACCCTGTCTTTGATTCATGCGACAGAATACCAATGCACCGGTTGTGTGAGTTAAAACACAGCCTCTCCGAGAATTCACCAACAAAAACACCTAAAATACCAAACAGCCAACCCCCCCATTAACAAACTAACCCAAGAACTAACCACCCTACTAAACAATTAACAAACCCCACCATCCACACAACCCATCAACTAACCCACCCACCCATCAACCCACTGAAAAAATAACCAACCCAGCATCAATCCAATCAGCACCCATCACAGCAGCCCACACTCCTTCCAACCAACTCACCCACCCTACCACCAACCAACCCATCAACCATCCCACCAATCAATCCACAATCCAACCAACCCACACATCAACAAACTAACCCATGAAATAACCACCTTCACCAACCAAATAACCAACCCACTATTCAACCAACCAATCAATCATCCCAACCACCCACCAACCAACTAAAAATACTAACCACAACCCCATCAACAACCCACCCACAAAACAACACAGCAACCCACCCACTCTTCCAGCATCCACCTTCCCATCACCCAACAAACCAACCATCCCACCAGCCAATTCCCACATCCACTATCCCCATCAACCCACCCACCAGCCAGTCCACCCATCCACCACTCCCATCAACGACCCCACCATCCAATCCACCCATCCATCACTCCCATCAACCACCCCACCATCCAATCCACCCATCCACAACTTCCCACCAACCACCCCACCATCCATTCCACTCATCCACCACTCACATAAACCACCCTACCATCCAATCCACCCATCCACCACTCACATAAACCACCCTACCAACCAGTCCACCCATCCACCACTCCCATCAACCACCTTACCAGCCAGTCCAACAACCCACCACTCCCATCACCCACTCCACCCCACCAGCCATTCCACCAATCCTCCAGTCCCATCAACCAACCCACCAGCCAATCCACCCATCCACCACTCCCATCAACTACCCTACCAACCAGTCTACCCATCTACCACTCCCATCAACCACTTTACCAGCCAGTCCACCCATCCACTACTCCCATCAACCACCCTACCAACCAGTCCACCCATCCACCACTCCCATCAACAATCTTACCAGCGAAACCTCCCATCCACTACTCCCACCAACCACCTTACCAGCCAGTCCACCCATCCACCACTCCCATAATCCACCCCACCAGCCAATCCACCCATCCACCACTCTCATCAACCAACCCACCAGCCAATCCACCCATCCACCACTCCCATCAACAAACCCATCAGTCAGTCCACCAATCCACCACTCCCATCAACCAACCCACCAACAAAGAAACCCATCCACCACCCCGTCGTCTAACCCACCAGCCAATCAACCCATTGATCCATCCACCACTCCTATAAACCATCCCACCAGCCAGTCCACACATCCACTACCCCTATCAACCAACCTACCAGCCAATCCACACATCCTCAACCCCCATCAACAACCCCACCAGTCAATAACCCATTCACCATCCCCATAAAGCTCCCACCAGTCAATAAACCCATCCACAACCTCCTTAAACGAACTCATCATCAATCCACCCATCCACCACCCCCATCAACCAACCTATCAGCTAATCAACCCATTCACCACCCCCCTCAACCAACCCATCAGCTAATCCACCCATCAACCAACCCATCAGCTAATCAACCAATCTAACACCCCTATCAACCAACCCACCAGCTAATCCACCCCTCCACCAGCCCACCAGCTTAACCACCATCCACCACCCCATTAACCAAACCACTAGATAATCAACCAATTCATTATCCCATCAAACATCCACCAACTCATCCACCCCTCCACCAATCCACCAGCTTAACCACCAATCCACCAGCTTAACCACCATCCACCACCCCATCAACCAAACCACTAGGTAATCAATCCATCCACACACTATCCACCAACCAACCAGCTAATCCACCCATCCACTAATCCACCAGTTAATCCACCCATCCACCACCCCATCAACTAACCCACTAACTAATGAACCCATCCATGACCCTATCAACCAACCCACTAGCTAATCATCCCATCCATCACCCATCCACCAACCCACAAGCTAATCCACCCATCCACCAGCTAATCCACCCCCTCCACCACTCCAATCAACCAACCCACCAGCCAATCCACCCATCCACCACTCCAATCAACCAACCCACCAGCCAATCCACCCATCCACCACTCCCATCAACCAACCCACCAGTCAGTCCTCTCATCCACCACTCCTATCAACCAACACACCAGCCAATCCTCTCATCCTCCACCACTCCCATCACCACTACACCAGCCAATACACCTATCCACCACTCCCATCAACCAACCCACCAGCCAATCCATCCATCCACCACTCCCATCAACCAACCCACCAGCCAATCCACGCATCCACCACACTCATCAACCAACCCACCAGCCAATCCACCCATCCACCACTCCCATCAACTAACCCACCAACAAAGAAACCCATCCACCACCCCGTCGTCTAACCCACCAGCCAATCAACCCATTGATCCATCCACCACTCCTATAAACCATCCCACCAGCCAGTCCACACATCCACTACCCCTATCAACCAACCTACCAGCCAATCCACACATCCTCAACCCCGATCAACAACCCCACCAGTCAATAACCCATTCACCATCCCCATAAACCTCCCCACCAGTCAATAAACCCATTCACCACCCCCATCAACCAACCTATCAGCTAATCAACCCATCAACCAACCCATCAGCTAATCAATCAATCTAACACCCCCATCAACCAACCCACCAACTAATCCACCCCTCCACCAGCCCACCAGCTTAACCACCATCCACCACCCCATTAACCAAACCACTAGGTAATCAACCAATTCATTATCCCATCAACCATCCACCAACTAATCCACCCCTCCACCAATCCACCAGCTTAACCACCATCCACCACCCCATCAACCAAACCACTAGGTAATCAATCCACCCACCACCCCATCCACCAACCAACCAGCTAATCCACCCATCCACCAATCCACCAGCTAATCCACCCATCCACCACCCCATCAACCAACCCACTAACTAATGAACCCATCCATGACCCTATCAACCAACCCACTAGCTAATCATCCCATCCATCACCCATCCACCAACCCACAAGCTAATCCACCCATCCACCAATTCACCAGCTAATCCACTCATTCACCAACCCACAAGCTAATCCACCAATTCAACCAACCCACTAGCTAATGAACCCATCCAGGACCCTGTCAACTAACCCACTAGATAATGAACCCATCCACCAACACACCAATCCAACAACTAAAAGTAGTAGTCTGGCGGCCTGCTCCGACGTTCTCCACAATAACACCTACATACAATACGTCATAACAAATGCTAACACACCCTGAGTGTAGACCATATATATTTAAAGTACACTCTGTTTCGATATTCCTACCGCCAATGTGTATCCTTTAGTACTCCTTTGACACCTTCGGAATGCATTCGGCATAAGACGACAGGCCAATGCATTTTTCTTGTCCCCCGAACAAACCACATTAAACCACATGGAATACTAATATGGTTATGAATACATATCATGTAAATACCGGGCAGGCCCCCCTAACTGTATTCATCAGATAGCATGCAATATCGATTTGCACTGACTTCTTATCACAACTCAGACACATAAAAATCCAAGTGCAACGAGATATTTTGCAGACATCGTTAGCATTTTGACAAGTCGTCAACAAGAATGGGTAATCTGGCGCGCAAATCAAATATAGTTATCAAATTACAAGTGCCTGAATGAGGGACACACACAATAGGAATCAATATTCAGTAGTTGATGTTACAGAAGTGCAGATTCCTAGATTGCGATATCACCAAGAATGATCGGCTGGTAGTAAAAATCTCTGATGACGCTTGGGTGTAGTGATACAATGGGATTTCTTTTTCTCTTCTTCTTATCTTGGTTCAAGATAGAGCTGTTTACGTTCTGGAACGCGAAAGAGTTATTTCCTCCTGTAAATACTGTGATTTTCATTTGCATATTAATGACATTGATACGATGTCTGATTGTTGCGGGGAGTTAGATCCACAATCAAAGGGTCAATCTGTTAAAATATATAAACTGAGAGGAACATTCCATGAAGGCTTTGACAATGATAATGAAATGAATAGCTACATACAGGCGCTCTTTCAACAGAATGAGCAAAATCAGGGAAAATTGAAACATCACAAGGACATTTATCTGCTCGCTGAAAGGTTATGTGTGTCCCGTCCTGTATGAACGTCAGTGTCCGATAATGAGTAATGAAATGACAAAGAAATGGTAGGCAAATAGAGATGCATATTTTAAAATGGTTGTGAGAATATCGCGAACAAGGATGAAAGTTTACCATCAAGGCATTGACAGCTGCAATTGTTCTTATGGATAACTTATGAAAACTGTCAAAGGAGGTCACGTGAGACTTGAGGAACATATTGAGAACAGAGAAATGAACCATAAGGCGTGCAAATACAGAGCAAACGAAGATAAGAAAGATATGTATGTGGAGCGGTTAAACAAATGAGCAGCGAATAATGATATAAGCAACATAGGCTTCATTGTAACATCGTATGACATGAGAGGATTGGAGGGCCACGATATTTGACATATGCTCCAGACCAGGCACAAGCAGGGGGGAAGAGGAGAAGGAGTAGTAAGATGAAGGAGAACAAGACAGTGGAGTAGGGGACAGAAGAAGAAGAAGAAGAAGAAGAAGAAGAAGAAGAAGAAGAAGAAGAAGAGAAGAAGAAGAAGAAGAAGAAGAAGAAGTAGAAGAAGAAGAAGAAGAAGAAGGAGGAGGAGGAGAAGGAGGAGGAGGAGGAGGACGAGGAGGAAGAAGAGGAGGAGGAGGAGGAAGAACAAAAACAAGAACATGAAGAAGTGACGATACATCCGTTGAGATAGTGGTGTCGTGTCTACGTCATGGTTATCGATGTCTCCATCATGGTTACCGATGTCTACATCATGGTTACCTATCTCAACATCATGGTTACCGATCTCAACATCATGGTTGACGACAACCACGACAAGCAGTAAAGACCAATAATCAGAAGTTACTGAGAAATCAAGAGCTATAATAAAACAAAAGTGAAAGGTTAAACATCCCAACGGATCCCATTTCCATCCCATTCTGGCGTATTGTGAAAGTGCTGCCAGGTTCATATTTTCTAGACCAAACAGCAATCGACGGTTACTGTGACCAGGATTGAGCCGGCAGCCTTATATCCCAGAACATTATATGGCACCCATCTTATGCGGCTGCTTCAACCCCTGACCTACCTGGTCACATACAAATCCCGAATGAAGTAAGATGTGAACGCAGGACAGCCGGTCGGCTGCCAATTGCACTATCCACTATTCAGTCGATGTCCCTATTTAGTGTCTTGGTATTGTATATCTGACGTGAATGTGTGCACACAACCAGGTGACGGTAACGCCTGACTACACATAACTTGACAGCTCTAACTATCTGATTTTCGCTAGCGACACAAGCGATCATGTTTTAGCAACGGGGTGGCGGAATGCATCAAGTTGTGCCCTGATACTTGGCGTAGACGTCCATGCATCTTCAATCTCGACCCTGGTTTTCTGGGTCAATTCTTCCACTTTTGGTCCAATATGGCGTGTAGAACGTTGAGCTGTGAAGGCCTCTGGAGCGTTTTGGCTTCTGGCTACGATTTGCTTAAGCATTTTCCTAATGTTGAGTTTTAGTACATGGTTCCGTCTCCCAGCTACTGAGCGAAGTGCGTAGAGCGACACTTTGAGCTGTGGATTTCACGGGAATGTTTTTACATCTGTCTGCAGTTGTTTGTATTGTGAACTGTATGTTCAGAAAAATGACCGGTTGCTGAACTATCTGGTTTGCCTTATGCAGTAATGTGCGTGCAACTACTGGTTTTCTAATGATTGCAGCTTCCATTGGCGATGAACTGTAATTTTAGTAACGAACTATTGTGTTGGCATTTTAGCAACAGCCGTAAGCTTGTATGCCTGTGCGTGCTGTTGGTTTTGTTGGGACTGCTGCCTGTTTCACTTTTCACATGGGACAGTGAGTAGCATTTTGTGTAATATTCACTGACACAGGAACGGGACATTATGGGATGAACCTTTGCTTTGAAGTTGGAACCGCGATTAACTAACCAATAACTATTCTTCCATGCTACCGTACAGTCTATCCATTATTTCACTCGGTCTCCCTTTACTGTTCTGAGCTGACTTTCTAGTCGCCACGATGTTTTCCAATGTTTCACTTATCCTTACATGTCCAAACAGCATTCATTCTTCATACTTTGATTAGCAATGTCCAGTAAATCGTGTTTAGTCGCTCTGGCAGTGCATTAGGCCCGTCACTAGACACGTGCAAGAGCCGAAAACCTGATACATCAAGCGTACCCAGACGCTCGACCAGACAGACACAAGTACAAAAAGACGAGACGGACAGACAACCAATCAGACACAAGTACAGAAAGACGAGACGGACGGACAACCAATCAGACACAAGGACATGCCGGTATGTAGACTGGTGGCCGTCGTACATTTAGTTCACGAAACCAGAGACCTACAGATGGGACACGGCTCAGACATTTCGCTCTCTTACATCAGAATATGGCCCACTGACATTTTTTTTTTTTTTTTTTGCATATCCTTTACAGGACATCGCTGTCAACATCAGCATCTTTCAGCTGTATGTTGATTTCTTGGCAAGATTACGCTCAGTAGTTTGCCATTGCTTTCTGAGCGGCCGGCTCAGTTATCCCGCAAGTCACCAGCGGGGCTCGAACCGCTCCCAGCTCTCGCCCTGCTACGAGACTCTGCGTGATAAACGGGATTACGGAGAAAGTCCACTGACATATAGAAGGAAGAAAAAAAAACAGAAAGAACTATGATGTAGCGTCGTGATGTTCTGTTGTGATAATTTGGTGTGTCCAGTGTGTGCCGCGTGGTTGCACACCCGCTTCACACGCGTGATCCGGGACTGTTTCCGGATCCGGTCAGGGATATGCACTGCTGGCGAGCTCAAATGAGGGCGAAACTCGAGTATAGTGCTTCCATATTGACGTGGATAGGCCTTAGGTTCATACCAGAATGCGACCGGCGTTGCCAGTAGTGGGTTGTGCTCAATATTTAAATTTCAAATCCCGAAACAACCACATAATCAGAAAGAACTATGTAGCAACAGAAAGACAGACAGAAAGAAAGAAAGAAAAGAAAGAAAGAAAGAAAGAAAGAAAGAAAGAAAGAAAGAAAGAAAGATGTAGCAAAATAGAAAGGTACCGTACCCAGACTCACCACCAGACTGACACAATAACAGAAAGACGAGACGGACGACGGACGACGGACGGAGGGACAACCAATCAGACACAAGGACATGCCGGTATGTAGACTGGTGGCCGTCGTACATTTAGTTCACGAAACCAGAGACCTACAGATGGGACACGGCTCAGACATTTCGCTCTCTTACATCAGAATATGCCCCACTGACATACAAACCGCCAACAGCTGTTGCAGCAGACAGGGTATGGGATGGGTGGCACGTGTGACTGTAGTGTATGATTTAATTAGCGTGATATGCTAGAAGACAACAAAACATGATAGCATGTATTTCTATTGTTTGTCTCTATGCAACTGGTTTATGTTAAGTACATACTTACGTTAGTAGGTATTTTATATGTTTGCATGTATGTATGTTTGCATATATTTTGTGTGTATGTATGTGGGTAGGTTGGTGGTTAGGTGGGTAGTTAGGTAGGTAGGTAGGTACGTACGTACGTACAGTGTGTCTGTCTGGTCGAGCGTCTGGGTACGCTTGATGTATCAGGTATTCGGCTCTTGCACGTGTCTAGTGATGGGCCTAATGCAGCGATCATATATATCTTCGTCTTGATTGAATTGTTTGTTTGTTTGTTTATTTGATTGTTTGTTTGTTTGTTTGTTTGTTTGTTTGTTTGTTTGTTTCTTTCTTTCTTTCTTTCTTTGTTCTTTCTACGTACGTACGTACGTACGTACGTAGGTAGATAGTTAGGTAGGTATGTACGTACGTACGTGCGTACGTAGGTAGGTAGGTAGGTAAGTACGTAGGTATATGTTTATGCGTTGGTACGTATGTATATATGTATGGTAGGCTATATTATTCGCGAGTACACGTTGTGTGTGTGTGGTGTGGTGTTGAAGGAGGAGGGGATACAGTGAGAACCCACATCATTATGTTCCCCAACATATCTGCATCAGCAGATGTGATGGATTGGACTACTTCACCC
>JACEFZ010011433.1:0-48367 GCA_014155875.1 Cepaea nemoralis
AAAAATTTATTCCCCTTTTTTTTGTGAGAAAAGTTTTGGGGGGCCCCCAAAAAATTTTTTTTTCCCGGGTCGACAAAATAAGACACACGGTAACTTCAAAGATTGGGAGGGGGAGGGGAGAGGGCTGACACCATGTCATGGTGGTATTCACGGGATATAGTAAAGTAAAGTAAAGTAAAGTAAAGTAAAGTAAAGTAAAGTAAAGTAAAGTAAAGATGAGTGTCGGTGAGTTGAGACAAGAGATGTCATCATAGCACTCATGATATTCCAATACGTGCTCCTTTCTCATCTTCAAAAGTAAGAGAAGAGTCCCAATACTATTGGTACTATTAGCAGCCTGGTAAGTCTGGGAGGTCATTCATGGTAATCAGTGTGTTGAGATGTGGTATGTACAGTCTTAATTAGATCAGACACAATAAATTAGCCTTCTCAGATAAGGGCGAAAAACAGTTGGTATCGCGTGCAATTTGCGCAAGTTAAACATCCCATGGCAGCTGTTATTTCGAAAGAGTAGGCCGTGTGTGCCCTGGCAAAATTGTTTGGGAAAAGAAACTCTACCCATGCGTGGACGGAGCCCTTAACCTTGGGTGAAATCTGTCCAGAGGAAGTCTAGTGTTTGTCCATCAAGAATGATGATGACCATTTATTTCATCCAGTGGGGTTGTGATGTTTGTCCATCAAGAATGATAATGGCCATTCATTTCATCCAGTGGGGTTGAACGTATGGAGCCGTGAGTTCTAAGATGTCTGGTAAGGTCTGTTTTGGCTCGAAATATTCTTTGACAATGTGGGCAAAGAATACTTGACGTTCCGGGAGAAGGATCTCCTGCGGTAGTTTTTCTGTCCAGTCTTTTTTTCCACAGTCTTTTGCAGTCGTGTTTGCTTCACAAGTAACTACACCCTTACCTAGTGATGTACGTCATGAATTTCCGTCTTTGGCAGCAGTCTCCCAGGTGTCAAGTGAATTCCAAAAGTTTTCAGCGAGATCTTCAGATTGTTTATAAAGCGTTTCCTCGGGCCTCATTGGGAGCGTTTACCACAGCGCAGTTCGCCGTAAACAATTCGTATAGAGAGCCTGTGATCTGACGTGCGAGTCAAATGACCAGCCCAACGAAGCTGATACATTATTAGTAGTGTATGGATACTGGGCACGGACGCTCTTTCTAGGACTTCAGTGTCTGGGATCTTGTCTTGCCATTTAATCTTCAGTAGCTTCCTAAGGCAGATTGTGTGGAAGTAGCGTAATTTCCTGACGTGTCGCTGACAAACAGTCCAGGTTTCACAAGTATATAGCATTGTGGATAATACAACTGCTTTGTAGACTTTCAGCTTTGTTTGCAGGCTTATTCCATTTCTGTCCCATACATTCTTGTACAGTCTGACAAAGGCTGCGCTGGCCTTGGATATTCTTGCATTCACTTCATCATCAATTGTGGCAGCTAGAGGATGTAAACCTGGCACAAACAAGTGTATGCCGGTTTTGACACTGGTCTCTGGTATCACTGACAGTGACGCACTCCCAGCGTAAGAGGAAAGAAGGAGGAGGAGAAGGAGGTGAAGAAGAAGAAGAAGAAGAAGAAGAAGAAGAAGAAGAAGAAGAAGAAGAAGATGATGATGATGATGAAGAAGATATTGATTATGATGATGAAACTGGAGGGACAAAGAGGAAGAAAAAAGAAGAAAAGATGAATAATGTATCAATGAAATGAATGAATGAATGAATGAATGAATGAATGAATGAATGAATGATAATATAGAGCATACAATTTTTTACCTGTGACATCCTATGCGAAACCACTCCATGATCAACCAATGAACTGTATTTGTATACTAAAGAAAACGATCCATTTTAAACAACAACCAAAGCGTTAATTCGTGCCAAATAAATAGCTTTGAGCTTCCTCAGAATGTCAAATACACTTCTGTAAGTGTCAATCATCGATTGTCGTTTAGTGAGTAATCTAAACTTAAGAACCCCCAATTAATGATTTGGGATTATTATATCGTTTATATAAATATTGTCTCAGTAATATTATTGACAAATATTTGAAGGTTCGTGACAAAGTATGTCTAACAAATTTAATGAAAGCAACTATACAGTCTTAAAACTGTTTGAAAACTAGAAAACACAACTTGAAAATAGTAAAGATGCTGTAGACACCAGTTGGATAAAAGCAGTGAAATGATAAATAATTTTCCAGCCGAAAACGTTCGTTGCGCAACAATGTCACACGTTTGTGCGTACGCTTTTCACGAAGACAGCAAATTTGGCAGTAAATCAGTTACGCTGTCTTGGTTCTGGAAAGAAAGACAGCAAACAAGTTTCCTCCGCGTTGGAAACAAACGAAGAAATAGCGAATTTCAACTTTTCGCCCGTTCTGGTCTTTTCAGTGCAACTAACAATACATGTATTCCGCGATGCAAATTGGCAACAGCGCTGGTTTTAGTTCGTCAAGTAGAAGAGAGACGGGTATTCGACTGCATAAACGCTACTGCATCGCTCATTTCTAGGTTCAAATTTCAAATTTTGGGAGCAATTTTAAAGTATGTTTTGCTTACATGAGCAAAATTATGAGACTACACACAGGCACGCGCATATGAAACTTCTGTTGTTGCGACTAGACTATGAAATGTATAGATTGTTGGTTGTACAAACTGCGCGAATGAAATCTATACGAACATGCAGACAAAATATAGAGAGAAGAAGAAACTAAACACTCATTCTGCTCATAAAAGATAAGTAAGACAATACCATAACAGAGTAAGACTGCAAATGCGGGTACTATTTATTCTTTGTTGATCTTATTGAATCTCTTGTTGAGCTTGTTATCGTATTGAGCGTAATGTCTTGTTGAGCATGCTGATAATAGTACGAAATGAAACTGATGTGAACGAAGTGATGGTTTTCACAACATTGGACAGTGAACGGAAATGGCGCAGACTAAACAACACAAAAACAAAGGTAAAGAGTCAAGACCATGAACAAACAGAAATATGATATTTCACACACTTCTTCTTCTTCTTCTTCTTCCTCTTCTTCTTCTTCTTCTTCTTCTTCTTCTTCTTCTTCTTCTTCTTCTTCTTCTTCTTCTTCTTCTTCTTCTTCTTCTTCTTCTTCTTCTTCTTCTTCTTCTTCTTCTTCTTCTCCTTCTCCTCCTCCTCCCCCTCCTCCTCCTCCTTCTTCTTCTTCTTCTTCTTCTTCTTCTTCTTCTTCTTCTTCTTCTTCTTCTTCTTCTTCTTCTTCTTCTTCTTCTTCTTCTTCTTCTTCTTCTTCTTCTTCTTCTCTATGTTTTCTTTTTCTTTCGATATATACTAGACATTGGCTGTGTGAAGTTTTGAACGAGCAAACAAGGAACGAACGGAGGAGAACAATTGGGATGATACAAGCCTTACCCCAGGGCGAGGAAATGTAACCTAAAGACTAAATGTCATGGCAGGGCAGACCAGGCCCTAAGCCTTGTTTGGCAACTGATCTAGGATCGAAGCTCCGACACACGATAGTTTGAGCATTGCGTTGCTGTTCTGGTAGCTTCTGCAGCTTGTCTTGTTAATGATGTATTGGTGTTACCTTTCCTCTGGAGTAAACTAGACAGGCCGAGAGAGGGATCAAGCTGCATGAGCAACGCATGGTCTCTACATGGGCTTGATTGTGAATAAGGCGGCGGGAAACGTTCTTCGGCCCCCCCCCCTTGATGAGATCGACGTTCTGCGAAGGAGCTGCTAACTTCAGAAGATTTTGTCTGCAAGAGGAGATTATCTTACAGGGTACATATAAACACCAATAGATAAGAGCGCTCGTTCTTAAACATCTGGTGTGCTGATGCCGAGGTAGCGAGTTCAACCCCTAAACGGGCCAGTTGGACTAACGAGTTGACTTCTCGTCCTTGACTCGGGGATGCAAATTACAAGCACCTCTGAAATCGGAGTTTGTTCGCCTGATGGCGAGGGACGCTGGTATTAGGGAAAGCTAATCCACACGCAAAAATTAGTCCAGTGCACTAGTTGTAGTGGCACGCGTATGGACCACGCTTGAGTTCGAAATTAGCCAGCTAGAAAACAAATTAAAATACCGATACGTGTGGGCGGTCATTGTTCACTACCCCACCCGATTACCAGAGTCCTGGGTCATGTTTGTGTTCTTGTGCTAATTATTCTACGTCGCCAAGCCAGCAATGTATTTATCTCTCTGTCTTCTCTTGCTCTTTTCCCATCAATATTACCAGTTGTCACTAAGTTGTATAGTGTATTTTTCCCCACACTGTGCCTACAATTCTTGATTATCTACGTGTATTTTCTCTCTTTTTCAATCAATATTCATTCACTCCTACCCCATTCAAGTTAAACCACTAGGAGAAAATCAACACATTAATACTGTTGTATTAGGTTAGCTGCGCATATATGGGGGTACATACAGCCTAATCGGGGATTTACAGTTATCCAAGTGAACCGAAAGAAACATACTTTTTATGTATTAAGGTTCTCAGTTTTTGATTCCAGGGGCGGTGTTAGAGATGTTGATTGTACAGCCATAACAAAGTTTTCTAGTTGATTTCTCCTCACACTGTACCCAAAAACGAAATAAAAAATGTAATGTCTAAGTGTGTTTTCCCTAATCAGTTTACGATTCTAATTTTTTTGTTTTTGTTTTGTATTTTGTAGACCTCTCTCGTTGGTTTTTCTGTTAGTTCATGGCATTGTTCACATTTCCCTAAGAAACTACATTTCCCTAAGAAACCACATTTCCACCTCCACTGGACGTGTCTCAGCTTTTCTGCTTCGTATTCTTGTTTCACATGCTTATAACAGTATTGGCTGTATGCAGTAGAGTAAGAATACGCTACAGGAATAAGTGAACTGGGAGTTTCGGTCCACATAGGCCTGCACCGCCCGCTCCACCTGGTCTCCTTTTACCGAAGTGTGTAAAGAAGGTACAAATGATATGACATCGGTGTAATATGATATTTATTCTGTTAATCATTCTTGTAAAAGGCGACATATCTGTCAATCATTCGTATAATTATTGATTTATCGTGTTGATCATTCGTGTAATCGGAGACGTATTCTGTTAATCATTCGTAAAATAGGAGAGTTATTCTATCGATGACAAGTCTCTAGTCCTATTTTCTCCGGTGTGGAGTTGATATAACTACAAACATCGAAGTCGCCCTATTGGGAGAAAAACCCTCACAAGAAATTGACAAGCCTGTCCACCCATTCATGTACAGCACTTTAGCCACCGAATTCACGAATGACGGGAACTTTGGTAGCTCAATGGTCAGCTCGCGTTCTTCCCAGCCAAATGGTCATGTATTGGAATACCCTCGAAACCCAATGATTTATTTCGATTACACCTCAAGACCGGGGTGCGTTTTTAAATTATGTGGAAGTCCAGGTCGAAGCGGACTAAAATAGGTACTGGGAAGTGTGGGAACTAAAATGGGTACTGTGACGCGTGGGAACTTAAATGCGCACTTGGACATGTGGGAACTAAAATGGGCATTGGGTCATGTGATAAATAAAATCGGCACTGGGTCATGTGGGAACTAAAATGGACAATGGGACATGTGATAAATAAAATGGGCACTGGGACATGTAGGAACTAAAATGGGCACTGGGACATGTGATAAATAAAATGGGCACTGGGACATTTAGGAACTAAAATGGCCACTGGGACATGTGGGAACTAAATAAAATTAATACTGCGGCGTGTAGGAACGAAAATGTGCACTGGGACATATGAGAACTAGAATGAGTAGTCGGACGTGTGGGAACTCAAATGGGACTGGGACATGAGGGAACTAAAACTGGTACTTGGATGTATGGCAACTAAAATGGGTACTGGGACGTGTAAGAAATAAAATTGTTACTGGGATATGTGAAAACTAAAATTGGTACTCGGACGTGTGTGAACTAAGATGAGTACTGGGACGTGTCGGGAAAAAAATGGGTACTGTGATATAAAGGGAACTAATCTGAGTTGTCGGACGTGTGGGAACTAAAATGGATACTGGGACGTGTGTGAACTAAATGGGTACTGGGATATGTGGGAATTAAATGGGTACTGAGACGTATGGGGACTAACATGGTGTCGTGTCCTCCTTTAAAGTGTCGTCCCTGGAGTGAAGAGAGTCAACACCCACATTATAATATTTTTTTTTCTTTATCAATATCCTGGAGAATCCACCAGCTTCCGTCCAACACACTCCATCAGCCTATGGACACCTTTTCCTATCACTCTCTCACTGTCGTACTATGCCCCCTCTCATACTTTCCCAACGCAACATACTCAACAACTCTTGCTTCTAAAAATTAGTAAAGATTAATTTATTAAAAGAAAGGTGTAACGTATATTAGACGTGTATGCGAAGAAATGTGTGACGTGTTCTATAAAGTGTGTAGAATCGGACTCTCAGACAACAACCCAGTCAACTCATCCCAGCAAGGCAAGACCACAGCACGTTACATCAGAACAGGTACATCTCACCCAGTGCCGAAACCATCTTGCCGGATACTGACTTGCCTCTGTAGACCTCTGGTAATCCCATTTCATGATCATCCGAAATAGACACCGGTGATATTAACAGTTAATCATGGACCGGTTGCACCCTACACAATGTCCGTTCCTATCGTTCCTAAAAAATGCACAAGTCCTTTGTAGTGTGTACACAGTTATTAATGTTAATTGTTAATGTACTTGATCCTCACTCGTGTCTATCTAGCCTCAAGTATCATTTCTTGTGTTCTATTACACGAGATTATATCACACTAGGTAACTATTATAATTAATGTTCTCGGTTAGTTACTACTGTCTGATGCTGTTTGGTGCATCAGTAATCATCACCCTCTTTGGTGAATCATCTTCCTTCTAGCTTTAGTTACGTTCTGTACGAAACTTTATTGACTGTTCAACTGGTGTTCTTCCGAATGGGATTTGAACCTTTCCTAAAAACTTGTTGATTTTCCTCGGATCTGGTAGGGAACCTAGGATAGAAACAACATATCGGGTGATAGTACTAGTTACTGATCCTACCGGCTGAGTGTAAGCCTATTGCCTTGCTTAGTGATCTTTAGCTAACTAAACTTTGTCATAGAGCAGATTAGCTACCCACCTAGGGCCGAATCAGCTATGACAAGGAAAGACCAATACAGAGTGCAAAACCCCAGCGGGCAATTTCCCCGTCTCCCAATTATCCATCATTACTCTATTCTTAACTAGCATAGCTTATCACCACTACACTACTCTATTCTTAACTCGGCTACTGCCTAAATTAATTAGAACTAATATTATAATAGGTTATACCTTAAATGGCACTACTGCAGTCCTATCAATCATATCTACATCTGCCATTATAGGCACGTGTAAAATTAAGTCACTAATTAACACACGGTAGACATTATTCCATCAGAACCACAGTGCCCTTGCACTCCCGCCTAGAGCCACATTTTCAAGTCCCCCAGTTGGCCCCAACTCGGGTTTATATGGCAAACTCCCAAAGTTGGCCACGTGACGTTATCCTTTATGCCCACACCGGTGGCACATTGGGCAGATCATCCCCTGTCAGGGATCCATCCCCCCTCTGGCTCCATCAATGTTAGATTTGTCATCACTGGTTTTGACATCCAAAACAATCTAGAGAGTTACTGTAGAGTTCCAACAAAGGGTTTCGATACCAAGCTGCCAATCATAGTTTCCCAAACAACCTTACATTGTGCACGTGACGTTGTTCATGTCCGGCAGGTGTTCCACTGTTTCCAATAACAAGCCCTCAACATTCTGTCATGTGGTGACAGTCAAAACCGCCGTTCCGTCTGATGTCCGGAACTATAGATGACAGACGGAACTATTCTATATCCTGAGCGGGCAGGGCTATGTGATTTTAACTGTTTATGAACTGCCAACGCGGTGTATCCATTCCTTCTCACTCACCACCAAATGTGTATATGGGCTGCCCCGATGTAATCCGTGCAGCTGTGTTTACTCTGTTAGTACGACTGTTGTGGCCTAGAAAATCTCCCGTTAATCAAACTTCTGTATTTTCATTATCTGGTTAACTCATGGCGATCTCGTGACACATGGGTTCTGGGCCATATGGGAACTAAACTGGGTACTGGGATGTGTGGAACTAAAATGGGCAATGCAATTTTTGCTTGCCCTATTCTGCTCTTAATCTCTGTTGTACATCTTCCATCTGAAGTTATAAATGTCCCTAGGTAGTTAAAAATTATCCACTTCGTTAAGAATTTTCCCTTCCATTTCCATTTCACGTTTTGGTGTCACCTTTTTCTTTGATATCTCAATTGTTACTGTTCTCTTGCTATTCAAGGCGAGTCCTTTCTTGGTACTTTATGTTACTGCAATGTCCAAAAATTGTATTAGACCTTTTGCATTATCCTCCCCCAAAATTATAAAATTCACAAACGTAGATTAATTCTCTAATAAAATTTGTTTTGGTCATATCAAGAGAAAAATCGAACTGAAGAGCTTTGTGACAACAGGAAAGATGCAGGGTGCGTAATAACCGAAAAAGACACGGCATACTGGCAGACTGACAAGAACGTTGGCCAGGAGTTCACTTACCAAGAAGATGAGAAACACATAGATGTGACAGAACATGGCCTCCAGCGTACCAGAATGGCAACTGGCGTGACATTTCTTGCGCTCTATTCGTGTCACTAGCCATGCCCCTAACATGGCTCAACCATGTTCACTGCTTGATTTCATGACGCTTATAATTGATAGTTGTTGATATAAGTTGAGTTGTTGCTTGTTCTTCTCCGGGTACCATTAGTCATCGTCAACAACTGCATCGTCATTGTCATCAACATCACCGTCAAGTGCAGATCCAGCTGTCTCTTCACGATTCTCTGTCTCCGATAAACATGCCTAATTACTGTCATACCATGATGCCCCAGTGTTATACATTCTTCTTGTCTTGCCCTGTCTCTCACTCCGTTTCTGCATGCCTGTCATTATCCCCGACTCTCTCTCTGCTCTTCTCTCATCATATGCCTCTCCATACCTTACTTTCTACATTCTCTGTCTGTCTGTCTGTCTGTCTGTCTGTCTGTTTCTCTCTCTCTCTCTCTCTCTCTCTCTCTCTCTCTCTCTCTCTCTCTCTCTCCCCCTCCCTCTTTCTGCGTTATTGTCTTTCTCTCTGTAGTTCTCTTTACATTTCTCTGACATTTCTCTCTGCTTCTGCCTCTCTCTCTCTCTCTCTCTCTCTCTCTCTCTCTCTCTCTCTCTCTCTCTCGCTTTCTCTCTATCTACCTGACTGTCTCTTCCTGTCACTCTCTGCGTCTCTCTATACCTATCTGTCCTTGCTTCTGACTCTATGACTCACATTGGTTTTCTCTCTCTCTCTCTCTCTCTCTCTCTCTCTCTCTCTCTCTCTCTCTCTCTCTCTCTCTCTCTCTCTCTCCCCCCCTCCCTCTTTCTGCGTTATTGTCTTTCTCTCTGTAGTTCTCTTTACATTTCTCTGACATTTCTCTCTGCTTCTGCTCTCTCTCTCTCTCTCTCTCTCTCTCTCTCTCTCTCTCTCTCTCTCTCTCTCTCTCTCTCTCTCTCTCTCTCTCTCTCTCTCTCCCCCTCCCTCTTTCTGCGTTATTGTCTTTCTCTCTGTAGTTCTCTTTACATTTCTCTGACATTTCTCTCTGCTTCTGCCTCTCTCTCTCTCTCTCTCTCTCTCTCTCTCTCTCTCTCTCTCTCTCGCTTTCTCTCTATCTACCTGACTGTCTCTTCCTGTCACTCTCTGCGTCTCTCTATACCTATCTGTCCTTGCTTCTGACTCTATGACTCACATTGGTTTTCTCTCTCTCTCTCTATGACTCATATATATTTCTCTGTCTCTGGATCTCTCGCAGTCTCTCTCTCTCTCTCTCTCTCTCTCTCTCTCTCTGCCACTCTTAAGCCTCTTTCTGTGTCTCCGACTCCACCTGTTTGCTTCTATCTCTGTCTCAAGAAGAAGAAGAAGAACAAGAAGAAGAAGAACAACAAGAACAAGAACAAGAACAAGAACAAGAACAACAACAACAACAACATCAACAGCAACAACAACAACAACAACAACAACAACAGCAACAAGGAAAATTGGCACTTGATAGACGTTATGGTCAATATCACGCAGTCCTGCTTTACTTCCCCGATCAACTCCTGGTACCCATTCCTCTTCTTCATTCGTCAGAATGTGTGTTTTGGACGTAACTGCATTGTGCCTATTTACAGTAGAGCTGTGATATGAGCGCTTTTCGGCCGACACATCCGACTTCTTCAGGCATTTGTTGACCAAGTTAACCTTCCCCGGGTACCAATTTCATGTTGGGTGGATCTCGGTGTCCAAGTCAATTTTTAAAACAAATTCTCTCGCTCGGAGGGGATTCTAACACGGACCATTTACAGACAGGATAGCCACTACGAACGCACGGCCGTCAAGATCTACAAGCAGTGGATAGTCATCCATCCATCCATCCATCATGTGCCATGCCGGTAAGCGTGGGCGGTCATGTTTTGCCATCTCACTCGATCACAAGAGTTGTGGATCAGCTCAGTGTTCCTGTCTCGACCATGCCATGTGGCCAAGCCATCCAGGTATTTACTTCTAGGTCTTCCTATTGGTCATAGCTCTCCCAAACACAAAGAAAGATAGGACGTGCCGTGAGTACGTTGAACATCAGTCACCAGTTGTAAATGGCAAAGAATAGAATCAATGAGACGTGGTGTTACCGGAAATCACAAAGAACCAATTGTTATTGGCAAAGAATAGAATCACTGAGGTGTAGTGTCACCGGAAAATGTCAGAGAATCAGCTGATAATGGCAAAGAATAGAATCAAGGAGATGCAGAGTTACCGGAAAATGACAGAGAACCAGTTGTAAATGGCAACGAATAGAATTAGTGAGATGTGGTATTACCGGAAAATGACAAAAAACCAGTTGGTTCAACAATTTAATAAATGAAAACTTTCGTAAAAATATAACAGAACAAAGACGACTTTGTTGATGTTGTTCTACTATTATAGGTAGAACGGAACAACAGTTAAAAAATCCAGAATGGGTAGAAAAGAGTTAATACGTTTTCAGGAATCCCTGTGAAGTCGTCCTGCTATAAATCTCCAAGCTCTGTCATCTCTCAACATTTGATAAATGTCGATTTAAAGTTAATAAACAAATAGCGTCTTGCCTATTGTTCTCGGCGAACAATAAACGATTTATAAAATACACCGACGCGTTAGCAATTAAAAAGATCCAACGAATTTTATGCAAATATCGAAACTCCGTTTTAAATGTGCTATTTCTTTAGGGATAATAAATGCTTCATATTCAATCAAAATAATTGACTATGTGTGTACAATATTTCAGTCAAGGTGTGTTTCATGTATTCACTTCATATGATATACAACTGTACAGTGTGCACCTGACAAATATGTCGTCTATAAATCTTGCTGAATTTTAAACAAAAGCGCGGGATCTCGTGTTTTGATCAATTCTAAGACATGAAGAATCATCAGAGTTACTTCTGGTAGACTGGGAAAGACAGATCAGCGTACTTCAAGAAAGACATTTGTAAAACAGGCGTGTCCAGGTCAATCACTGCAGAATATATGGAATTAAAAACAATGTTTTCCTGTTGTGAATTTGAATAACCAAGACACAAACAGAAGATTGCATAGTTTATTGCCTAGCATATTTCGTTACATCTCGTCAGATGCTTACTGCAGAAGTCACACAACCCACACATTCCGTGCGGTATTTAAATTGTCTACCACGGTTATTTTCAATTAAATAGTGCGTCTTTTTATTTTGCACAAAGTTAGCTTTTCTATGCGAATAGCAATGGCTTCAGGAACCTTTAACATTAGTCCATTTTGTGTGTTAAACGACACACGTAGCGCATTGTTTTAATATCATTACCGGTTTCCATTAATTTTCACGCTATTAACGACGAGGATAATTTGATGATATTATACTTCCTAGTTACTTGAAACTTTTTACTTGAAACAAGTAAAGAGTTTAAAGTACCTAGGAAGTAATATCATCAAATGGCAAATCAGAAGACGAGATCGAAAATAGCTGCAATAAGGCAAACCAACTCATTGGACAAATGGCATCAATACTAAAGAACAAACATGTATCAATAACTACTAAGAAAGCACTTTACAACATAATCTTCCTACCAACTCTGTGTTACCATTGACAAACCTGGACTATGACAGAAAAATAGAAAAGAAACATCACAACAACAGAAATAAGATTCCTGAGAAGAATACTCAATGTATCAAGAAGAGATCAGATCAGAGATGAAGAAATCAGGTCTAAAGTGGGGGTTATAGCTGCACTAGATTTTATTAGAAGGCAGCAAAGTCAAATGGTTTGGCCATGCAAGTAGATTACCAACTAACAGTTTACCACAATAAGCAATGATGTGCAGAGCAGAGGGAAGCTGAGGAAGAGGCCTACCACGTAAACGATGGACGCAGGGAATAACAGAGTCCATGAGATTATCGATACATGAAGCCCATAAGCGGGCACTCTCACGCTGTTTATACTTCACCTCGACACCGCAAGGTGCAAAAGAAACATGATGAGATTGTAACACGCTACGTGGAGGGTCCCAAATAGCCCGGTCACAATGTTTAATTAATCTTCTATAGCCCTGGCTGGGATAGGTCTTTACCTGCCAACCCTCCTCCGTTTTCCCTGGACTCACTGTCACGCTTCCTTTCGACCTAGGGACCTATTTCCTGCAGTGTTCTTCTGGCTGACACATAAATAACATGGCAGTCGTAAGAACAACTTGGAAGTAATTTTATTAACCTAATCAAGAACAGCACAGGAACACATAAAGGCAGATAAACAGATAGATCTACACAGACACTACACTGGTAAAGTTTTGACACAGAGCCTCCAGTCACCACAGTCACAGATCCAGCTTCAGATACTGTCTGATCTGTCCAGATATATCTCACCAAAGATGTCAGAATCTCCTTCCTTCTCCAGCAACTGGTTGTAGATTCCACAGGCTTTTGTAGAATCCAAGCGACTGGTGTGTTGAGGACTTCTGTTCATTGCCACATGAATTAATTCGGCACCAGGTCTTCACTGACCTATGAAAAGCTTTACGGTTGCAGATACGGTGAGGTGTTCGTGGAGGGATAATGGATGGGTGCCTTTTAATGTCTGGTGTAAAATGAGTATGCAAGAAAATCACTCTTAGGCTCCCTCCAGACAACAACTGCTCTCAGGCGTATGTTGTTGAAAAAAAAACTGGCAATGCACCAGTCATGCAAAATGTCCTTGCCTCACGACCTGGACCTTGCCTCTGTTTCAGAGTTAAACGCACCAAACCCTGAGTTGGCCTCGTCGGACATATTGGCGTTAGCCTAGAAGCACTGGTGATAATGTCCGTTAGAAGACATATTCACTTCTCATAGAAGAGGACCCTGGAGATGACAAACAAAACCTGAGCGACTGGGCTGACTCATGTATCACACAAATACACTATAATTAATACCTGAATGACTGGGCCTGACCTGTCAGGTGGCCCCTGGATTGACCACGTCCGGGCTTGAGGAGACCTCCAGCTGGACGAAGTCCTGTTGTCTTTTTGCCCACACGACACACTCTCCACATTCATACCAAGCCTTTATTATGATTTGGCACAATCATTTCCATGCTTCCCTCTCACTTGCAAATCATGCCTTTCTCACCCGCAAGATCTTGTGGTGTGGTGCGCCGAGTAAGCTTTGTGTTTCTCCCCCTTAACTAATAGTATAGTATTGGGGTTGTATGGCACGCAGTGTAGTTCCCCATTCCCCGCAAGACTAGGAAAGAAGATACTACCCCTCCCGGCCGCTGCTCTTGTCTGAGCTGTCGCCGCAAGGTACCGGTAGTGCCTCACAGAACACATAGATTTAGAGGAATGCAGGTTCTCTCAATGAGATAGAGAAGTCCATTATCTTCCCGACATCATCCTATCAAGTAACAGACGAAAGAGATAGTCCTGTGTATAGCCTCTTCTGGCTCAAGAAGATAGATCATAGATTGGTATAGCTATCCAATGATGATATTCCACAGAAAGATGACCAGATGCCCAATTCAAGCCGTAGACAGAAAGATAGCAACAGCTCATCTGACGCCAAGAACAAATGAAATCCTCTGGGGAGATATATTGTTCCGTTTCACTTCCCCGGCTATGCCAAGAACAAGACGCCCATTTAGATTGCCAACGGTCAACCAACTCTTCATTGGTTATGATTGGCTTTTCGCCAATTCCTCTTCCCCTTCAACACATTATATATTTATAACTCCATGTTTGGCTGGAGTACCCACAACCCAATCCCTACCTTTCTTCACCACTTCAGTAGGATGTTGCACTTCTGTCGTTATCTTTAACTAACTTTGACAATTTGCAACAAGTCAACGGTAAGTGTTGGCCCCGCCATTAATTCTTAGCAGCCGCACCAGTGCACATTTGGCGCAAGGCGTTCCCTCGGGTTTACCCGAAACGAGAGACATACATCTACTCACTCCATGTAAGATTTGTGGCATGAAGATAACCCAAAGAACTATCTTTCATGGATATTTGAGGGAACAAGAGAACTGAGAGCCTCCAGAAGCTGTTTCCCCCTGTTTACCCAAAATACAAGAATGCATAAGGACATGAGCCACTGGCGTTTCGCTACATAGGCCCCCTCTTAAGAAAGTCGAACCCTACGAACTTTCTACTGTCAGTGGTTCTGTTCGAATGACCCTACCCTCACATTCAACCATAGGATGCCGTGATAGGAAATCTGCTCCCACATTCTCCCTTCCGGGGATGTATTCGACCGTGAACTGATACGGTTGTAGGAGCAATGACCATCTCATTAACCTCGCGTTCAAGTTTCTTAGAAGTTGCCAAGAACGTCAGAGGTTGATGGTCGGATTGTACTTTAAACTGGACTCCATACAGATAAGGTTGAAATTTCTGTACCGCCCACACTAGAGCTAGACATTCCCGTTCGACGGTGGAGTAATTCCGTTCGGCGGGTAACAGTTTTCGACTGGCATATGCCACCGGACACAGCACCGAAGGATTATCTCGCCCTTCCTGCAACAGAGTTGCCCCAATCCCTATGTTACTCGCGTCGGTTCTCAGAACAAACGTTTTCTCCAAATTTGGGAGTTGCAGGACTGGCCTATCCACCAAAGCCTGTTTCAGCTTCCCATAAGCTTCTTCACAGCTCGGGGTCCAGACTATAAGATCTGGTGATCCTTTCTTCAGGGTCTCAGTTAACGGCGCCGCAATTTCGTTGAACCTCGGAATAAATTTCTGGTAAAACCCACACAAAGACAAGAAAGACCTAACATCTTTTTTGGACTTAGGACGGGGTGCGAGACGGACCTTCTCAATATTCTTTTCTTCCGGTACCAGTCCCCCTGGGGTAATAGTGTGTCCCAGAAATTCCAAGGATTGATAGCCAATCATGCATTTGGCTGGACGGGCGGTTAACCCCTCCTCTTTCAATCTTATGAAGATCTTTTCCAAGGATTTCAGGTGATCTTTCATATTGTCAGACGCGATGAGAATATCATCCATAAACGAGACAACAGAAGGATCCCTTAAAGGGTCTAATAACTTTCTCATCATGCGTGTGAACACACTGGGCGCATTGCTCAGCCCAAAAGGCATCACCTTAAATTCGTAATGGCCGCTCGGAGTACTGAAAGCGAGCATTGGCCGAACCTCAGGTTTCACAGGGATCTGATAATATCCCCGGCTTAAATCAATTTTTGAGAAGTACTTTGCCCTATTTAATCTGGCAAACAGTTGATTTGTGTTTGGTAACGGCTCAACTTGGAATGTCGTACAACTGTTTAAATGCCTGTAATCAATACATAAGCGGTGCTCCCCGCTTGGCTTCCTCAACAAGACAACCCCGGCATTATAAGGAGAAGTCGAAGGAGTGATGATGTCATCGTCCAGAAGCTTCTGGATTTCAGTTTCCAGGGCCTTCTCTTTCGAAAAGGGTACTGGATATATTTTCTGGCGAACTGGGTCTTGGGTAGTCAGAGTCATATCAAACTCGACCAACCCTGTCCGCCCTGGCCGATCGGTAAGAATTTGCTGATGGGACTCTAACAACCGGATGACACGGTCTGTTTCTTCAGCCGACAGATCAGGATTTATATGTACATCCCTATAGGTTTCCCCAGGGTGTAATGGATAACCCCGATCCGCGTCTTCGCCCGATTCAGTTTCCATCGCGACCGCCATAGTCATGAGTGGGAGAGAAGTACCATCAGATCGTTCTTCAAACTTTTTGAGAAGGTTAATGTGGAAGATTTTGGATTTCCCCCTGATCCGAATGGCATAGTTGGTGCGGGACACAACCCTTTCCACCGGGAAAGGCCCCTGCCAACCAATCTCGAGTTTATTGGAACCTACTGGAAGTAACAACAGAACCCGATCCCCCACCTTAAGAGACCTATCTTTCGTCCTTCTATTGTAGTAGGCCGCGTGTCTCTTCCTGGCCGCCCTCAGATTCTGAGCTGCCAAAGCCCAACCCGTCTGGAGTTTTTTCTTTAACTCTTCGACGTATTTATAAGAGGATACAGCTTCTTCAGAAGTTTCCTCCTCTGTCCAACATCTCAATAAGGCTTCTAAGGGACCCTTGATTGGCCTCCCGAATAGTAGAGTGGCTGGTGGCAACCCGGTCGACCCATGGGGAACCTCCCGATAGGCGAACAAGGCGGCCGAGATATACTCATCCCATCTGTCTGGTTTCTCTTGTGCCAGCTTCCGAAGCATGGTCATCAAGGTACCATTAAACCTCTCTACTTGCCCATTAGACTGAGGGTGATACGGGCTGGTATGAATGTGGTTAGTCTGGAAGATACGAAAGACTTCTTCCATCAGCTTACCACAGAACTGAGACCCATTGTCCGTTAGGATCTGGTTGGGAAACCCCAACCTAGTAAAGGTCTCCATCAGTGCATCAGCCACTCGCTTAGAGTCGATTGTGGCCAAAGGTATCGCCTCACCCCACATGGAACAGCAATCCACCATCGTGAGAATGTACTTATTCCTCTTCCTAGTCCTAGGAAGAGGACCAACAAGATCGATGGCCACTCTCTCGAAAGGAGAGTTCATAATAGGCATGTCTCCCAGGACTACCGGAGCTGTCCAGTGTTTTGGTGCCACTCGCTGGCACTCTGGGCACGACTTGACGTACCTACGCACGTCTCCAGTCATCCCTGGCCAGTAGTAATGGCAGGAAATGCGCTGGAGAGTTGCCCCGACACCCATATGTCCACTGAAAGAAATGGTGTGTCCCATATGAAGAAGCTGTTCCCGATAAGCCTTAGGAACTACCAGCTGTCCATGCTGGCGATCCTCCACTCCGGCTCTCCGGTACAGTAACCGATTCTTCATATAATACTGACCCCGTCTTGGTGGGTCAGAACTTTTTGGCAACTGGTTGAAGCAAGGTTGCAAAGTAGCATCCTGGCTTTGAGCAGCTCGTAACTCCCCAGGCAAAGGATTCACGATCAAGGCCGGCGTCTGCTCATCCTCCGATTGAGATCTGGTTTGCATCGCTCCTACGTACATGGGTTCGGTTGGAATCCCTAGAAAGACGTAGCGACAACCCAAGATCATTGGGAAGATTGGATCTAGCAGAACGGCTGCCTGTATAGTGCCGGTAACATATTTTGATTTAATGTCCACCTTCGCAATTGGAAGAGACATCGCTACCGCACTCTTTGTCGCCGTTTGAATCTCAATAGATTCTCCGGTTAGCTGCTCTGGACTCACTAAGTGTGATGAAATTACAGCCTCAAACTGCAGACCGGTGTCGTAGAGACACTCAACTGGTTGACCGTTCACAAGTACCGTTTCTACTACTGGTGGTTTTTCTAAATCTTTGTTCCCAAGATCCCTCCCTTCTACCTCCTTGTGAGACCCTTCCCCGGTTTCTACAAGACAAGCAGCATAGTGAGAGTCTTTCTGTTTACGCCGGCAATCAACCGTATTGTGTGTGGGAGATTTGCAATAGGCGCACCACTTTTCACTCCACTTTCTTTTAGGAGATCCAGGTGGACTCTTACCAGAGGGTTTCTTACTAGGAACTTTATCGAAAGGATCCTCCTTCTTAGTGTGAGCTGTTTTAGGGTTCTTCTTCTTTCCAGACCATGTGTCTGGTGGTCGGGGATTGGGTTGTGACAATTCCCCATTATCCCCATGAGCTAGCACATACCTTTCCGCCAACGTGTTGACTAGGTCTAACCTTTCTGCCCCATTTTCAAGCAAGAAGGTTTGCAATGGCTTAGGCATCATTCTCTTCATTTGGTCCACGACCACCAATTCTTCCAAACTTTCATAGTCGTTAGCAAATCCAGCTAATGACATCCACTTCAAAAGGTAAGACTTCAGTCTGACACTGTAGGCTGCGAACATCTCTCCTGGCTCTCTCTTCGACTTTCTGAACTGTTGTCGATAAGTATGAGCTGTCATCTGGAACCTTTTCAATAGTGCTTTCTCCAGAGCTTCATAGTCATTCTCCATACCAGGTGGCAACCTAGAATAGACCTCGTACGCGGTCCCCCTCAGGCCCTGTGAGAGTTTCAAGTTCCATTTCCCTCGTTCCAATCCCATAGCCAAAGCCATCGACCGAAATCTGTGAAGATACTGGTCGATCTTATCTTTGTGTTCATCGAACGGGAGCAATGGGAACTTCATTGCCTGGTATGGACCGCCACCAGAAGTTGTTGAGTCAGGGAGAACTGTGTCTCCCACTGCACCGTCTCTTTCCTTGGCAGTTTGAGCTTTCAGCTCCAGCTCTCTCATACGGAACTCATGGTCTCTGACTGCCTGCTCGGCCTCCATCTTCCTAACCTCAGCCTCCGCCTCAATCCTCTTGGCTTCGCGCACAGCCTGTCTGTAGTCTCTTTCCACCTCCTGCACATATTTCTGTAACTCCGCTCCATCATAACCCATTTCACGCCCTGTAGCCTGTACGTCAGCGACCTTAAACCCAGCTGATGCCATCTTAAACTCAGAGGGCAAGGGACGAGGTAATTGTCCAATAAAATTTTTCTCACAATTACCCAACAAGTTACATTACACGACCACAACACGTCGTATGTCGGTCAGTCTGTGTCAGGAAGAGTACAGACAATAGCCAGGCACGGTAGGCAGAACCTATTGATAGAAAACAAGGATATCTGTCCCCTATCACTAAATCAGCCAGAACTCCACCAGGATTTCAAATATCCCGCGACGAGCCCCCAGAAATTGTAACACGCTACGTGGAGGGTCCCAAATAGCCCGGTCACAATGTTTAATTAATCTTCTATAGCCCTGGCTGGGATAGGTCTTTACCTGCCAACCCTCCTCCGTTTTCCCTGGACTCACTGTCACGCTTCCTTTCGACCTAGGGACCTATTTCCTGCAGTGTTCTTCTGGCTGACACATAAATAACATGGCAGTCGTCAGAACAACTTGGAAGTAATTTTATTAACCTAATCAAGAACAGCACAGGAACACATAAAGGCAGATAAACAGATAGATCTACACAGACACTACACTGGTAAAGTTTTGACACCGAGCCTCCAGTCACCACAGTCACAGATCCAAGCTTCAGATACTGTCTGATCTGTCCAGATACTATCTCACCAAAGATGTCATGAATCTCCTTCCTTCTCCAGCAACTGGTTGTAGATTCCACAGGCTTTTGTAGAATCCAAGCGACTGGTGTGTTGAGGACTTCTGTTCATTGCCACATGAATTAATTCGGCACCAGGTCTTCACTGACCTATGAAAAGCCTTACGGTCGCAGATACGGTGAGGTGTTCGTGGAGGGATAATGGATGGGTGCCTTTTAATGTCTGGTGTAAAATGAGTATGCAAGAAAATCACTCTTATGCTCCCTCCAGACAACAACTGCTCTCAGACGTATGTTGTTGAAAAAAACCGGCAATGCACCAGTCATGCAAAATGTCCTTGCCTCACGACCTGGACCTTGCCTCTGTTTCAGAGTTAAACGCACCAAACCCTGAGTTGGCCTCGTCGGACATATTGGCGTTAGCCTAGAAGCACTGGTGATAATGTCCGTTAGAAGACATAGTCACTTCTCATAGAAGAGGACCCTGGAGATGACAAACTAAACCTGAGCGACTAGGGCTGACTCATGTATCACACAAATACACTATAATTAATTACCTGAATGACTGGGCCTGACCTGTCAGGTGGCCCCTGGATTGACCACGTCCGGGCTTGAGGAGACCTCCAGCTGGACGAAGTCCTGTTGTCTTTTTGCCCACACGACACACTCTCCACATTCATACCAAGCCTTTATTATGATTTGGCACAATCATTTCCATGCTTCCCTCTCACTTGCAAATCATGCCTTTCTCACCCGCAAGATCTTGTGGTGTGGTGCAGCCGAGTAAGCTTTGTGTTTCTCCCCCTTAACTAATAGTATAGTATTGGGGTTGTATGGCACGCAGTGTAGTTCCCCATTCCCCGCAAGACTAGGAAAGAAGATACCACCCCCTCCCGGCCGCTGCTCTTGTCTGAGCTGTCGCCGCAAGGTACCGGTAGTGCCTCACAGAACACATAGATTTAGAGGAATGCAGGTTCTCTCAATGAGATAGAGAAGTCCATTATCTTCCCGACATCATCCTATCAAGTAACAGACGAAAGAGATAGTCCTGTGTATAGCCTCTTCTGGCTCAAGAAGATAGATCATAGATTGGTATAGCTATCCAATGATGATATTCCACAGAAAGATGACCAGATGCCCAATTCAAGCCGTAGACCGAAAGATAGCAACAGCTCATCTGACGCCAAGAACAAATGAAATCCTCTGGGGAGATATATTGTTCCGTTTCACTTCCCCGGCTATGCCAAGAACAAGACGCCCATTTAGATTGCCAACGGTCAACCAACTCTTCATTGGTTATGATTGGCTTTTCGCCAATTCCTCTTCCCCTTCAACACATTATATATTTATAACTCCATGTTTGGCTGGAGTACCCACAACCCAATCCCTACCTTTCTTCACCACTTCAGTAGGATGTTGCACTTCTGTCGTTATCTTTAACTAACTTTGACAATTTGCAACAAGTCAACGGTAAGTGTTGGCCCCGCCATTAATTCTTAGCAGCCGCACCAGTGCACATTTGGCGCAAGGCGTTCCCTCGGTTTTACCCGAAACGAGAGACATACATCTACTCACTCCATGTAAGATTTGTGGCATGAAGATAACCCAAAGAACTATCTTTCATGGATATTTGAGGGAACAAGAGAACTGAGAGCCTCCAGAAGCTGTTTCCCCCTGTTTACCCAAAATACAAGAATGCATAAGGACATGAGCCACTGGCGTTTCGCTACAGAGATGCGATGAGACGACGAGGATAATTTCAGGTGTGCAGGTTTTATTTAGGTTGCCTTAGTCTTCTATTTATTATTCTGTCTATCCAATTGTATATGCGTTCTACCATCCTATTTCTCAACTGCCTATTTGCTATTTCAATGTCATTAGGCGGAAACCTAATTTTAAATTGATAAATGCAATTAGATTAGTCGTATAGAGAAACATGTTCTTTCACTGTTGGGGTTGGGATCAGTGTGGTTCTATGTCTAGTAACTGGATTTGCAGCACAGGACGTTCGGACAACCGTTTTAGTGAGCCGGTCCTGTAGACATTGCATTATGTCATCCCCTAGAACAGTTAGTTGGATAAATACCTTGATTTTGGGAACTGATGTATTATTAGGGGTTGGTTTTTGATGCTGGCAGTGGCACTTTATGAATCCAGTGAGGTAGCCAATAAGGTTTAAGGTTTTCTTGATAGTTTCGAATTCCCCTACCAGTGCCTTGGATACATATCTCCCTGGCTTGGTCAGTTGGTACTAGGCCATGTTTGTACATTTAAGTATGGGCTTGACCTTTTTTCTTTGCGGCACACTGATCTTTAAATTGTGAAGTCTGCCCTATCTAGAATTAGATTATCTAGGAACGGCACATCTTGGTTGTGGTCATGTTCCATAGAGAGGGAGATGTTCTTATGTGTCTGGTTCTTTGGGGCCTTGAACAATGTTCCTTGCTGTTCACCTGTGTTGATGCTTGTATCTTAGGGCGGTAGATAACTAAGTTGTTGATGTCTGAGGATCTGTTTATAATGAAATAGATTGAATTAAAGAAAGTTCTACAAGACGCGTAACAAAGGACTACAAGGTTCATAAGGCAGCTTCACAACCAGCCCAGGTGGGGGGCCTACTTGTTGCTTATTCTGATGATGAAGATGATGAAGATATTAATGATACTGATTTAGGTCATGCGGCTGCAGTATTGGCAACATGTGAAAATTACAACACTGTACCAAAAACACAGCATTAATGCTATGTTATGAATACATGTTTTGAGATGTTCGCCGAAAATACACACTCCATGCACTGAGCTACATTGGCACCTTGGCATCTTGCCGTCTTGACAGACGGCAGTTTGTTACATTGTGCTTCAAAAGGCATAATAACTACAACCCATAGCGGAAGCGAATGTGACTGATCAGACCAATTGCTGCTGTAAATGTTCGTCCACAATGGATGCATGTGAACACATGGTCATTTCCACCATTATACACCATCTGAAGTCTCATACGCTCGATGTGTGACCTATCTGCAATCATTTTCTCCTTTGTCTTTATTCAATTTCTGCTCGTTGCCCTCCTTGCAACACGTTCAGCGACGACTTGCTCCCAATGTGCAATATCAATGCCAGTATCAATCATGCCCAGCTTACACATATCTTTGTATCGCAGTAGAGGCCGACCCCGAGATCTCTTACCCATATGTAATTCACAAAACAAGATGTCCTGTGGTATTCTAGCATCATCCATACCCCTAACATGTCCTATCCATTTAAGTCTACGAAGACTGAGCATGGAATAAACCGTCACACATCCTGATCTTTCCAATACGTCAGTATTTGTGATTTTGTCTTGCCACTTAATACCAAGTATTCTTCACAGATACCGCATATGAAAGCTGTTTAAACGTTTCCCTTGGTGTGAGTAAGTTGACAAGGTCTCACTGCCATAAAGACAAGTACTAAGAACACTGGCTTGATAGACAAAGACTTTTGTTTTGGCAGTAAGCTTCCTGTTCTCCAAGACTCCTTTTGTTAACCAGTTAATTGATGCTTCTGCCTTACCAATCATGATGTTGATTTCCTGATATAGGGATAATTTGCTATTTACCATTGATCCTAGATATGTAAAATGGCCTACTATCACCAGTTCGGAGTCGTCAATAAAGACTGATGGTACCCCATGTGTACCTTGTGACATGATCTGTGTCTTCATTTTGCTAATTGTTAAACCAAATTCAGAACAAGCATTTTAGAGTGCAGATAGTAGACATAAGTCTTCCTCAGTGTTGGTCGTAATTGAGGTATCATCTGCAAAAATCAACTCCCTGATCAGTACCCAGAGTAATTTTGGTGTTGGCCTTCAATCTCTGAGCATTGTAGAGGCCGCCACCTGAGCGTGAGTGAATGTATATGCAACCATACTGATAATTGAAGTCAGCTTTCAGTAGAAGAGAAAAGTATATTCCAAAGAGGGTGGGAACTAGTACACAACCTTTCTTAACTCCACTCTTGATTTCAAACTCTTCTGAAGGTTCACTGAGCTAAGACCTTCCTAATTTAATATCAGATAGTATCAAAGTGCACTGAAAGTGTACTTTTATTATAATCAAGCTGTCCACCAACTCTTTACGTAACCACTTGTTTTTGACAATCTTGAGGTATGGTTTTACAAGCCAGAAAGATATCCCAACAACAGCTGGTTTCTTGCTATTTATTTAAACTTAAAAAAGTATAAACCCGGATTTTATTTTAATATTGCGCAGCCAGTGAGATTAAAAGGATAATAAGAAACAAATACGCAGTAACGGAAGCTTAAAAACAAATACAAATAAGCCACGTGGTTCACCATAAGTGGGGTTATATTTTCTTATATTACATCAACATATTCGGTTTCCACTAATCCAGACACCTCCAGTGTCTCGAGTAGCATAAATACATAAATCTACAGAAGTCCTCGAGATAAACTTTAGTTTTTATTACGGTGTACCGGTGGAATATAAATCATGATTTTTTACTCTCGTATTTGGCTGAATCTAAATGTTTATATCAAAGGTTCCCAAGGTACGATTTGTAGATGCTTTGGTAGGATACGTATTTTTTTTTAAATTAGGAGTTCCGTGAATTTTTGCTGGGCATCATTATTTTGAATTATATAAGGTGATGCCAACATCGTTATGAACTATAAGAAGATGGCCATACATCTTTACCATGATTATGGCGGAAATATCACGGAGAACTTAAATGTTGTATAGTGTTAATTTCTTTTCAATACAGCCACCACTTGAATTAACACGCCCTCTCTGCCGTGTCTCCACCTTACGGCAGTAGAGGGGTATGAAGAGGGACACACCTGCTACCTTGTAGATAGACTGGGGACAGTCAAAGGCTAGTGAGGGCATACGCGAACAATGCTTATCGACGTCGGATGTACTGAGCCACAGGCTTGACGAAACAGTGCAAGGTAACTCAAACGATCAATGAATTGACTCACAAATGACGTCTTTGCTTGCCCTTAAAATTACCTTTTTTTTTTTTGCATATCCTTTACAGGACATCGCTGTCAGCACCAGCATCTTTCAGCTTTATGTTGATTTCTTGGCAAGATTACGCTCAGTAGTTTGCCATTTAAAATTACCTTAGGAATAGAAAACCTTATTCTTCTAAATGAATCCAGTTATCACAGGCCAGTATGACTTCTTCATCACTGTACACATATTGTCCATTGGTCGTTGTTTTATCAACATTTGAGAAAAGAAAACAATCTGATGATGAGAGGATGGGGAGGGGCGTGGCGGAAAGGGGGAAAGGGGGGGGGGGGTGTTGAAAGCCGAAGAATAGAGCGGCTATGGAAGAATATAATATTAAATTTATTGGCGGTCTACAAGGTGTGGCCAGCAGGGTTAGGATCAGTTAGACTCTTCCAGGAGGGGTGAAAAGTGAAAATTAGTAGCCTGCCAATGACCCGTAGACTACACAAGTCAACCCCCACCTCCACGTGGTGTAGACTGGGAAACCATGACCGCGAGGTCATGGGCTAACGGGGCTATGGCTCGCTATTTCAATTCCATTCCAAATTTGAAAAACAAAAATTCCAAATTCGTCCTCGTCTAACCTGCTTCATCAGCTGTGGTTATTGTTGAGGTACGTGGTTTTTGTGGGTTTATTCACCCTAATCCTTGTCTTGTGAGTCCTAGCTCGGACTGGTGATGTAGCGTTTGTGTCTGTGACGTCAGCAGTGGTTGGCGGCTATCCTTTGTGCTCGTCTTTGCTTGTGGTTTTCTTTGTTGGTGTAGGCTCCTGGCTCATCTGGCTGCAGTCCTTATAAGGACTTTTCGTTATCCCACTCCAGCTGGGGGATCGGTTGGCGGCTGTCCTTTGTGCATGTTTCCACTTGTTTTCTTTGTTGGTGCAGGCTCCTGGCTTGGCTGGTTGCAGTCCTTAAAAGGACTTTTTATTAGGTCTTTTAGTCTTCTTTGTTGTGTATTTTCTGTAGGAGCTTTTCAATGTTGCTGCTTTCCTTCTCGTATTTTTTATTCATCTTTTTTTTTCTTGGCTCGCTATAGGGGATGGACTCCTTATAGGCAGATTTTTGTCCTAAACCTGCGATTGGCCTAGCAAGCCGGCAGGAGATTTTTATACTGCTCGTAGGAAAACTAAGAATTATAAACGGACTGACCCAAAAGAATATAGACCCGGCAATGTTACGTAATCGATGGATGCGGGGAATAACACAGTCCACGGGAATATCAATACATGAAGCCTATAAGCGGGCACTCTCCCGCTGTTTATACTTCACCTCGATACCGCAAAGTACAAAAGAAACATGATGAGATGAGATTAATTTATTGGCTGCTAGCTGCACAAGTTTGCTTGCTTTGCTAGAGGGCGCATTCTGTTGCTTAAAACGAAGAATTTGAATGCTTGCTATCCCCATTTTCTTATCACAGCTTCTTTTTAAATTTTAGTTTGATATGAAGATCTATATAATATTACCACGCTTGTCACCGCAAGGCAGACAATTTTTAAATAAGACGCCTCTAGCGTCCGCCTCCAAAATAGCATCACCTTACCTGCATATTTCTGTGCTATCTATCGGCTTGCCAAGTGTTGGGGCGCTCGGGATTTTCGACTGCATGTTAGACATGTGAATTAGGGATCATAATTATGAACTAATGTCGCATCCACAGACAACATGGTTGTCAAACATTTTTTTCTAACTGGCGCTCATTCATAATATGACTGACAGAGTAAGAGAATCCTATGTATTCTATGAACTATGTCAGACAAAGTGTATATGGCATGGGTAGCGCATAATCGCATAAAACACGCAAACGAAACAAGGGATTATTATCATGACACAACCAAGAACTGGGCCTAGGAGCATTAGTAAACCAGACGTCTAGACAGACGCGACGTAATGACAATGTCTCATCTGCTGACATATCAACTCCAGTAGTGTGGCGGTTTTCTATATTGTTTTATACCTTTTAGTTAAGTAGACATAGTACTAGATTAGAGTTGTTTTATTATCAATTTTGATGTGCTAATTTAAATTTATAGAATAACAGGATTCGCACGCTCGTCCAACCCCGCTGGCTACATTATCAATAGAGCGTAAATTATAAAGATACCGCAGATAATTAATTTCCCATGCCCCTTAATGTAAATTATACTTGGCCAAACAACGAACTATGAAGGATATGGTCAGTTTCTCGCCTACCACTGACCACGAATAGGTGGTCAGACTTCCCACACTTAGCGGACGATGAACGCAGGCGTCTAACCCACGTCCGACTTGCTCAAAACATTGTCAGCGTAGCCTAAAGTAAGACCGAGGCGATGGGGTTACGGACGTAATTCGTAATCCCGCATACCGCTTTCGAAACACAGCAGCGGGCGATTTGGCAGCTTACTGCCTTGCGTTGGTTTTAATAAGATGGTATAAGTACCGGTCGTTCAGAAAGCAATGGAGAACTACTGAACGTAAACTTGCCAAGAAATTACAAGCAGCCAAAATACGCAGGGGTTGACTGCGACGTCCTGTTAAGGATATGCAAAAACCTTTTTGTTTATTTTAATGATAGAAAGTACCACACATCATCATTTTTCCAATGGCGTTGAGGTAACTTATAATATCCCCCATATATCCTTGAACAAACCCGACACGACGGATAATATAGTTAGTGTCTCACCTGTCGTCATAACCTCCCCGACAAGCTTCAGGTACCGACTTTGACATGGCCAGATCAAATTACATAACCGCGCCAAGAACAAAGGAATATTGCCATACTCTGATGATTGTGTGCGGTGTTAGACAATGTTTCCTCGTGCTAATCAACATGATTCACGATGATTATAAAGATTATATGAGGCTGGATAGTTGTGGGTGTGGCCGAGCGTTTTTACCCGCGGCGTTGTGGCTGCGTCCCTCACACAGTTAAGTAAGACTTGAGTATTTAATTCTCGTTCTTGACTTTAGGGAGGTAAATTGTCAGAACCTCAGAAGTTGGAATGAGTTAACCTCATGACGAGGGACAATCGTAATAGGGACAGCTATTCCTCGCGCAAAAGTCCATTTTACTGCATTCAGCAGTAATGTGTGAAATCCGCTCGAATTCACGTCTATCGAGCGGAAAAATAAGCACACGAGTCTAAGGCAATCCAACAGTCGGATGTTTATGAATAAATAATCCCACATTGACAAGGGTTAAAACTGTGGGGGACTGCACAATCAACATCTCTAACACTGCCCCTGGAATCACAAAAACTGAGAACCGTTATACATAAAAAGTATATTTCTTTCGGTTCACTTGGATAACCGTGCATCGCCGATTAGGCTAAATGTACCCCATATATGCGCAGCTAACCGAATACAACAGTATTAATGTGTTGATTTTCTCCTAGTGGTTTAACTTGAATGGGGTAGGAGTGAATGAACCGGTGGAGATTTTCTCTATAAGTACTCTTTGCTGGAGTAAAGTATATTTGACAGAAGATATTGAATTGTTTTTAACCGCCGGCCTCTTTCTGTCATTCTGAACAATGAGAGAAAAGATGTGCTTCCAATGGGAAGATGCTGTATGTAAGCGAACAGATGAATGTAGATAAAGATGGGGGTTTAAATCTCTGTTGCGGAGATATAGATGTGGTAGTGTCTGAGATGTCAAATGATGAAATATGGTGGTTGTGTTAGTGTGTGGTTGTTGTGTTAGTGTGTGGTTGTTGTGTTAGTGTGTGGTTGTTGTGTTTGTGTGTGGTTGTTGTGTTAGTGTGTGGTTGTTGTGTTAGTGTGTGGTTGTTGTGTTAGTGTGTGGTTGTTGTGTTAGTGTGTGGTTGTTGTGTTAGTGTGTGGTTGTTGTGTTAGTGTGTGGTTGTTGTGTTTGTGTGTGGTTGTTGTGTTAGTGTGTGGTTGTTGTGTTAGTGTGTGGTTGTTGTGTTAGTGTGTGGTTGTTGTGTTTGTGTGTGGTTGTTGTGTTAGTGTGTGGTTGTTGTGTTAGTGTGTGGTTGTTGTGTTAGTGTGTGGTTGTTGTGTTAGTGTGTGGTTGTTGTGTTAGTGTGTGGTTGTTGTGTTTGTGTGTGGTTGTTGTGTTAGTGTGTGGTTGTTGTGTTAGTGTGTGGTTGTTGTGTTAGTGTGTGGTTGTTGTGTTAGTGTGTGGTTGTTGTGTTAGTGTGTGGTTGTTGTGTTAGTGTGTGGTAGTTGTGTTAGTGTGTGGTTGTTGTGTTAGTGTGTGGTTGTTGTGTTAGTGTGTGGTTGTTGTGTTAGTGTGTGGTTGTTGTGTTAGTGTGTGGTTGTTGTGTTAGTGTGTGGTTGTTGTGTTAGTGTGTGGTTGTTGTGTTAGTGTGTGGTTGTTGTGTTAGTGTGTGGTTGTTGTGTTAGTGTGTGGTTGTTGTGTTAGTGTGTGGTTGTTGTGTTAGTGTGTGGTTGTTGTGTTTGTGTGTGGTTGTTGTGTTAGTGTGTGGTTGTTGTGTTAGTGTGTGGTTGTTGTGTTAGTGTGTGGTTGTTGTGTTAGTGTGTGGTTGTTGTGTTAGTGTGTGGTTGTTGTGTTAGTGTGTGGTTGTTGTGTTAGTGTGTGGTTGTTGTGTTTGTGTGTGGTTGTTGTGTTAGTGTGTGGTTGTTGTGTTAGTGTGTGGTTGTTGTGTTAGTGTGTGGTTGTTGTGTTAGTGTGTGGTTGTTGTGTTAGTGTGTGGTTGTTGTGTTTGTGTGTGGTTGTTGTGTTAGTGTGTGGTTGTTGTGTTAGTGTGTGGGTTGTTGTGTTAGTGTGTGGTTGTTGTGTTAGTGTGTGGTTGTTGTGTTAGTGTGTAGTTGTTGTGTTAGTGTGTGGTTGTTGTGTTAGTGTGTGGTTGTTGTGTTAGTGTGTGGTTGTTGTGTTAGTGTGTGGTTGTTGTGTTAGTGTGTGGTTGTTGTGTTAGTGTGTGGTTGTTGTGTTAGTGTGTGGTTGTTGTGTTTGTGTGTGGTTGTTGTGTTAGTGTGTGGTTGTTGTGTTTGTGTGTGGTAGTTGTGTTAGTGTGTGGTTGTTGTGTTAGTGTGTGGTTGTTGTGTTTGTGTGTGGTAGTTGTGTTTGTATGTGGTTGTTGTGTTAGTGTGTGGTAGTTGTGTTTGTATGTGGTTGTTGTGTTAGTGTGTGGTAGTTGTGTTTGTATGTGGTTGTTGTGTTAGTGTGTGGTAGTTGTGTTGTATGTGGTTGTTGTGTTAGTGTGTGGTAGTTGTGTTTGTATGTGGTTGTTGTGTTAGTGTGTGGTAGTTGTGTTTGTATGTGGTTGTTGTGTTAGTGTGTGGTAGTTGTGTTTGTATGTGGTTGTTGTGTTAGTGTGTGGTAGTTGTGTTTGTATGTGGTTGTTGTGTTAGTGTGTGGTAGTTGTGTTTGTATGTGGTTGTTGTGTTAGTGTGTGGTAGTTGTGTTTGTATGTGGTTGTTGTGTTAGTGTGTGGTAGTTGTGTTTGTATGTGGTTTTTGTGTTAGTGTGTGGTAGTTGTGTTTGTATGTGGTTGTTGTGTTAGTGTGTGGTAGTTGTGTTTGTATGTGGTTGTTGTGTTAGTGTGTGGTAGTTGTGTTTGTATGTGGTTGTTGTGTTAGTGTGTGGTAGTTGTGTTTGTATGTGGTTGTTGTGTTTGTGTGTGGTGGCTGTGTTTGTATGTGGTTGTTGTGTTAGTGTGTGGTGGCTGTGTTTGTATGTGGTTGTTGTGTTAGTGTGTGGTAGTTGTGTTTGTATGTGGTTGTTGTGTTTGTGTGTGGTGGCTGTGTTTGTATGTGGTTGTTGTGTTAGTGTGTGGTAGTTGTGTTTGTATGTGGTTGTTGTGTTTGTGTGTGGTGGCTGTTTTTAAGTCAGTGTATATGTGCAGGTTGTTGTTAGTATATAATAGTTGTGTTTGTGTGTGGTTGTTGTGTTTGTGCGAGGTTGTTGTGTTTGTGTGCGGTGGCTGTCTTTATGTGAGAGTGTATGTGTGGTTGTTGTGTTTGTATATAATATTAGTGTTTTTATGTTTTGTTGTGTTTGTGTATGGTGGCTGACTTTATATGTGTGAGTTTGTGGTTGTGTTTGTGTGCGGTGGCTGTCTTTACGTGAGTGTGTATGTGTGGTTGTTGTGTTTGTGTGAGGTGGTTGTATTTGTGTGTGGTGGCTGTCTTTATGTTAGAGTGTATGTGTGGTTGTTGTGTTTGTATATAATACTTTTGTTTTTATGCTTTGTTGTGTTTGTGCATGGTGGCTGTCTTTAAGTGTGTGTGTGTTTGTGGTTGTGTGTGGTGGCTGTCTTTATCATAAAAAAAAGACTTCATGTGAGTGTGTATGTGTGGTTGTTTTGTTTGTGTATAATAATTGTGTTTGTATGTTTTGTTGAGTTTGTGTTTGGTGGCTGTCTTTATGTGTGTGTGTGTGTGTGTGTGTGTGTGTGTGTGTGTGTGTGTGTGTGTGTGTGTGTGTGTGTGTGTGTGTGTGTGTGGTTGTTGTGTTTGATTATAAACCGTGTTTGTGTGTGATAGTTGTGGTAGCTGCGATGTATGTCTGTGTGAATATGTGTTTGTAGTAAACCTTGACTTCTCATTCAGAATGCAATGGTAAACTACTGAACGTAAAATTCCCTACAAAAATAACCTCGGATTAATCACATGATAGTGATGAAATTGATCTGCACTCACCTACCGACCTGGTGGTCGCCGGTTCGATCCCCATCGGAGCAGCTTCGGATTTTTTTTTTTAATTTGACATGGGCGCCCATGTAAACCCAGCCTAATGTGGCTACCAAATATGTATTGGGAAGTAAAGGAAGCCGGCGTGGCACTGACATCCACCACCGAGTGGTATATACAAATGTGGACTAGCACCGTATGTTCTATGCGTCCAAAGGCGTATGAAGGCTTCCTCTACGTACTTAAGTTCTTCTATACGTCTGTCTGTAGCACAATCATATTTATATAACGGGTTTCCACCTGCTAGCACTTCGATTTACGTGCCATCTCTGCAAGTCTGCCTGTAGCACAATCATATTTATATAACGGGTTTCCACCTGCTAGACTTCGATTTACGAGCCATTTATATACGTCTACCAATTTTTCGAAAATAAAATTCCAAATTCGGTCTCGTCTAACCTGCTTCCTCAGCGGTGGTTATTTTTCAGAGCCGTGGTTTTTGTGGGTTCATTCACCCTGATTCTTGTCTTGTACGCTCTTACGAGTGAGTCCTATCTCGGACTGGTTATGTTGGTTTGTGTCTGTGACGTCAGCTGGGGGATCGGTCGGCGGCTGTCCTTTGTTCCCGTCTCCTCTGGTGGCATATTTGGTAAGTGAAGTCTCCTGGCTTGACTGGTTGCAGTCCTTATAAGGACTTTTTATTTGGTCTTTTTGCCTCCTTTTTTGTGTATTTTCTGTATCAGCTTTTCGATGTTTTCATTTTCTTCCTTGTGCCTGTTTTCACTGTCGAGTTTGAGTTGCTGTTGCCTTTCGATTTCTTCCTCTGTGGTCAGCCATGGGACGATCTCTCCGTCATCTATATAGTATTGCCATGGGTGTTCGTCATCCTCGTATAAATCTGGTTCTTCAGCGATACGGCAGGGCATTGGTTTCCCCTTGAGTTTCTTGTGCTTCTTTGCTTTTTCTTCCATGCGCCTTCTGTATTCCTTGCACTTGAGTTCGTATGTCCTCTTTATCTCTGCGATTTCTTCATCGGTAAATACTGGCGGTATCGGGGCGTCCTCTCTGCCGTCGTCAGGGTGCTCATCTCGGTTTTCTTCGGATGTCTGGCGGGATATTGGCTTCCCTTTGACTGATTTCGGGCGTCGTGGTTGGGCTGCTGGCGGTTTTAGCTTGCGGTTCAGGTTCGGTCTCTTGTTGCTTTTCATCTTGCGGTTTCTCTGTGAGTTCTTGTATGGCTTCTGTTGGTTTGTTTTTGAGAAGTTCCATTTCGGCTTTATGTAGTTCTCTCTCCGCTTTGATGTCTCGTAGAATCTCTTCATTCTTCTTTGTGGTCTGCACCAAGTGCTCCACCTCATGTTTTATGTTTAGCTGGATCTCCTTTATTTCCGCAAGCAGCTTTTCGTTGTCGCTGGTCGGTGCCGGTGTTTGCAGAAGCTTGACTTGTTTTTTTAACTCGTCGATCTGGCTTTGTAGTTGTGCTCTTTCATCTTGCGAGATGCCCGTGGCTCTTTCGCACCCCCATCTTTCTTCTTTGTACTATGTCCTTGTGGTAATGGCGATCTTTAGAACGTCTCGGTGTTTTTGGAGGTACGGGCAGCCAAAGTATCTTGCTCCATGCTTGCCCAGGCAGTTGGCGCACTTTCTCTTGTTGTTGGGTGCTCGGAAGTCCTGTGTCCAGCTTGGCCAAGCGGACACTCCTTGATGGCGTGGTGATCGGCGCAGTAGCCGGCAAATTTCCGTCTTAGCTGCGACATGCTGCTCTGCTGTGGCCGGCCCTCTGACATCTTGAACATTGATTGATTCTTGGGATGAATCTCTCTGGCTGTTGTATTTTCTTGTTGATTGATACTGTGGTCGGCATCTCAGCTGCCCTCTGTCGTCACCACCGCCAGCGTGGTAGGGATCTTTGAGTATGTCAGGATCCGCTCCGCCTTCAAGATTCGGATGTTGGGATTCTCTTCTTGTAGCTGCTTCGTGATTTGTTCGTCTGACAGCTCCACTTGAATACGCTTGACAACCCATCTGACAGTTTTTGAGTCGGTGTTTCCGACTCTGGTGTCTTTCTCCTCCTTCTCAGCTGTGTTGGCTCTTGTCTGTGGTGGGTTGTCGTCGATCTTCCTCGTGGTGGCTTCAGTAGTGACTGTAGTTTCAGGTTCTTTGAAGCTCGCAGGCAGGCTCTCCACGTTCGTCTTCTTGACGGTCTTGTCGGCTCCCACGCTGCACATCTTGGATCCCACGTGTCTTTTGGTGTTCTTGCAACGTGCCATTTTCCCCTGTATCAGGCTTCTTGACTTGTTCAGGTGACTTGCTTGATAGCGCTCGCAGTTGCGAATGGCCCGCTGTCGTAAGTTATCCCTTCTTACTTTAGTGTCGTCCCTGGAGTGAGGGGAATCAACACCCACATTTTTATTAACCCAATATTATTGTCCTAGAGAAACCACCAGACTCCGTCCACAAAACTCCGTCGGTCTGTCGACACCTCTTTCTTACTCTCACTCACCCCTAGATCATGCCCCCTCTCACTCTTCCCCAACACAACATACTCAACAACTCTAGCTCTAACAAATAAATACAATATAATTTATTAAGCAAAGAGTATGTGTGTGAGAAGTGTGTGTGTGTACTGTGTAGAATGTGTGTCGAATATTCTAGTGTGTGCAAACTTAGACCAAGTAGCTGAAGAGCCCAGCCCTATCATCCCGGAAAGGATCACACCACATCCTCATTCAGTCCACATTACTCTCACCAAGAAATGTGTCCCTCCTGCTAGATGTAGACTTCCACCGGTCGCTGCTTGATCACTCATATACCTAGTCACAGTTTAACACTGATCCTGCCTGGATCACATACCGTTATTACATGCCCCTATTGTTCTTAGACTTATAACATCCTTGTCTAGTGAGGACACGAAAATACTGTTCCTTGAACTAAATGTAATTCCTGTCTAAAGTTTCTACTGCTCACAAGACCACTGTTTTAATAACTTCCTAATAAGTTTATACTGTTCTATTCCCATGTGATGTGGAAAAACAGTACCTATTAGTCTTTTCACCTGTCGTGTGAAAACATAATACCCACTGGACTTTTCCCATGTGGTGTAAAAAAAAAAAAATTCTATTGTTCTGCTCACATATGATGTTCGAAACATTAATCTCACGATTGTTCCTTCTCCAAAATGATGCGGAGAAAACAATCTCTAGTATTCTGCTAATATGTGACGTTTAATAAATACTCTCACGATTGTTCCTTTAAACTCCTTTCATCATGGGCCCAGTGCAAAAGTTGCTGGCTAACTGCCTGCACTAAGGTCTCCATTCTCAGTGACTTGAGTGACCTAAGGGAACCTGTAAAAGAGAGAACAATACACTTGGTGAGAGCACCTGTCCCTGACCCCCATTGGATGTGGGTAGGCTGACATCCTCACTCAGATACATGACAGTTAACCAACTCTGTCATGGGCAGAGGAGCTCTTCACTCCGGTCTGCGGTGGGTTAGGGCCAGGACAGAGCAAAATGCAAAGTGTAGACCCCCAGCAGACCTCACTGGAAGATCCCACTATTGGACATTCTCCCCATCCTCAATCTCCCCAAATATCATCATATTTCACTATTCCCCATCAGCGGAGCCACCTGCCTTCTTACACTAGTTAATCTTAACAATGCGACTGCCTATTGTCGCTGATATTCCTTGACTACCTAACCACAATGTAACAACACTATGTTATAGTTCTAAACTATATTCCTAAGCTATTCCACATTAATTATAGCTAGATGCAATCTATAAAATACCTTATGCCGTCCTGACTCAACCTCTGAATCGAATACACCATTTGCCATAAAAGACACATGTTAAGCAAAACCGAACACATGCGATTCTATTCAACACGGATCGAGCCAGCTATCACTTTAGCCTACTTCAACTGTTTGAGCTACACTAGCCAAAAACAAATCATGTTTTTGTCACCAAGAGCTGGGAGTGTTCTCGTGACGTTCCTTTGATGTCAATGCATCAGATGGTTTCAGGGGCAGATTATCCATGTCAGAATCAGTTCTCTCCCCTATTGCTCAACCAATGCAAAAGTTGTCTCACCCTGTTTTTACAACCAACACGAACTAGTGTGTTGGCATTCTCCCAACAACAGGTTCTCTTTGATCCGGCTGGTCGGCAAAATGACCTTGACATATTTTCTGTCTACCCAAGACTTCTCAAGGTCCGCGGTGCCGTTTGATCTACCTGCCACTGGTAAACAACTACAGCTGTTACTCTGCCTGTCCTTGGTATTTTTGACATCTGATTGTAACTTGGAGTGAATTCACGACACCCGCGGCGCGTCGACGTGGATGACCGTGGATACGTCTACCTTTAGCATAATTATATTTATATAACGGGTTTCCACCTGCTAGCACTTCGACTTACGAACCGTTTCTCACTGTAATTATAGTAAGTGAATCTTTGTGCTCGCTAGTATTTTAATTTCAATAATTCTATATGTTGGTGTTTCTATATTCTATGAGCTATGTGGAATGCGCATATACTTTCAACGAGGACACTTCTACTATACTCACATTTACATTACGGTTTCCAATCAGCGAGTATTTCGACTTACGAAACACTTCTACTTATTTACGTTAAGTCGAGAATTTGTTACTCCCTATTAATTTCTATACGTCTGCAGGGAAGATACTCGCCAGAATTCTTCTCCCGAAAATCATGTCAACAGTTCCTCGTTCCGAGTAGTGTGTATGCGTTACATCCGTGGTTTGCCGACTGTTGCAGGTAGGCTCAAGGTGATGCAGGGGAAGGCATACCTCAGAGTAGCTGCAGACACATCACCCTTTGCATGAGGCGCTGGATGCAGTTAAGGGTCAGCGACTGATAAGAGGGAAATCATGGATGGCTCAGGCGGAGGATACGATCAGACATGTGTGCATCTTGGAGAACATTCAGCGAGGAGAGGAGTGGGCCAGAGTGCCAGCGGAGCTGTCAGACTTGTGCAGAGTTATAATCACATTGAGCCGGGAGTGCAGGGACTGGCCAGCAGAGGCCACGGAAGTGGAAATCCAGCAACTAATTCAGGATAATGCTCGCTCGGGTGATGTGATTACCTACACAGATGTCGATTGGTGTCGAGAGGTAGGAGAAGTGCCTGGGGGTTCATAGCAAAAGCTAATGGCCGACGATTGGTGCAGGAGAGCCTAGCATATGATACCACAACATCTAGCTTAAGAATGGAGGTGGAGGCGGTCACTGCAGCTTTCCGCTGGAACGAGAATACGATACACATACACACATCGTGATTGTAACTGACTCAGAAAGCATGCTGAGGAAGGTGAGGACAGGCATGCTTCGTGCAGAGTGGCTTGCTTCGCTTCGGAGGTCACGGGTGGCAAGCATCGCCTGGATCTTTTCTCAGGGGCATGCCGGTGTGCTGGGGAATGAACAGGCGGACAGATTGGCTGGCTCTGCAAAACTTGGTGGAGTATTGATGCATGACAAGGCAGACGTGGTTGCGGCCTTGTGGGAGCACGTGTACACCTCGGAGGAGCAAATGGATCATCATGGTCTGGCAAGAATGAGGCAGCGAGGAGTAACGAGGGTATGTGGCCGACGCTCGACGCTCAAAGGAAAGGCGAGACGGACATATAATCAGATTGCTACTGGTACTATTGGTTTTGGAACTCTTCGCTGGCTGCTGAGGATGGGGACGGAGCGCCTGTGATGTCGGTTCCTAGATCAATCAATCAATCAATCGCTGTGTCTATCCATCTGTTTCACGTAAAAAGAACATGTTGCGTGTCCTCTGTATAACATTTCAACCGACACCTTGTTTATTTTCTAGACAAGTTTACTTTCAATAGTTTGGCTTTACTTTCTGAACGAGAAGTCAACGTTTAATTACAAATAATCGGCGTCATAAATAAACCCACTACCCCGTCATCAGCTCAACGAAGGTTTAGGTGCCAGAGCTCTTCAACTTCTGTCTTCTTTTTGGCCTGTTTTCCGTACTCTCGTCAAATTCTCTTCACGTAATATTATTATACACACGAAAATGAACAGGCTGATACATTGGCTGCCCTGCTCCTTTCTGCGAGAGCTAGATTTGGACAATAATGAGATAGCGAAGGATTTCTGGGATCGAATGGAAAGTGCAATGGATCCATACCTGGAGATACTTATTCAGCGGGGAACGAGCAGATACTCTGGATGACAATCAACCAGTAGAGGAACATGTAGTTTGACTGACATTCAGTCAGACTGCCCTGGTACCAATAGCATAGGAAGTCTTTGTTGGCTGAAAAAGAACGCAAGAAGCACCCGTAAGATCGTCCCGAGTGCAATGGTGCTAATTCTTAATTGTATACCTCATATTCTTTCAAGAACTTAATATTGAAGAAGGTTGGCTGCTAAAGATGATAAAACAAAGAAAAGTACTAAATTTTGGTCACTTACAACGTCATGAAAGTTTGGAGTGCTATTTGCCCAGGAATTGCAAGAGGAAGCGCAAAGAGAAGATGGGTTCACGATGTGGCAGATGATCTACAAATGGCTGTATCGGACGCGAGACATCTGGCTTATGACCGAGAAGTTTCCATGAAGGTTCTGCAAAGGACATGCTACTGAATGAATTAGTGAATGAATACCTCGTATTGCATGTATTCTGCTAAATAAATGGAATCAAGAGAAACATTGTTTTTAGATAGAGGAGGAATTTGCAGCACAGCTACATATGTTTATCTTCTCTACTGGTTTCGCTGATACCTGGTAATCCATCTATATTTCAGTTGTTGACATGGAGTAGGCGTTTGGTGTGTGAAAGTGGTAATGCAGTCGTGTGGCACAAATAGTCGGGAGTCTGTTTATGTTAGTATCACGCCTGTTAGGCAAGAACTTCCGGGATAAGTCACGTTGTTTTGTATGAAAAGGGTTGTTTCTAGTCGTTTCGGCGCCTCGGCCCTGCCTCGTCGTATGTAGTAGTAGAGGCATTGCTATTTTGCACACCCAGCCAGGTTGGCGGTCGGCCCCTAGCGCAGATATAAGATAGGCGTAGATTTGTTTTACTGCTGGTAAACACATGCATTCAGTTGGGTTAGCTTCGGGCTAGAAATTATATGGTGCTGGCAGTGGCCACACACACACATTCACTCTCATACTTACACGCGCACACACACAAACACTCATCACACACATTTACACAAACAAACACGCACCACACACATTTACACATACGAACACGCCCACAAGCACTCACACAAACGCGTATAAGCATACTTACACACAAACACACACACACGTACACCCACACCCCATACTTACACACACACTTACACACACCCATATTTACACACACACACACTTACACGGGTAACTACAACACAGACTTACAAATACATACACTTACACACCTACACTAACACACGGAAACACACTGACACTCATTTACACACACGTTAACAAACACCCACACTTACACACGCGAACACACACGCGCACTAATACTTACACACAAACACACACGCGCACTAATACTTACACACAAACACACACACACATACGCACATACACACACACACACACACAGTTTTTAAAATTGATTTGGCTCTCAGGTCGACGCAGCCTAAAATGAGTTCCAGTCAATATTCTGGGAGGCAAAGGCGGCTGATGTGATACTGAGCATGTCTTTCCTTAAGAGGTAAGCATGGCCCAACGTATACGAGCGCTCGTTCTTAAACATCCGGTGTGCTGATGTCGAGGTAGCGGGTTCACACCTTACAACGCTTGAGTTTAAAAAGAGCGAACGCAAAATTAAAATCCCTTGATGACAAACTGATCTTTACAAATACGGGACTACCGGCATATGCTCCATCAGCTTTGAGGTGTTTAAAAGTGTGCCATGACACCGTTACTTATTCTTTGCGATTTCAAACTACCGGGTGCTCACAGAGTAAAGGAGGAGATAGGACAGACCGGCCTGGTCTCACCCGCGTTGAAGGGAAAGTCTCAGGGCACAGACCATCATAGTCTCACGGGCTTTGAAGAGAAAGTCTGAAGGGGCAGACCACCATGGTCTCATGGGCGTTGAAGAGAAAGTCTCAAGGGACAGACCATCATGGTCTCACACGGGTTAAAGAGAAAGTATTATGGCACAGACCATCGTGGTCACACGCACGCTGAAGAGAAAGTATCATGGGACAGACCATTATGGTCTCATGCGCTTTGAGGAGAAACTCTCATGGGCCAGACCATCATGGCCTCATGCGCGTTGAAGAGAAAATATCATGGAACAGACCATCATGCTCGCATGCGAGTTGAAGAGAAAAAAATCAATGTACAGACCATCATGAGCACATGAGAGTTGAAGAGAACGTCTCATGGGACAGACCATGGTGGTCTCACACCCGTTTAAAAGAAAGTCTCAACTCCATCTCCAAATAAGCAAACACGGCCGGAAGCAGAAACCTGCTAAGGATTTCTAACATGATAGAATCGTGACATTTTGAAGGACTGAGTGCACGGAGGAATAAGTGGTCAGTCTCTTCTCCTGTTGGCGCCTCCTAATAATGAATTAAACATCTTGTCTTGGAAACTGAAATACGTTAGCCGTATTACATGTCACAGTGGTTTGGACAGAACAGTGATAGACGACGTGGTACCTGGGAGAAATCGGAGGTTGGGGGAGGGGGATCGACCAGCTGAACGATGGACATAGAACATTGGAGAAAAATTGGACATAAGGATGTGTGAGGCGGGAGACTTAAGAGAAACACACCTTGGATTTAGGAGAAACAAAGGATGCACAGATGTCATTGTTGCTCTTAGACAACTTATAGAAAAATAAATCGAACTCAATGAAACACTCTACTTAGCCTTTGTCGACCAAGAAAAGGCATTTGATAGAGTAGATAGAAAAAAGCTATGTAGAAGCTTATACAACAACAGTAAATGCATAGTGAGAGCAACTGGAGGACACTCAGAACCCTTCATCATAAGATCTGGAGTACGACAAGGTTGTTTCCTGTCCCCTCTCTTATTCATAATTTATATATAGACAACTAGGGTTAGAATTAAATTGTAAAAAGACACAGATTATGGTCGTCACTAGGAAGGACGAAATACCACAATGTAATATACAAGTAAATGGGAATATTCTTCAACAAGTAAGCAGGTACAATTATCTCGGAACAGTAATAACATCTGATGGGAGATGCCTTGAAGAGATTAGAACAAGAATCGCCATGGCAAAAGTAACCTTTAGCAAGATGAAAAACATATTGACCAATAAACAGATGTCAATTGAAACGAGAAAAAGAGTGTTGAGATGCTACATTTAACCTGTACTGTTATATGGATGTGAAGCGTGGACAATGAGCAGTCAGGCTGAAAAACATCTGATGGCTGTAGAGATGTGGTTTCTGAGGAAAATGCAAAGAATACAATGGACAGCCAGAAAGACCAATGAACAAGTCCTTCAAGAAACAAATGAAGATCGTAAATTGATTAGAGAAATTAGACGTAGACAGTCAAAATTTTTTGGGCATGTTATGAGAAGAAATGGATTGGAGAATTTGGTGACAACTGGTAAGATCGAGGGGAACAGACCAAGGGGAAGACCTAGAAGCAAGTACCTGGATGGCTTGGCCTTGTGGCATGGTCGAGACAGAAACACGGAGCTGATCCACGACTCTGGTGATCGAGTGAGATGGCAGAACATGACCGCCCACGCTTACCGGCATGGCACATGATGGATGGATATAGACAACTTATGCGAGAACACAGAAGAAGAACCATCTGCACATCTAACCACTAGAGAACTCCTGTTTGCGGACGACCAAGCACTAATAGCAAAATCAGAAGCTGATTTACAAGAACACATGAATAGTCTAAACGAAATGTGTAGGGAACATAACATGAAAATTAGCACTAATAAAACAGAGGTAATGACTATAACTAAAGAAGAAAAGCAACAGCGATTCACCTGAACAAACATCCCTTGAAGCAAGTAAAGAGTTTCAAGTACCTAGGAAGTATAATATCATCAAATAGCAAATCAGAAGACGAGATCGAAAATAGATGCAATAAGGCAAACCAACTCATTGGACAAATGGCAACAATACTAAAGAACAAATATGTATCAATAACTACTAAGAAAGCACTTTACAACACAATCTTCCTAGCAATGCCACTGTGTGTCTATAACACATAACTCTACGTGGCGCAGTTTTAGCCGACAGAAAAAGAGAAAAGAAAAATCACAACAGCAGAAATGAGATTCCTGAGAAGAATACTAAATGTATCGAGAAGAAATAAGATCAGAAATGAAGAAATCAGGACTAAAGTGGGGGTTATAGCTGCCCTAGATTTTATTAGAATGCAACAAGTCAAATGGTTTCGCCATGTAAGTAGATTACCAACTAACAGTATACCACAACAAGCAATGATGTACAAACAAGAGTGAAGCAGAGGAAGAGGCCGACCACGTAAACGATGGTCGCAGGGAATAACAAATTCCATGGGAATATCGATGCACGAAGCCCATAAGCGGACACTCTCCCGCTGTTTACACTTCACCTCGGCACCGCAAGGTACAAAAGGAACATGATGAGATGAAATGAGATGAGGTAGGAGAGTTCGCAAGAGATCGAGAGTCTTGTCGGGTTGTGATAAGAACGACGTTCTGTTAAGGACCTGCCACATGATGATTGTATGAGTTTTTTTGTTTAGCATGCACACGGTCTTTCAAGACTGTCGCTCTTGTAAGAAAATATTAGACTCTGATCCACCACCCCAGCATCAGAGGGGTTAATACCATTCTTTTATTATGTTGCAATAACCGAAGAATGAACACCGTGGGACGAGCCATATCTTCTCGAGCACTTACAAAGTATGATGAGAAAGGTGAAGACATGCATCTGCCCTGCAGAGTGGCAGGCTTCCATTTAATAATCACAAATAGAGAGCATCCAATGGGTTTTCACCCAGGACATGCTGGTGTGGTGGGAAACGAGCAGGTGGACAGATTGGCTGGGTCTGCACCGCTCGGTGGGGCATGATAAGGCAGACGTGGTCATGACCCTTTGGTGTCGTGTGTGTAGTGCCGAAGAACAGACAGATCATTACGGCCTGGAGAGAATTGTGCTGCAGGAAAGACCAGAGTCTCTGACCGACATTCATGACTCACAGGAAATTCCACACGGACATAATCAGACTGCAAGTGGTACCATTAGTATTGGTATTCTTCGCTGGCTGTTGAAGATGAGGATGAAGCATGTATGGGAATGTCCCGAGTGCTGTGATGTCGGCTCATGACTCAACTCATCATCTAGAGCCAAAGACAGAGGTTGCAACCTCTACGCTACTGTCTCAGTGTCAAGGACACATAAATATAACTGAGGGTGAAGCACAGAATCATAGATGATGGTAATATATATATATAGTTTCACGCAAACCTCAGGCCCTGTATGACACCACACTGATGTTGGACAACAGGATGCCTTCATCCGACATACAGGACTTCGCGTTGGAGGTCAAGCCAACGAACACAAGCAAGCAAGCATATATATATATATATATATATATATATATATAATATATATATATATATATATATATATATATATATATATATATATATATTATATATATATATATATATATATGAATAACTGGATAGACGAACTAGACTATTATACAAACGTCAAAACAGTCACATAGATCTTTATACACAAAACCAGCAGTAATGAAAGAAAGAAATGAATGAAAGACATATCTTTTTTTTTTTTAAATCACCTTATCACAGTCTGCGATCAAAAACGTTGGGAGACAGCACCAGGCAATGTGTGAAGCAACTTCAAAAGACAGCCGCCAATATTAACAGAGGGAACAATAAACATTCCTTTTTATGTCAAAGAAATTAAACAGAAAATCTAATTAAGAACGTACAGCGCACTAAGTGGCACTTACACATGTAAGCGGAATGTCGGTGTAAGCGCCTTTAGCAATCAAGTTCTCTTGGATATATTTATTTATGCGATTTTTATCGCAGGTCCTGATTTTTAAGTGTTTGCTTTTGCCATGAGCTCTACTTTTCATTTCCCTTGTGGTTTCTCCATTTTGTTTGTTGAATCTTGCCAACGGTTAAAACAAGAAATACGTTTTGAAGCGAAACGAAGTCTACGGTACAGTTGTGATATTCCGTCATGGGTTGTTTCAGATGAACGGAGGTGTCGTTAATGTTTACAAATATTTGGTAACAGATAGCTATCTGCCTAAAAGCCCACCCATTATTTCACAATAACTGTTTTAACCCTGCTCATGGAAGGACGTTTATTCCAATGAGAATTGTCTTACAGTAATGCATAGGGTTGCCAGACGTCCCGATTTTTCGGGATAGTCCTGGTGTTAAGTAAATAAATCAGTGTCCTAAAAAATGCTTTCGGGACGCCCGTTTGTTGTTACTACGAGAAGGTGCGTTTGAGAAAATTTCTATTGGCTTTGTGTTCGGCTGAACATGAATCTGCTTGCCCATGCAATCACCAAATAGTTTACAGGCAAGGGTTTACAGAAAAAAGTCCCCAGAGGTTACCGAGGATCGAACGCACCCCAACAATGGGTGACAGAGATTCTAATCGTCCAGCTTTCTGAGTTGCCGATTGATCTTGAAATCTGTGTGGATGGCACCATATACACACACTCATCAAGCGTATAAATGGGTACTTTACTTTGCTTTACACTTATAATTCTAGACGTGAATTGTCGGCCGAGAAGGGCGATCACGCCTTTCCACAACCGTTGATGTCTAGTATATCTTAAAAATTGGAGAGTGTTAGGTCTCTTCTTTCCGTAGACTTATTTGACTTTCATTATTTCTTTTTTTTTTTGGGCGCTCGTTCGCTTTGAACTCAAGCGTAGTCCATGCACACTACTTCTAGTAATGCTGGACTGAATTTTGCACGTGGAGTAGCTTTCCCTGTTACCAGCGTCCCTGGCCATCAGGCAAACCCACTCCGACTTCAGAGTTACTTGTAATTAACATCCCCAAGTCAAGGGCGATATGTCAACACTTTAGTTCAACTGTCCGGTGTAGGGTTGAACCTCTTACCTCGGCATCAGCATTGAAAGATTAAGAACACGCGTTCTTATCCATTAGGACATGCTGACCCACACTTTCATTATTCATGGATTAAGTGCCATAGGAACATAAATCATCTTATTCAAACTTCCCGTAACTGCCATGGGCTTATAAATGAAATCATCTAATCTCATCTCATCTTATCACGTTCCTCTTGTACCTTGCGGTGTACAGGTGAAGCATAAACAGCGGGAAAGTGCCCGCTTATGGGCCTCATGTATCGATATTCCCATGGACTCAGTTATTCCCTGCGTTCAGCGTTTACGTGGTCGGCCTCTTCCTCTGCTTCCTTACGGTCTGTACATCATTGCTTGTTGTGGTATACTGTTAGTTGGTAATCTACTTGCATGGTCAAACCATTTGACTTGCTGCCTTCTAATAAAATCTAGTGCAGCTATAAACCCCACTTTAGTCCTGATTTCTTCATTTCTGATCTTATCTCTTCTTGATACATTGAGTATTCTTATAAATCAAATTGTAGTTAAAATACCACTACAGTAGGTTTCCCTGTACAACTCCCTTCATTTTGATATATAATACAACATGTCTGCTACCATATCAACACCTTTTAAGTCATAACTGTGCTTAATCTTATTGTCTCTGTCAGAAAAACGCGGTCCACCCACATAACGACATACTCATCTTGCTCTTGCACTCCACGAGCACGGTTTTTTTTTTCCCCTTTACCCTTTACCACCCTTATCTTATTTCTTTTCTCCATCTTCTGCCACAACCCCATTTCAAATTACCGTTCCAATTAAATCTCCAGAAATTTTCCAGCGTTGACATCTGTTTGAGAAATGTGTTTTCATCGGCGGCTGTTAGTCAGCGCTCACACAGTAAGTGGTCTGATAGATTATGTTTCATTCCATCGGCGTCGAAGAATACATTGTACTAGATGGCCAAAACGAGATGACGGCGTTACGTGGGAACTGAAGAAGTTCGTTTGTGTACTAGAATTGGAGATGTTAGTTTATGTGCTGGAAATTGGAGATGTTAGTTTATGTATTAGGAATTGGTTAGTTGGTTGTATTGTGTTTGTCAAGGAAGACAAGATAATCTGTGTTTATGTTTGTGGTCTGCCTTGTTGTTATTAAATAGATGTGATGTTACCATCACTAAACGTTATGAAAAATTAGAGAGAGAGAGAGAGAGAGAGAGAGAGAGAGAGACAGAGAGAGAGAGAGAGAGAGAGAGAGAGAGAGAGAGAGAAAGAGAGAGAGGGAGAGAGAGAGAGAGAGAGAGAGCTTGGAAGTGACTGAGATGTGGTTCTTGCGACGAGTGTTGCGAATACCTTGGACGGTCAGAGTAATTAACAACAAGTGCTTGAGGGGGCTAACAAAAGCAAAACATTATACACTACCACAAGAAAGGTGCAAGTAATTTCTTTGGTCATGTAAAGGCATTGGAATACACGGTGACGACTGGAAAGATCATCAATAGACGAGGTAGAGGCAAAAAAAGAGAACTATTGATGGGAGGCCTAAAACGGTGGCTTATAGAAATATCATCAGTACTTAATTAGTCGCGGTTCCAACTTCACGGCAAAGGATCGTCTCATTATCTTCCGTTCTTGTGACAGTGATAATCACAAAAAATGCTCCTCACTGCCTCATGTAAAGATTGGAATAGACAGGAGTCTCGACAAACCAACAGCCCACGTGGGTATACTATGCATAATACAAATGCCATTGCCAACATACAAGTCCGCCACGAAAAATAGTTCATAGTCAATGGAAGCGACAGTCATTAGAAAACCAGCAGCCACACATTACTGTATAAGGCAACCCAGTTAGTTTAGCGACCGCCATTTGTTCCAAACATGCAGTTCACGCTACAAATAACCGCGGAAAGATGTAAAATCATTCCGCACGAAATTCACAGTTCAAAGTGTCGCTCCACGCACTCAACTCAGTAGTGGAGAGACGGGAAAATATACATCTTAGAACAGTGGTTCTCAACCGGTGGGGAATTCCCTCCTCCCTCTCCCCCAGGGGGAAGTTTAGGGTTTTCGACCGGGGGGGGGGGGGGAATTAAGATTGTGTCAAGATCGCGTTAATACAAGAACCGATTACTTGATATTGCTTTTCCCTTGATACTTTAAAGTTCTGTACTTCAAGCCCTTCTGAAATTCGTTTTATAACGTAAGTAGACCCGCAAATGTGTGTGTGTGTGTGTGTGTGTGTGTGTGTGTGTGTGTGTGTGTGTGTGTGTGTGTGTTTATTATGTTGTGCACGCGCTCGTGCAAACTGCAAGGGTGCAATCTGTTTTACTCAATCAATCAATCAACCAGGTGCAGTCTCCACAATGACTGTTCCCTGCAATGGATCTCCAACACTATGTCTCTCGCTCTGACTGTACATTATGTCAGGCTGATGTTCGTCCATCTCTTTATGTTATCTTCCCACTTGTATCGTTGTCTATCACTTGCTCACGTGTCCTCACCCTTGCCCTCCTGTGTGGTTTTTATAAGAGTATCATGTCTTTTAACGTGGTCGAAATATTTAACTTGCCTCCTCTTTATTTCGTTCATCATCTCTCTCTTCATTCCCAGTTTTTCTAGAACATCTGAATTTTATTGTTTTTGTATCCATTAAATACGACATATTAGTCTGTATATTCACATCTTCAGTGTCTCTATTCGACTTCTCTAGTTGCTTGTTCAATGTCCGGGCTTCCCTACCATAGAGTAGCGTTGAATGTACGTAGCATTTGGCAATTCTCATTTTTAATGCTGTTTTACTATATTACAGTAAAACATCAATGTAGATTCATCCTTTATCTTTGCCCTATATTCGGTGGCGTAGTTGCTAGATGCTCTCTATCAGCTCCATGGTCATAGGTGTGAACATGTAATCTGTCGAATTTATACAACTCATACGGCCTTTCTGGTGATTCCAAAACTACACTGGTACCAGGAAATGTATTGGGAAGTAAATGCCGCCGGTGTGATACAGACACTGGTCGATAAAATATATAGTTCTAGCACAGTACACCTAATGCATCTTCAAGCGTATAGAACAGTGTTTTTCAACCTGTGGGGAATTCTCCCACCCTCCACCCATAGGGGGGAGTTTTAGAGTTTCTAGGGAGGGGTCGGGATTTAGATTATTTCAAGATCGCATTAATACAAGAACCGATTACTTGATATTGTTTTTCCCTCCATACTTTACGGTTCGGTACATCTCGCCCTTCTGAAATTTGTTTTATTACGTAAATAGACCCGCTTATCAAGTTTTATGTAGACGTCTAGACTTGTTCTTGTATGTGTTATTAATTTAACTTTCATTTTTACGTATACAGTGTAGGGGGCGCGGGGGCCGGTGGGGGGGGGGGGGGGTTATAGGGAGGAGATACGAAGAGGGGAGGGGGGAGAATGACATTCTGAACATATGCTGAAGGGGTGCATGGGCCAAAAAAGGTTGAGAACCACTGGTATAGGAGAAGCGTTTATGTTATAATCATTACTTCATAAGGATTTGGCTGCGTACCTGTATGTTGTGGAAGGTCGCGTGATAGAGAGGAAGTCACTCCTATCAACCATGTGGTAAAAGGGCTCACCATGAGGTCTGGGGTATAATAAAAAGCTCTCGCAAGCATCCACACGGGAGAATTTGTGGCATTTTTGGTGCATTCACATGGTAATATGACCTTGGAGCATTTGACAGTTTGAAAATATGACTTGTCAACTATGAAGTGTGAATACGTCATGGCGGGGTTAAGTGTGTCACATTCTTGGAGGCGTTTAACTTAATGTGCAGTGTATGTTTCCCCCTGGTATTTGCAATTGTGGGGCCGCTGTAGCGCCCCAGGTCTGCTGCATGACGGTCAACGGTTCGAATTCTCTGTATTCGGAAATTTTCGGGAAGCATTATCTTCATCATGTGCCATTTATTTCTTGTACCCTCCTCGTTCTTGATGTTCTGAGCAATTATATTGATGGTATTCCCTGTGCCACCGTCTTAGGTTTTTTCCCCTGTGC